>BGZK01001146.1:0-201378 GCA_005406025.1 Eumeta japonica
ATCAAATTACATAAACCAGTAACACATTAAATTATATAATAGACACATATGTATTATACAATTAATAGGCTTTCTTAAAATGTTTTCATAAATTCTTTTATTGTGATCTTCGAATAAACGTGGCCCTAGTTATAAGAGAACAGTACGAGTATTCCAAAGGTTTAATAGAATATTTTAGAGATATTCATACAAAATCGAACATAGGGAATGGGTTTTTCACTTTTTACATCGACCGATCACGCTGTCAACCATGATCTCGATTCTGGTCCCGCTCCTGCTTACGATTCGAGTCTCGGTATAGATAGCGGTTTGGCCTTTGCTACATTAAGGTGAGCGAATCCACAAGCAAAAGCTAGTATCGTTCTAAATTATAGCCTATGTCTATAAGCTGTAATACCGTAAAGTTTCATCGAAGTCTGCCCAGCAACTTTTGCATGAAAGCATAACAAACACCCATCCATACATCCTTGCTAACATTCGCTCTTATAATATTTGTAGAATGGGATAGATAGAAAGAAGGATTCTGTTCTATTTCTTATAGAATCGTTGTTTCTCGTACGAAAAATAACATTGTTGTTTACGACATGACACGAGAACGAAATGATTTTGCAAAATAAGATGCGGTCGTAACATCTAGCCCAATAAAAACAAAGAATACAAAAATCCAATCATTTTAATAAAAAACAGCAAATCGTACACCGAGCCGTTTTCTTCGTCATACGACCCAACGTGAGCTATATAATTTTTGAAGAACACAAAAACATTGCGAACATGCTGTAAGCTTATCTGATGAATGTACCTAACCGAATTTGAACCCTATTCTCTTAAAATTTAAGGCTATTTTTATTCAGCGTCTTTCATTGCTTACCTCGTATTTAAATGGCGATGTTAATAAAAAACGTTCCAAATTCAAAGTTGTTTGATGGCGTCGCTAAAGGTGCGCCAATAAAAAAGAAGTTAGAATCTTACTGTTACGCGCTATTACAATGTGCTAAGGTGTTACCGGGAAGGTGATTGTATACTACAGACGGATGAGGCATGTTCGGGCTTAAATTAAAAAACAATTTTTTTTTAAGAAATAATTTTATGGCAACCATAATACTCATATATATATGTATAAATGAGGATTTTTTACATTATAACTACGCGATTAAATCTAAAATTAAAAAAAAAAAGAGAATGAAATTCTAATTTAAAAAATATTTGTTTTTCTAAGGAAGTTCATGTTAATATATTTGTGAAAAATGCAGTGAATTATACAAATATTACATATTTATTATTTTTCCTCTTAACTTTTTTTGTAAGTCTGGGATTTATTAATATCTTACAATATTTTGTTAATGGTTTCAATATTACATTAGAAATTTAAATAACTGTTTGAGAAAATTTTCTATGAAGTCTCTAGTGGACCAGAAGCACAAAGTCGTAGTAACGAATTGATTATCACAAGAATAAAACAGAGGCTATGCGATACGAACTCAAAATTATCATTTTTAAAGTGATAGATTCCAGTTCTTGGGAAACCTTTTTTTTTGTTTTGTATGACTTGTAATACGCAGTGTTTCACGAACGAATATTTTCACCTCTGATTAGCAACTATTTCTATCGTTGTACTCTCGTTGGTACATTAAAATAGGAAAATTTTCATACCAACAGATGATGATTAATTCGTTTATAAAATTGATTCCGCCAGTCAACCACAGAACTTGTAAAAAACATGGGTGGCAAAATATGACACTTTTCATTTATTTTTTACATTGTATATTATTATTACACATATTATTAACAACATTCACTTATTTTTCTTTAATCATAAATTGTTACAAGATAAGTTTAAAATAAAAAAGTTTGAACTCTGGAAAATTATTAAAATATCTTAATGAATAATTTAACGTTCAGTAATATATAACGTAATACATACATATATATTAATTTGAAAGAAAAGTATGAGTCGTGCACTTTTGGCTTTGCTAAATTTCTTTCAGTTAGTGCAACCTGAACAAAAAAAAATTCATATACATTACTGTGTACAATATCGTTACATAAACTTTTAAATATAAAAAAATATTGAACTCAGTTATTACTATCATACAGTTACGAAAAGTTCAAAAGCGTTTTAAACTAAAATATTTATATTTTTATAGTAATGAAATACATCTGAAAAAGCAATAAAAAACTCAATTTATGCTTGTAATGTGAGTTACAACGAATGTTGTAGACTTTTCCCAACACATTTTGCAATTTTATTTGCTTTAATATAAAGGCGGCACACATTAAGTACTAAATCAATACAGAATAAATTCTAATATATACATGAAAAAAAAAGTTAATGCAACTAAGTACAAAATTAATCCCGCATTAAATTGTGGCCAATGGGCATTTGACTTGTTGATTAAGGTATAACTTTCCATATGAAATACTATTTGCAAGTATGTCAGCATTCACCAGCCTTAAATTTAGTAATTGTAGGAAACGACCAGTCGTGTGACCATGATCGGTCCGATCGTAGTACGGGTCCAGTGGACGTATAGAACAAACCGATGTCCCGCCGTAAAGCGTTCGCCTTAAAGAGTTATGACGCAAAACGGGCAACGGATCACAATAAACACAATCGATCGCACCGCCCTCTGTGGATACCTTCGCAGAGTTAACGCGCCTCTGATCCCTTACGCATGCGTGTGACTATTTACTACCGGTTGAAAGAATACTCCAATCGCTATTTCACAAATGAATTATCTATTCACCGCGCTTCATTAGAGTCTCAAGCCCTACTCCTATGACCGAGCACTCAATTCACGAGCTTTGTACAAATGTTTTTTATTCGGAAGTGACTGAGTTCTATTTTTATAGCCACATGCGAATTAACCTATGGGCTTTTAAATCATCAGCAAAACGATGTGATTGTCGGAATGATAAAGCGTACACGTAAGTGCGAGGTCGACGCGTCTGTTCCAGAAAATGGGTATGACGTCATCATTCATGACATTTACAATTGCGTTAGCCAGACGCTGACTCAAACGCAGAAATAGTTGCAGACACGGACGCAGGGAAGTTTTTACGTTGTCTAATATATTAGTGAGCATTTTGCTGCATGCATTAATCAATCGATTTAAATGAAACCGAAACTAAATTTTATGCCAAATTTATCTCAATAAATCACTGAAACCTCAATTAAAAGTGTGCTGTCCCTTATGGGGAATAATATGCGCAAACGACCAGAGACCAACAGTCGAAAATGATGTATAGATTTACTATTTGCATTTATCCTTTTTTATCTTACTCTACTTCTTCCAATACAGCATCGACTTAATCTGTAATACGTCGACCAGAGCGAGGTTCATCTTCGACATCAAAATTACCGGACTGAAAACACTATAACCAGTGTTGTGCTACTTTTACCGACATTGCATTAAGTCCATAAAAGTCACAAACATTTTTCGCGACTTGTATCGCATTTTCACCTTCTTTCATCGTTTCATTTCTATTAATACTCGAAAGTCATACGTCATTTAATGTATTCCGAGTCATGGGTACATCTATGACGAAGATGTCAAATAATTTGTAATTATTTTTGAAACGTAAATCAATAAATTACTCATGTAACGACATCAAGGCTTACCTAACCTTAATTCTTGTGGATTAAGATAAAAATGTAACTATCTTAGCACACACAAAAAAGTCTAACTTTCACTTTCACGATGTTAATGTGATAGAAAACGCGACACTTTTTTCCGCCTTATTTAGCATTCTTTCTCAATTTAAAGAAGAGATTGACAACATTTTACGAGGCGCTCAGCTATAAAGCCCCCGCGGCGAGGGCGCGTGTTACGTTTAACAACCTCTGACTACGTCTTTGTGCGGGAGGACACGTTAACTTAGTTTATAACGAACGACTTGTTAGCGCGCGCCGTTTACGACGCCACTGAATTTTTAGTGTTGCCGTTTCATTTTAGAGGGAAATGAGTCGTTTCAACGCTTAGAGATACGCAAATAACGTCGATTTTTGACTTGGGTTTCTAAATACGAATGACAATTGTGCATTCAGTAAGTAATATTTGAAGATTATTTAAAAAACTCGGAACGATAAATCCGCTATCCGAAATTAGTGTCGCGGAAGAAGAGTCAAACAACGTAGAGAGATTTTCAATGGAGAAAAAAAGAAATATAATAGTGAAATAGAGCTATAGCTCAAAATGACAGTAGGTTAGCGCTGTCAGTGACGAAAGTCAGATATCATAGCTGTAACGGCGATTTCAGCACCGCCGCGTAAGCCCGCACTTTGGATTTTCTTCACAGTAGCCTCGGAGTACGGATTCTTGCGGTGTGTGGGCAAAATGATGGACAGCGTTTCGATGTTCAGACTTGTTTAATGCAGCACGAGCGTTGCAAGTGCGCCCAGAGTACAACTACGACGGTTGCATTTTTTTTTTTGTATTTCTCCTCGTGCGAAGGGAAGGAGGCAAAAACCCATTATGGGCCGTCCGTGTACCCGGCCATACAGGTGTGTCCGACTCTCACGGACTAAAAACCCCCTGACGCTAATAATTGCCTTGCCATAGCTTATAGCCCTTTTGGCTTCGACTTACGCGGCCAGACCGGCATGGAGATGCCGACGGCGCGTGACTATCCTATGGGTACCTTTTGAAGGCTCCTCGGCATAGGAGTCACGTGAGGACTTCAGTATGAACTGGGCCCTCGGTTTGGGACGCTGGGAGGCGCGGGAAGCGCACCGGTTGATGACCACCGAGGGTCAGGACTTTGAAGGGTTCTGATCGTTATTCTTCTAACATATCATTAATTTCGATAAGCTTTTCGACTTCTTCAGTGAAGTCGTCTGGCGGATTGTGAGAACATTCCGTGCCCTACGAATAAAATGATGGGGAGGAGGAGCTTCGTATGTGGCAGCTGAGACTAATAACGGATTAGGATGATTGACTGCCATATCGAAAAAATCTCGGACAATTCTTTAAATAATTTCGAGATCGTAGGAAGATGAAGATCTCTATGGAGTATACTATTTACGTACCAAGGTGCGCCAGTAGCCATTCTGCAGAATCGGTTCTGTAGTACTCGGAGATCGTTAATTACATTTGGATCGGCATGTGCAAACACTGGTGAAGCGTATATCATCACCGACCTTATGCATACTTTATATAATATACATTTATTTCGTAAACTCATTTTGCTCTTTTTACCTATCATACCGTTTAGGCGATATAGGTAAAATTGAGTGTTTTTTCTAATACGTTTGATATGCTCTTTAAAATGTAGATGCATGTAGTAAAAGGTAGTTGCATTTAGCATGCGAAAATTGGGAGCAGTATATGGGACCACTGCTGCTTTCTTAACCTTACTATAATCAAAATAGATCGCGGTTGATTTTTCCGGATTAACCTCGATTCTCCAGGTTTGGAACCATTGAGTCAGCTCATCAATGGCTCTCTGGAGACGAGGTGTAATGCTTCTAAAGCTTAGTCCGCGAAAGTATAAGGCTGTATCATCCGCAAAGAGCGCTAGTTGGACGCCTGTCTGCAACTGCGGTATATCGTTGGTGTACGAGGAATACAGCAGAGGGGAGTGTGTGGAGCCTTAAGAAACTCTAGTTCTGATGAGTCTTTTGGATGAGAATTTATTTTCGTGGCGGAAAGTAAAATGCCTGTTTTGGACTAAGAGTACGAGGCGATCAGGAACCTCGAGCTGGTATAATTTATATATGAGACCTGCGTGCCATACCTTATCAAAGGCCTTTGCTACATCTAGGAAGATAGCAACAGTTTTTGCTTCCGTTTGAAACCTTCCGAGACATGTTCAACTAAGCAGAGGGTTGTTGGGGGCATGAATGAATAGGTCGAAACCCGAATTGCTCATTAATAATAAGGCCTTTGCCTAATAAGTGACGGATGCACCAATTCCGCTGCAATTTATAGATGGCGCATCCGCCTGCACATATGAGCTACATTATAATTAAGGGTCGTGGCCATGTTCTTCACATATTTCACGTATGAGTGCCACATGCGCTCGGTACACCGATTTACGGTCGTACTGCGTTGACCACCGCGGTTTTCGGCCTTTCATTGGTCCCTCCGTCAAAGCACAATTTTATATGTAGCTCATATGCGCATCACAATGATTTTGTAATTAAATACGATAAAACACAATAAAAAAAGACAAAAAATATTCCACTAAAACACAATAAATATACAAACAGACAAAATAAACGAATATTACACAATGAAAGGTTTTTAATAACTAATCCCTACCCGAGTTATAAAGAGACAACTATTTAAATTATTTAATTAACACATAAAAAATATTATAAAACAAAAAAGAATTCTAAACCTAAGTTCGTTTATAAATCAAAATAATACATTTATTTACACAGTATCATTAAGAGCGTGGTTGTCCGTAATGATATCGTTTTTACAAAACTATAAAGAACAAATCGCCACATATTACCTGTAGAAGTTAAAGGAAGAACTTTTTTTATTATAAATGGCGTAAAGTCGTTAATTTAGACTTGTTCTTTATTTTTCAAAATAAATAATAACAATCGCAATTGCCTTGCTCTTCGCCACGCATAATCTATTTATCGTGATTGCGTTTATCGAAAATAAGACATCTCTCATCTATGCTTGTCACCGCTTCGTTACGTACAAGGTCTTAGACCTTTAGTCTGGTCCTGCGTAAACATTTATTTTGTCGCCATTACCCGATAGCAACAAGATGTTTTACGTGCTGTGGTAGATTCGTGCCGTGACCAATTTTGCTGCAGCACGAAAATGGGCCATCTCGAACTATTAATTACCACACTCTCACGGAATGCAGACGTGAAGTAGCAACTTCCGTTGATGCGTTTGGTCTAGTTCTGGTGGCCCACTACCCCCTCAATCAGATACCCTATTCCTTTCTAAAATGCCGGTAACGCACAATGATTCCTTAGGACAATAGTGATCATTCACTATCCAGTTGCTCGCATTCTCCTATGATCCTGAAGACGTTATAACAAGAAATCATTTAGCAATTTATTACACTATTACAATATCTCACTATTTTATTGAAATCGTTTGAATTATCATAATGAAATAGAATAGAATTGATATATTTATACCTATATTAACATATTTCATTCTCGAATTGATTAGGTAGTATCTGATATTCTGCACATTACAAAGTGCATAACAAATAATCTTTTTTGAAAAATTAAAACAAACGAAAGAATAGTGAAATAAAAAAAAGACAATAAATTAACAGTTTTCAGTTGCGCAATGACAACAAAAAAACACGCTTTTCTTCCATATAGTATTATTGTATTGGATACAATAAATGTTCAAGTGACTAGTTCAAGTGGAAAGGGTGAATGGAAATAGATTGACAAACGAAATTCTTTAAGTGAATGTACTTGTTGGAAAGGTTGATAAGATGCGCCCTAGAAAATCAAATTTCTCGCGTATTAAAGAAGTGGCACATTTCAAATCTAACCAAAAATCAATAAGCTTGTATGACACGATTTGTGAATATCAGTGAAGCAGCATAGATGGAGCAATATTAAAAGTCCACTAGTGCGCAATCGGGAATGAAAAAGATCTCCACTTAGAAGAGATTTGTGGTTTTTGCCTTGGAAAATGAAAGTGACTTTATGGTATGTGATATGTATTCATTTTTTTTTAGAAAATAAATTTAATATTTATCACAAATTAATTGCAATGATTATAACTTTCTTTCCCTGACAAGACAGTCAGCAAATTTTTTAACCACACCATACACTAAATACACCATACATCAAAGAAAAGAAAATCTCATACTCTCACAATATTCAGTTGCGCCGAGATCGCCGAGTGACTTTCTTAAAAACAGGATTATTTTTAATATTACATTTTATTAGGCATAGAAACAGGAATAGAAATAGCAACATATCTTAACACTATGAAATCTACTGCGTTTCTGACCTGCGCAGTAGTGCGTTTACCCTTTTATTACGAATGCCACGCTCTGCCAAAAGACGTCATCAATTTTCAGATTCAAATTTGAAATATCTTTATTTGATAGGTTACAGAATAACACTTGAAATACGGTCATAATTTAAGGTCTTTCACTTTCACTTTACCGCTCTTTTAGAAGGCACTTTTCCCTCAAGAAGAACGAGCAAGAAACTTATACCAAACTACATAGCCAAAACAAATACAAAACCATTAAGGATGAAACAGCCCGGTAAGAATTCGAGCCGTTTGTGCCCATGGATATTTGTCATCTAAAGATTCAGGAATTGTATAATACCCTTTTTTACTTAATGATTTTTAAAATTTATATAGGAGTAAATCTTGTATATCTACAGGGACCTTATTGAATATGTACATACAGAGCTCTCTAAATGAATTTATGACTTTACTTAATCGACTGACATGTAAAATAAGTTCATTTTTATTTCTGGTATTGAGTTTGTCGGTTACTATTTTCTTTAAACAAATATATATTTTTTTACAAGTAATAAATGTTCATAAATGAATTGAGATGCTAGAGTTAAGATTCCAATTTCCTTAAACTTATTTCTTAGAGTTGAACGAGGTCTGAGCTTATAAATCGCGCGAACGGTCCGCTTCAGCAGCACGAAAAATCATATGAATATGCGCGGCGTTTCCCCAGAGCAAGATGCCATACTACATCAGACTATGGAAACAGTCAAAATAAAGCAATCTAGCAGTATCGACGTCCGATAAATTTCTTATTTTTTTGACTACATATGCGGCAGAGCTAAGCCTTTTCGCCCACTTACTGATATGAGGAACCCATTGAAGCCTGTTATCTATAGTAATTCCCAGGAACACGGTAGCATTAACAAACTCCAATTCTTTGTTACGTACTGAAATAGTTCCGGATCCATGTCTTACATTTGGAAGTGAAAATTTAATACATTGTTTTCATTTTATTAAAAAGTAGGTTATTTGCAGTAAACCATTTCTCTACCTTAGAGATAGCATTGTTCACATCGTCATGAATGGGCTGTTGTCTTTTAACTTTAAATAATACAGAAATATCATCTACAAAGAGTACTGTTTGTAGCCTTGTTATGTATATTCATGAGATAGTACTATCTCATCTCAGCTAGGTAAATCATTTATGTAGACTAAAAAAAGAAAGGGACCTAGAATTGATCCCTGTGATACACCTATGCGGACTATAGATTCAGACGATCTCATGATATCGACATCAACTCTTTGAACCCTGTTACTCAAATACGACTTCAGAAGGTCGAGTGCCCGGCATGTTACTCCATAGAGACGTAGTTTCCCGATCAGAGTTTCATAATAAACACAATTAAATGCTCTGGGGAGATCCAAAATACGCCAATTGCACCTCACGAATCCACCCAAACTCCAAAATTTGTTGCACAAGCTCAAGGCCAGCAACGTCCCGTACGTCATAGGAGCCGGCCGTGCAGAATGTATTTATATGCATAAACGGGGTAAATAATTTATAACAACTCCCTCCTTGAGAATGTAGTGACGTGAGTTCTGACATCAAAAATCCGACATAAAGCCAGCAGTATATTATTATTATAAAATCATCTTATAATTAAATACTTAATAACTAACATTTAGTATAGTTAAACGACAAATACGTAGTAAATACATAGTTAATAGAAATAAGGTATTCTTAAAGTAGGACTCTGTTACGACTCATTTCAATGACATTGGTCATGCATCGGGTGCATTTGCACTTCTTAATATTTTCATTTTAAAATGTTGCGCCCAGTTTTCTTTTGCGTTCAACGAAACGAACTTCTTCCCATGTATTCTTTTAACTGAATACAAGGGCTGCTATTTATTTGTCTGGAATATCAAAATGAAACAAACATCCATCATTTAATATGGTTTTATTGCTTTTCAAAAAATTCACGATAATGATCGAGGCACTTTTGCATACACTAAAACCAATTTTTATAGCACCCTTTCCATTCTGATTGAGGTATCTCAAAAATCGTACATTTGGGACGCATCAACAGCCTCTTCGCGGCTCGAAAAACGTTGACCACATAATTTATTCTTCACGCTTTTTATTTATTTCCAATTGGGACTGTACGGCGGATGACCCGTCAATTCGATCTTTTGACCTTCTGCAAACCGAGTTGTTTCGACCGACGCTTAACAGCTAGCATTGTCATGATAAGGAATGCATTTGATGACAAACAAATGATCGTGTACTACTCCAAATTAACCGTTTTATGATTCTCTATTGGCCCTGTAACATGTTCATTTATAGCAAAAAGATAGGCAAATGTTTGCTTCAAAGCGCTTTTGGCACGAATCACTTTTTAACCGGCTTCAAAAAAAAAGGAGGAGGTTCTCAATTCGACGGTATTTTTTAAAAATTAATTAATTATTTTTTTTTTATATTAGTTACCTCAGAATTTTTGACTGAGTGAACCGATTTCGATAATTATTTTTTTATTTAAAAGATGGTGCTTCTCGTGTGGTCTCACTTCAATTTGGTCCAGTTCTGACAATGGAATTCATGAGAAAACCATATAAGTCTTAAATTTGCATTAAGAATGTGCGCGACAAATGGACGAATAACTCAATATCACGCCAACCGATTTCGAAGATGCTTTTTTTATTGGATAGGGTGTATTTCAAGGGTAGTTTGATGAGAGTTTGATTAGGTTATGATTATGGGATCCATGACAAAGTAACGGAACTCTTCAATTCTTAGGAGCAAATTAAAAACACTCGGCCGAATCTTTTATAGGCTATCCAGATATTTGAATCACTTACCATAACGTCGTTATGGTCAAGTAATTGTCGTAGTCGAGTATGATGATCAATGAAACTCCTTAACGGCTTACAGTAAGGGTGCGATTTATGAGCACCAAGTTTAATAGGTCGATCCATATTCAGACAAATTAGTTAGTGTTGAGGTACACTAACTAAAAATTCACTAAAAATCGAAAAATAAACAAAAATTATCACAAGAAAAAAACGAAAAAACCGACTCCAAAACAAAACCTTTTCTAAAACAAATTAATATGCATTAAAAAGAAAAAAAAGTAATTGCGTATTCTTCTACAACTTAATAACCAACTTAACTTACTTTTACAACTCATAGTTGGTTCTAGTCTATCGATCAAAGTAGATATATATGGTTTTTATTCAATGAGAACAATGAGGACGTTAGAATTATAAGATAATATGGCTCTATCTAAGTATTAACTCCGTGTTTGTTGATTTTCGTCAACGAAGGACCTAAGATATTGCTTAAGTGTGGCGTGACTGCACTCTATAGCACCGCAAGTTTGTAGATGATGTGGTAAAGAAAGAATATGTTAAATACCGGATGATTTTTATAATTCTTGAAACAGAGCTGCAAAGAAATTTGTACCTTGGTCGGGTACTATCATTTTAGTTACGCGTAGATTTGTAATGAAGTCAACGAAGTTTTCGGCTGTTTTTGATAGATACAAGATTTAAGAGGATAGGCTTAAAATATTTCGTCAGATCGTCTTGTGATGTTTAAATAAGTTGTATTTATTATCTAAAGTTTCTAGAAGAGGACTTACTACATCTTAAAATATTTTTTGTTTAGGTTTAGTAGCAGATGTCGTGATATTCATAGGAGTACGATTTATTTGTATAAATAGTTTATTTAATTGACATGATTTACAATATTTAACATAATCTTCTATATCATGGCGCATGTGTTTCCAATAATATTTTGATTTTATTCTTTCTGACATGCGGTTAATACCTGAATGACCAGCCGACGGTAGGTCGTGATTTTCTTTCGTATTTGTTTAATTTGATCAGGAGTTGGAAATGTAAGATCATTATAATAGATATGGATTGTAAACAGCCGCTACCTTGGAATATATAAGAAATAATGTAGATATTTTACTGAAGGATAGTTTATTGAATAGATCACGGAAATCGGATATAGAAAGTTTAGAGGCATGATATTTTGTTAACATTTTGCATCAAAACCGCCCCATGGGGTTCCCAACTCTCATCCATTAACGATGTCTTTAGCAAAATCTCATCTTCACTAATAAAGTTTCCTAACATCGTTTGACAGCATTGTTTATGGTTTTACTTTCAAAATGGTGTCATGTGACTCCTCTCTGAATTTTCCATTAAAATAATTATTTATTGCAAATTGATCTATCTCGTTCAAAGTGCGAAATTCAAAAAACATGTAAATAAAATTATCCATCCTAAATTACAGAAAACATAAAACCTCAAATGTTCAAATTCAATCCTCACACTTTTGAAACTACACGTGAATCAGAATGACTGTAACATAACACTAGTTTACAGTACATTTGTTGCCAAAGAAATTTTAGCTGTTGCTGACTACATATGACATGCTATTTTCAAAAATATATTTAAAAGATTTTCATCAGCTCTAGTTTCTGAGTTTCAGCTATGCAGGTATAAAACAGAAAAAAACATGCATTTACTAAGAAAAACTTTACTAAAAAAAGAATTAATCATTGAGTTCTAAAAAACTTCGTTTTAAAGCTCTTCTCCGATGTGTAGACTGTGGAATATGACGAGTCAGAGACCGACGATAGTCAGTCATCATATTGGTATCCCAGAAACCCTGATAGCGCTCTTCCATGACGCGTAAGTCTTGACGCATGCGCTCTCCCTGCTCTTCGCTCATATCTCCTAAATTTTCCGGAAACCTGTCCAGGTGACTAATTTTATCACGAGCTACTAATGAATTCCAGACTATATTTTGCTTTTCAGGCTCCATATTTTCTCCCAAAGGCCAGTTTCTTCTTACCCAATGCTCTTATTTAGCTCTACTGTCCCAAAGACATATAAAACAGGGAAACTTGGTGTAACCACTTCGTTAACCGAGGAGTATGGTCAGCTCAAGCTCCTTTAGAAAGATTTAAATCTCTTA
Source organism: Eumeta japonica (assembly GCA_005406025.1). Taxonomy (NCBI): domain Eukaryota; kingdom Metazoa; phylum Arthropoda; class Insecta; order Lepidoptera; family Psychidae; genus Eumeta; species Eumeta japonica. The sequence continues at coordinate 12,901 of BGZK01001146.1, forward strand.
CAAGATCATCTAATTCATTCTGGAAAAAGCATTTTGGGTTATTTGACATACCTTCAAAATCTGCATCATTTTGTGATGGGCTTGATCCTTCAATATCTTGTTCTAAGGGTTTAGATATATTTTTAGGTACTGAAGAGTCAGGTAGACGCTGCACTGGACGTTGAACACAACTAGTACTGGGGTACTGCCATTTAGCTCGATTTTTAGTGTTTAAACCGTTTACGTTCACTCTACAAAAATAACAGTCTTCGAGATGATTCCGTGGTTCTCGCCAAATAGTCGGTGTTCCAAATTTAAAGTCACTTCTTTTTCCACTTTGCCATAATCTTAAATATTCCACACATGATTTACAAACACAGTTGGGTGCCCAAGACTTCTCATTTTTATCCAAGAGCATCCCAAAATATTCTTAATAGGTATTTTTCACCAACTCTGATATAACTTTACTACAATCTTTGAACACATATTCTCCGCATATATAGAAAAAATAATCTGGATTGTTTAAACAACGTCTCCTTGAACTACTCATTACGCTAAAATTTTAGATTCTAATCTTAACATCGTAAAATACACCTGTTATAGATTAATATATACGTTTAAATGACAAAAATCAAAAACAAATTAACTCTAGCTGTTAAAAAAATTTTGAGGGTAGATTTGACAAAAACAAGTCATAAGTGAACATAATCAACCATAAAATTCGCGGCAACAGACAAAAATTTTAATTTTGTAAACTAGTGTAATTATTCACAGGTCACCACGGAATCGTTCTGTGCATTAATGTCGGACTCATTCGCTAGTCTTATATATTTGTCCACGAAACTTTAGTCCCTGTTTCCACTAATACACATTATGCTATCGAAAGTTAATATGCACATAAGTGCAGGTTTGCCGTCGCTTTATATGCCCGGACGGCTGCGCGCGTCCCCACTTCTTATATGCGTCTAAGGCCGCCGTATTTTTACATTTGGGTAGTTTGAGATTGGTCTCAAACTACCCAAATTAGGGTATCATGTCTCTAAGGACTTGTGACGAAAGATGGAAGCTTGTACCATCATTCCTCGCCACCTGCGCTACTTCTCGTGTCTTCGAATATAATGTTGCCCTTCCGGAATACCGCCTGAATTTACTGTTGTATTGGCTGTACGAGGGCTGCTATTTATGTATCCGGAACTGGCCACATACAGAACAATATTTGAAAAGTAATTACAACATTTAAAAATGGAACCTCTTGGCTGTAGAATACAGTTTTCTTCGTCTTTGATGTAACTGCATTTCTATGAAAAAAATTTGTTCGCGTTGGATTCCACACGATTTCAGAATTAATCAAAAACTGTCTCGTGTCGTTTTTTACAAAAAAAAAAAATAATGAAAATAAATAAATACAATTATTGTACGTCAAAAGCTGTTTATAATATCTACACAAGTGATGAATCTTGGATCTATGCGTATAGCCCCGAAATTAAACAACAGTCAATAGTGTGGTTCCAAGATGAGCCGAACCCAACAAAAGTGATTCGTGCAGTGAAGTGAATGAATGTTGCATTTTGAAACAGTCAATTTTCGGCAAATTGGAACTAGTTGCCTAAATAAATCCACTTTCCATATTAAAAAAGGACCTTTCAAACGTTTCCAAAGCGAATTTTGAAGAATTTATCGATATATTATAAAATCGTTGTGTCCAAACAATAAGGCTATTGGCAGCGTAAACAATGCATAGGAACATGTGACGTCATGAACTCTGATTGGTATTTGTTGTCACGTGACTTGAGAGTGATTTATAGAATGTCAATTTTATTGATAATTAGAATATTAATACATTTTATTTATAGAATATTAATTACATTACGTAAAAATAAGGAAAAAATTGTGATTTTCAGTATTCCTTTTATAGAATCTCACACTTTACATTCAAATTATGTTTTTATTTGAATACACTCAATATCCCTATTATACAAACATCGCAGTCGCTGTAATATAACTTGAGTCAAAGTGAAAGTCCTTAGAAAATCAAAAACTGAGCAAACTAACAAGTTAATTTTAATATTATTGTTGTACAAAATAGCGCCCGTAGAGATCAAAACATCGCTGCATTCGATGGAACCACTGAGAGAAACACTTTGCCCACCCGAACTTAGGGGTCGTTTCGACAGCCTTGTCATATGGAGTCATTGCATCCTCTCCGTTCGTAAACCACTTTCCTGGAAGTTTGTCTTTTATTTTAGGAAATAAATAAAAATTGTATGATGAAAGGGCGGGTCTTTAAGGCAGGTGGGTCAATATTTCTATATCTAACGTCCCCAAATTGTTAGTTGTTTGTCGAGCAGTATGTGGTGAGGTGTTGTCATTTCAGTAGATCATACTGAAAATTAGCATTCTCTTCCTGTTTTCCGACTTTGGATAAATCTATAATGTGACAGGGCAACTTGTCCGTTGCTGCTTTCAATTTAAAGATATTTTTAAGAATTCAAACTGCGTGCATAGTAGGTTGCCATAACAAGTCGTCGATAAAGTTCTGATTTTTCGTCCGGAAATTCTTAGCACTCCTATGCCTCGTCATTACCGTGACCTGTGTCATAGCCAGAAATAGAGGGGTATAAAACACCGATTATTTCATCGCTTATATTGAACGATTTTACTGTCAATCCCAATTTAGTTCCTGCTTTCAATTTTGGTCCCGGTATTTTTCTTGATTTCAATGCTAGTCACGTTCTTGATTCTAATTCCGCTCCCACATTCGGTTTCAACCTTGGTCTCGTTCTCAATTTCTCCCCTTTTTTCAATAAAATGATCGCATCGTGGTTAAAAAGTAGAGTGTAGGTTTTTGTTTTTTTCTTTTGAAGGTTGATATTCGTTCGTATTGTGACGTCTATAGACCTTCGATTTCTATAGCCCAATAATTATTATTATTTATTTTGTAACTTTTCAAGCTAGATTTTCAAATAAGGATTTTTTTCTTTGACATTCCCTTCCGTTCTCGAATCCGTTCGGTAATTTCAAAGATCTGCATGAACAGATAGACTAAAAATTTAAAAATCGTTACATTTAATATTACCTTTTTCTTATCGTCCTTTCCTTATTTTTCGATTTTTAATAGACATAACAGCAGAACTCTGCTGTTTTATTATATATATAGAATTATCAATGAGTCCAAGATATATAGCACGGGAATGAAATATGTTGCACGATCTCGCTTACACTCTATGCGCCATCTAGTAGCGATACGAAACGACTTCTCATCTTAGTTGATTTAAATTTATTTCATATTTGAGAAATGACATTCTCATTCAAAACGTCAAGAACGTAAAGCCAAAATTGAAATTTTTTTAAATACTAAAAATTATCTTTCCGGATTTAAAGTTAGTTATTTGCTTAAGTACAGAGATTTTAAGCTAATAGTAAAATCGGAATATTATTGGTACAATACATTTTAGTTCCTAGATTGTTTTTCTTTGCTTTATTTTTTTATTGCGTCTAGATCATATGTGGGCAACCGCCGGTCCACGGGCCGCATCCGGCCCGCTATAAGATTTGATCCAGCCCGCTCTGTAAGATTTGGTCCGGCCCGCGAGACATTTTGAAAAATTTTAAAAAATAATCACAACTTTAAAATGCACCTACTTCTGAACGCGGCCCGCGAATGTATTTACACATTAAAGTTTGGCCTACAACATCTCAAAGGTTGCTCGTAGCCGGTCTAGAGGTTGCTATCTCAATTTTCATTTATTGTTCTAATTTCTCTGATATTAGCGAGATATAATCAGCAGAATTAGGCAATGTATATATATATAACAACTCGAAAATTATGCATTGCATGTCGCCAGCATTATAAGTCCCAAGGAGTTATTTAAGGCGGAAAACGGTATAGTGAAATAAAAGGTAAAATGTAAAAGAAAATAAAATGAAAAAACAGGCCCCACCGATGAGATACCACTCTCTCATAGAAATGAAGAAAACGTTTCTGCTTCTGCGTTTCATCTAGTGAGTGAGAGCTTCAGTGGCCCAATCCCCCCTTCATCGTTCCACTCCGCCTCCATCAAATATTCTATACTTACTTAAGAGAACGGCAATCTCTGGGGTTGCGAGAGTCCATGGGCGGCGATGACCATCTACTTTCAGACGGCTCACAAGCTCGATTGCCCCTCGAAAATGATATAAAAAATTTGGTTGCCTGTAAAGTCGGTATACGGGCGAAAGTTTTACGTGACAACGACTTTGAATGGTAAAATCATTTTAATGTGAATATTCATTCAATAGTAGGAAGAAGGATGAAATAATAGTAACAATTTAAAACATTTATTTATACAAAGAATTATATTTAAAACATTAATTTATACAAAGAATCTCGCACTGAATTGTATTAACAAAATATTTTTACCTTTTACATACATAATACAAATATACATACAATAACGCAAAACCGAACACATTATGCACTAATTCTCTAGTGCTGCGCGCGCGTGAACCGATCATAGTTGAGTGGGAGAGAGACGCAAGGCATTCGGCGGAGCCTCTCTCGTTCGGTGACTCATCGTTACGTTACCAGCGCCCTCATAAGTGACTCCCAGTCGCAACCTAATTTAACGTTGTCACGTCAATATAACCTGATTTAAAAAGCTTATTCTTCAATGTCCTTCTTAGTATTGATACGGCGTTTAGTGACTGCCATTTTAAATTCTGACTGTCTCTTGTCATATTATTATTAGTGTATAAGAGTTCAGGTCGAATCTAGAAATATTGAAACGATTTTTGAAAAATAAAATATAATTAAACATAATACATTAATCCGGTTAATATTAACAACATTTTTAAGCACATTAAAGTAATAAACGAAGTAATAAACTACGCCTATCTTGAGAAAATTTGTATTTGAAAACTCATCGATATAAACATTCTTGAAAATATTGTATCGTAAACTCAACATGTTTCAATGTGCAATGTCGATACCTTTAAATGTCATTGTAATCCGTGAATCCATTAAGAGCAATATAGCAATCTCGGGCAATATATAATATACAATTAATTTGTATGTGCTTAATGGAACTTAGATAAATAGCTAATTACGATTGGATGATTTATGAAGTTGCCAGTTTATAATTATAAATATTCACCGACTTGAAACTAGGTATTTTAATACACGAAACACGACTTTTTGGACTACTAGCGTCATCTCTGTGAGATCATGATGAAACAAAATATAAGAAATACTTATAGTAAAGTTTTTTTATCCCTTGAAGGCAATATAAAGTTAAATGGTATTTAGGTATATTGTAATGAGGTATAATCGTACACAATTTAAAAAAAATATAAATGTTGTTTTATAAATTCGTTAGTTACCCATATAAATCGTCAAAAGCGTTAGAAATATTATTTCTATTCTTATAAATACTATCGTCTTTATAACTACATAAAATAAGACTTAACTATTTTTTCATTGTAGAAAATTATTTAGCACTCGATTTACATCTTAAAAATTTGTTTCAGGTTAATTTGTCTCAGTTAGTTTCGCTACTCACCACTAAAAGCAGCACTAGCGTTCCAATTGGAATTTCACGAGAAATCATTTTATTACCAAATCTATTAGTAAAATATAGAAAAAAATCTGTTTCATTTATAAAATCAAAACCCGATTTTTTTTTGTTTTGCAATTCAAAATTTACTTGGATTTACTTTTTATTAAATTATGATTATGGAATGGTAGCGCCATCTGTTGGCTTCAAACGAAATAATATTTTTGATCGCTAATAAAATTATAAAAAGGAACTTATTAAAATATGCTGGTAGGTTTCATGAAGTTATTTAAAAAATGTATTAGTTACTAATCGGTGGCGATGCGTCAACATTAAACCCTAATCGGTAAAAATCTTATAAGCCGTTGTGAGTCCTAAATTTAAGATGATCATTCATCATCTTTTCATACGTTAATGTTATAAAATATTCTTTTATGAAACTATCCAGGCAGTTTCATAAGAAAGAAAAATCCACTCGCCTTAGTAACAAAACGCGAAACGCCGTCCAAGGAATCGGGTCAAGCACAACGGTCAACTAAAAAAAATAAAATATCGAAATGCGAAAAAATAACGCAAAAGGGATTAAACGGCGAATCGCCAAAATACGTATACACGTAGTGCACGCACACAGGTCTAGCGTCCCTCTCTTACCTCACTATTCGGGGTAAGTTCGGCGCTGTCGGCGGTGCGCGCACGTGGCGCGAGGGCGACCCGGGTTCACATCCCGCCGCGGCCCGCGCCGTCCGGCTGCGTCGCGCGTAACCTCCGATTGACCTCGATCCTCTTTTTTTTTTTGACCACCAACGTAAATAACGCGGCTCCGTCGCCGGCGCGCGGTGTAAAGTGGTGTCCAGTTCCTCCGACGAGATCTCGTTCCGCCGTGTAAATATTTCCATTAATAAAACTGCTTATAGTATAATATTTAATGTTAAATAATAGCGGTGATGGTCGGTCATTTAGTTAAATGTATTTGTAAAAAAATAAAGAATAAACGTCATCGGTTTCTTTGTGGTTGTAGTAGGTTTTACCTGCGACGGCGCTCGTATTTCAGTATTATTAAGTGTTGTTACAAAAACATTTCGACGCAGGCTTGAAGAATTGCAAATCGTTGGATGGAAGGTAACTTAAATTTGAGTGCATGATGACTTTAGGAAAAAACAATCATTAGTACTAAAAAATCGTAAATAAATATATCGTGAATATACCTAGTCCACAAATTAGTACTAAATCGGATTTAAGCGTCTTAAAAAATAGTCTTTAACACTCCACATAGAAACGACTTGTTTATCCTTAACGTGCTTTAAAAAAAATCACCTAAATTTTTACTTATTTTTTTAATTGTTCTTAAAATATATTTCAATATGTAAAAAGCTGTAAATTTATATATGTTTCATTTGGTTTCCAAAAAAGAATAAGCTCGAAAAAAATAAAAATATATCTTTCGTTATTTTTCCGACCGTCGGACATGTCACTCCCGGTTTTGATATTCGGTAGCATAATTTTTCCTTATGGAGTGTATTAAAAAAGACACGTAGAGAAAAATAATAAAAAGGAAAATCTAGAAACCTTCTATTCAAAAATAAATACCTATGTTGAATCCAAAAAAAGTCTCCAGTGACAATTTCTCATTTAGATTTAAAAGAAAGATGTTTCAACTAGTTCAAGTGAACTGATAAAAAAAAATGAATTCAAAATAACTTTTAAATAATCTTTCAATATTTATCTCCTTTTTTCCCAACATAAACAACTGCCGATTAAACAGCATTATTTAAAAAATGATATAAACATATCTGTGTAGATATTGTGCATGTAATCAGTGCTTATATGTAAATATATACAATGCTATCCCTAAAGTAAATTCGGATAAAAACGTAATAGCTACTATTTGAACATACTAAACAAGAGCACTTGCACATAAAAGACACAAAATTTTATTTTTTATAACATTTGATAGTCATATCTTAAAAATGAATTCTTCTTTAACTAAAATATGGATAGAAATAACAAATATTGTTTTCCTACTTAAAACTACATTTTATGATATAAACGAAATGAGTAACTAAATATTAAACAAAAAGGAAGTAATACTTCAATTCAATTATCAAATTTTAGTAATTCTCTTCAACAAATCCAATAAACAGTTTCGCATATAATAGTTATTAGGGTGAATTTATCTTTAAAAACTAACAAAATTCGAAAAAATATGTATTAGGAAAACGTTTGGAAAATATTATACGGTTGCTATTTTTTTACACGTTTGTCTAATATTTTTTATATTCTATATACTATAAAATAATATTCTAAAAAAAAAAGTATATAATTTATATACGTTTCCGATAAATCTTTCCCTATTTGAATTTCAGTGAAAAAACGGCTATAGGTATACATCCGTACATAACTTGTGCTCAAGTAATGAATATATTTTCATATTGTTTATTGTCCATAATCTATAGATCAAGTATAATCTATCTATATAGATCAGGTATGGGCAAACCTTTGACATGTTGTGGGCCAAACTTTAGTGTGCAAATACATTCGCGGGCCGCGTTCAAAAGTAGGTGCATTTTAAAGTAGTGTTCATAATTTTTAACTATTGATATCAGACATGAAATTTTTCAAAATGTCTCGCGGGCCGGATCTAATTTTACAGCGGGTCGGATGCGGCCCGCGGACCGGTGGTTATCCACATATGATATAGATGGTTGTAAAAATGGTACAAATTAAACACGTTTTGCATATAATTGGCCTAACTTATAGGCGTTACGGATATTGGTAATTATAAACTTTCGTTTATTGCCTACAGTTTGGCTCGTCTTGTTTCCGCCATTGACGAAAATGTTGTCATTTCAAAAAAAATAATATTACATTTATCTATATAAATAAATTAATAAGTAAATAAGTACTGTAGTACGTTTAAATGGTGTTCACGCTCGTAGTTTCTGCGGACTGAATGAACAAATGAATGGGATATTTTTTTTTCCGCCGCCAGATAATTGAATTTTATTTACAATTAAGTGCAACTGCCGACAGAGGCCGCGAGAGGGAGAGTGCCTATTAGGAGGGCAATTTAAAAACGAAACAATCGCATACGGCCGCGTCATAACATGAGTGCATCTGTGCATCACTGACCCCGATGTCGTGTGCCACATTGCCGTATGGATATCGATTTTGAAATCAATTTATGCTTTTCATATAGCCTAGCTCTAAGTAGTTTTTTCGATATATCCATTTTTTTCCCCATATTAGATGACATTGAAAATAGGCCGTACGATGAAATTTGTTTTGGTTTTCGTTAATAGAATTAAAAATTTCAGGAAATGAAAGCACTAATATTCGAATATTATTTTTGTTCAAACTTTTAAATCGATTCATGACGATTTGCAAAGTTCTTCTCTGTATGGTAATAGACTACTCGTATGTCGAATGGGATCGTCTTCGAGAAGGCCGCCCAACGCGCCACGGGCCGAGGGCGGGGGCGGGTGGCCCGCTTAATTTGTCTTGGGCGGAAAAATCGCGCGGCGACTACAAGTGGCCGGTAACGAAGTCGGCTGGGGGGGTTGGGGGCCGAGGGGGTCGCGGGTGGGGAAAAGAAAGTAGAGGGGGCAGGTGGGCGGCGCCGGGCGCGGGCGGCGCGGGCGGCGCGCTCAGTCGACCGTCTGGACCCGCGGCAGCCGGGTGGGTTGCGTGACGCGTTGCAAGTTCGTCGTGCTCTTGTGATTATAAATTATAAAATATCCATAAATAAAATAAAACAAAAAGGAAAGCACCTACTCTCCTTCACGATCCGAGAACGAAAAGAGATATGCAAAAATATTTTTAGGCTTTGCCTCCTTTTTTTCGAAGTTTGCGGTCGACGGAACAAAGTAGATTTGTTTTTTTTCTAATACATACGCCGGTCAAAAAGAAAATTTAATTCGATAAAGGAGAAATCATATTATTTTGGCGGTTATCGAGAGCATTTTTCATTTTTAACTTTTAATTTTCGTTGACGACACGTTCCCGGTAAAAATAAATGAACCTTCTTGAGAAACGATAGGTGTTAATTAGGGATGTAGTAATGCATTGACTGTACATGTGGAGTCGACTGCACGCAACAAACTAGTGAAGTTCATTCAAACGAGTCGTCCGCGACCAACAGAAGAAACGGCATCGGACGAGGTGCTCTTAATCACATCTTATATACGATAGTTACGTATGGCAGACATCTGTGTGTGATTATGTAGTTTTATATTATTTCTTTTTTTTTGTATTCGTATATTTTATTGTTTCTTTATTTAATTTTTTTGTAAATATTTTTTCATTTATGTGACATTAGAGTTAGTTTAGTAAAAACGTACTCGCTAAGATAGAATTTTAATCTATAAAATCATAATGATTTCGGGTATACTATTGTAAAAAAAATGTGGTTATTTTGGAATTGTTTAGTACTTACGCTTGAAGATATTTATATAATGTCAAATACTGTCGTATTCCGTAGTTAATTATTTCGATTCTTTTGTTAACATATTTATAATTTCTTATCGCTAATTTATTGTTGATTTATTGGTTTTTATTTTAATAAAACTTTTGTTTTTTTTGTTTTTTATTTATATCTCGACTGTGACACAAATAGGTAAGCCTTTTTTAATTTTTATTAGGTATAGTATAAATATCCAATAACTATAGGTACTTTTTAATAAGCGTATAATATGTGGGGCGAAAATATTAAACGTGTATGTAATATACTATTCAAGTATATACCTAGTGATATACTAAAAAAATTGATAAATCTAATATTTCATTTTTATTATGAATTGTAACAGATTTTATTAATACCTAAATAGTAAATAATTTGTTATAGAAGCCAAAGTAAAGGAAATAGGTATATCCTTTTTATATATGTTACGCATGTATAAACCAAACAAAATACAACATCGAATAATATAAACAGTAATTATAAATCTACATGAAATCGGTTACGTTGATTTTGGAATTCTTTGATTAATTTTATTTTAATTGTATTTTCAAAATGTCCGTGAAGATTTAACTGCACTAATTGAAAATACATCTATGTTACACCTGTCAGATGGACAGGTGCAAAATATGCGATTATTGAAAATATTGCCTAAGAAGTGACCAATGATTTAATCATTTGGTAAATAAATAATAAAAATCGATTTGATAATTATATTTTATGTTTGCAATTTTTGTGCTCGATTTGAACGTGAAACAAAAAACGAATTTATTTCCTTATCCACTTCTGAAGATCAATTTTAGGTGGATCTTTCGATTTGAAAAGTGTGAATCAATTTTTATATCGGTGCTTTTATATTTTTGGGTACTCATGGTTAACAATAAATATTGCAATTGTGCATTGTTGAAAAGATTTTACCTAAGTACGAATGTAAATATGAACCAAACGCTAATTGAACTTTTCAGTAGATATAATACACAATTTTATGGTATACAAATCGATATTACAAGGCAAAAAATGCCTTGAAGTTATTCTATATGTCTTTTAAATCACAAAACGATGTTATCGGCATACACGTAATCCAAAACATTAAAAAAGATATCCATGCAACCTAGAATTTTATAGTAGATACACAAATTAATGCAACAAAAAAAAATTTTGTACTTTTACCATTTTGATCAGGTATCTAGTAAGCCAAAAGCAATTTGCCAATATGCCTTGGTCCATGGCTAATTTTGGTCTGTTAGTAGAATTTTACGTTGAATGTATGGATAAGGTTGGCTTTGATCATTTTAGTATGTACTAGCTGTCCCGCCCTCTTCGCTGGGTAATTTTTATTTATAAATAAAATGGCAAAGGATTTACGGAGTTCGAAAATTGAGTAGCCTAGAACCATCTACAAATCATCCTGCATCGAATGGTCCCAGGCCCATGTCTATGCGTTTAGTAGTTTTTACGTGATTGGCGAACAGAGACAACCTATTTTCATTATATATGTATAGATAGATATATACAGTAGTATGTACCGGTCTTTCCTTGCATTCGTAAACCTTAAAAGTGCGTACTGAAACCGTTTTTTTTTTTTTCTAAACGTTATAAGCCACAATTGGATAAGTCTTATAAGATCGGATTACTACAATATATTATACGTAGCGGTCTATCGAAGGTAATACTTTTCTCGAAAAATGTTAAGCTTGAATGTCTGAAACAATAGAGAGTAAGTAAATACAAACAATATATGTATGTAAATGAAAATAGCTTATAGTTAAATTAAGATACGCTTACTTAAGAAGTCACAGTAGAGTTAAATATGAAAAGGTGTACGTTTCCAAGTGACGTCTAACATGACAGTGCGTTATCGAATTAAACGCATAAGGAAATTAGAAATACCAACAACGATTAATTTATGTTTTTACCTCAGCAGTATTTATATTTAGAAGATAAATATATAATTATTAAATGTATTATTGCTTGCATGGATATATAGAGGCTCCTTACTCATAGCCCTGACATTGGTTCCATAATACGATATTTTTCTACACATTTTTCTGTAACTGCGATTTTTTGAAAACTGTGCATTAGTCTTATACGAAATTGAAAACGAGGTACATACGCCGATTCTAAGATTTGGGCGTATGCCGAGCGGGGACGTCGTTCAACCAACTGAAGTGTATATATGTTTATCGTTGAATATCTATGAAATTACATGTAAAATATTATTGTAGTTGAATTCGTTGAAAATGCTTGAAGCGTTAAATAAATTCTGAGGATGTTATTGGCTCAGTGATCTTACGTAGGAGTCACAGACGTCGATTATGTAATTTAGATGTCTTGAGCCCGATGTGAAAGACAAATAGGAACACGATAAGTGCGGTGTTTTGTTAGAAGATTCATATTTATGCAACTATGAATATTTTAAAACAAGTATACTTTCTTCCAAGAACTTTATGGAAATCGTCGAATGAGCTTAAAGCGCTACATAATTTCCGAGATTAGATACTAAAATTTAAATTTATTTGTGAGGATAAATCTATATTTATTCCGCGACGTTTTATTACGGGTTGTTAGTCATATTGTGTAAATATTTTTAAAAGCTTTAAAATGATAAGTTAGTACTTACTGTATCGAACATTGGATATAAAATTAAAAGACATCAGTAAAAAATGACGTGTAAAATCAGACTCAGATTCTAAAGGAAGTTACGTTGAATTGAAACCAATTCCGCTGTTGCATGAGAAATTAACCGTTCTTTCGTTTACAAATTACACTTGCCGAGTTTGGTCATAAGAAGTAGAGAAATTATATAAAATAATGTATATCCATTCAAATCTATGTCTATTATATGTGCCTATTGGTTATTTGTTATGTGTGAAAGAAAATCATGAGGTAAATCGCACTTTGCAGGAAGTTGTTTCCATAATAGTTAGACGCTCATCGTATACTAAACCTTCTTATTCGTAGGTGTGTTTTTAAAACATTTTATATAATTTTACAAAAATACACTGAGAGAAAAAAAACTGGCCAAGAGCATGTCGGAGCATGCTCACTGTAGGATTCTGAAGCCGTTACCGCGAAGAAATGCTCTATAGATGAAAAAAAAACTACGTTGTTATTGGTTTTTCCTTGTTTCCCGCACAGAATAGGTAATAAGCACTTTAGTCGCCTATAACTAGAGAAACAAGTAGGTATATCAACTAACCAGTGTAAATTAAAGTGCATAAGCAAAAGAGCGTATCTTCATAGTACTTACATCCTTTTGTTGAGAAACACAGTTTTTCGAAAATAACTCAAAAACGGTATATCCGATGATCTTTAAATTTTTTTTCAAAGTATTTATTAAACTTTATCTTTGTAACTTTTTTCATATTTATTGAAAATACGTTTTAAAAAATAGAGGGGTGGGGATACAATTTCTGTTATTTTCGGAGCTATTATTTTCAAAAATGTTCAATTAATCATAAAACCTGCCTACAAACCTTAAAGTGATTTTAAAAGAATTAACTAAATATGTTCCACACGTTGATATTTCCGGGGAAAATTCAACTTCTCTTACGTATATGGAATGCCTCTCCTAGAAATATTTATTTTTGTTATTTAACTATCCAACTTAGTAGCGGTTTATACAAGAGATCTACACTCCGAATTTCATCAATATATATCTTGTTGATTTTAAGTAAAATGCCTGTGACATACGGACGGACGGACATGATGAAACTATAAGGGTTCTGTTTTTGTCATTTTGGTTCGGAACCCTAAAAACGGCACTTATTATACTTTATTAAAAAGAGTAATTTGGTACCGATTCAATACTAATATGTACTAAGTACATACTAGTATGAAACTCTATATTTTGTGCGAGTTATAAAAATAAGTTATTAAGCTTGTTCACGTTTGAAACAATTTTCATGTGCCTATAGTTTAAGCGCCGACAAATACGTATCTTACTGTGTATCTTTGTCACAAAATAATTTATAGAATATTCATTGCTTTTTACTTTGCAATGAATAAACACAATACATACAAAACATTGAAAATTTAGTTCCTTAAAATAAAAAAGAAATACGTTTAATGGCTCTTGAAAAAAATCTAATTTACGTCATTACCGAAGGGGGGCACCGTTTATAATTTCATTAAATATTGGACTTAGACACTAGATGGCGCTAGTTTGCTTCGTCGCATGCGACGCTAAACGTGCGCACACAATCAACAAACATGATATCGAAAGAATTTTATGTGCATTTAGTTTGGCAAAATTAAAACGAATTCTGGCGAGTAAAATCTTAATAATGACTATGTTGTTCAAATCAAAATCATCTTAAAAAGATATCTTTATTACATCTTATTAAGACAAACATGTACAATTAGTTTTATTTTAGTTATATAGATGGCGCGATTAGGTTGACAAACTTGACGGATATTATTAATCTTATTTTCATTGACTAGTACTTTTATGTAATAAATTTAAATAAGTACTAAATATAGGAAATATTTAATTGTGGCAAACGAAAAGCAATTTAAAATTTTTGTTTAATGCAATTTTTCAATATAGAACATGTACTTTAATATATTTTATGACATTAGGGTGATTTCTAAGATTAATTTTTAAATATTTGAAAAAAAATAATGTATTTCATTTTGTTCAATTAATGTTTCTGGAATTAACAAATTAGCAAAATGAACATTACACTTCTAGATTTCACACATAGATGTCGCTTTGAGACAAACAAATTTCTTTGAAAGCCGTTGAATGTGTACGTCATTCTAATGTTATTTGAATGTCAGTATGTATATACTATTTAATTCCATGCGATGAAACTTAATAGGTATTTGTAGATTTTTTTTTTATTACCTAGTAGGTATTCAACAGTGGGTGTGAGCCGGTTCGTACAAAGTTTCCAAGACAGTGGGAGAACTTGGAAAAGTAGGTCACGCTTAGCCAGTCGTAGCACACCAAGGAACTGGGCGTGACTTGCGAGTTGCCCTCGGAAGGGGCGGACGGCTCGCAAGGAGTGGGGCGTGGCCAAGACGTTGGTGGGCGAGTCTTGACTATTTCTTGGCGTGCCTCCAGATAAAAAAAACTTTTAACTTATTCCCAGTGTCACATTTTGAGTCATTGGAGTTTCTGGTATGCTTTGTACATACTTTGTTCAATACGAGGTAAGCGCATAGTTTATTTATACTTTCGATGGAGATACGGAACACGTGCATGATGTTGTGTAAACTTGACTTGAAAGCTACCATTTCTTGTATTATTAGGTTTCTCATTATATTAAAATTCACATACCCATCAATAGTCTTCAATAGGTATATTTCATAGAAAACTATAGTAGTTTCTAACGAGGTTCGTTTGTGTTACTTAATGAGGTTTCTTTGTACTTATTTTATTTATTAGAACCTTAGGTGATTCGAATAAGAACTTGCTTAAACTCTATAAAATAATTTATAATTCTGTCGTTGTATGTGTTCACGTTTGTGTGATGTATATACATAGATATACTTTTGTTCACTTATTTCCTTTTAAAAGCCTTTGTTATGCAGATTTTAAATGCGTTTTCTTCATTTTAGACTGCTTATACATATTAAAACGAACAGAAATTTGAAATTGTTTCGCGTGATCTAAAAGGCGCGTTGGGATCCGTTGCTTTAACAATAACGCGGGTACAGAATGGACAAAAGCAGCAGGCGGAAACAATCCTATTAAAAAACTAGGTATAGAAAATATCTAGATTATATCGGTATCTTAGTAGATACCATTTATGGGTCTATAAGTCTTCTTAACTTTAACTAACGACTTCTTACATGTTTGTTTCTTTTTATAATAGTTTGGTATATGTTTGTTATTCCGCGTAATTTGGATTTCAAAAGAGCTACTTACTTACTCTCGAGTTTCTTAGTCGGTCTTCTGGAGGGATAATTGACTTACTAACAAGGGGTAGGTAATTCTAAAATAGTGGTAAATTAATCGGTCAAATAAATATTGTACGTAAATTCTTAAAATGTTATGACGTACGTATTTCCAGGGTTATTTTTTAACTTAGAAAAAAGTTTGTTATTCAATTAGATACTTAGATTTGATCCTTAAGTTAAATAGCTTGATTGTTGGTTTTTACTATATTGCATATTATTATAATCAAAAAAATAAATATCAGTGCTATGATGCAATCTATTTTAATTAAATCTATTTACAGAAATAGGTAGAAATATTCCTATATTTCTTTTTAATCTTTTGGGCTCATTATTGATGTGATGGGAGATATAAGGATCTTCTAATATTTTTTTAGGTCCATTAGAGAAAAATGAAAGAAATTGAAATTTTATGATATCACGAAATATTTTGACGTTTACCTTCGACATTCGAAAAGGGTTCATTTAACTTAGATTTTTTGAAACATTGAAATATCTCATATAGAGTTATGTTTTTTTTAGTAAATTTTAGATTTCTCTACCAATCGATACCAAAACCTAATCAGCTCTTTTCCACAAACAGTTGCATAGGCTGCCATACACTGATTAAAAATCGATTGATCTCTTTAAGAGATATCATTAGATGAAATATTTTCAAGAAGCGTTTTTTTTACAATATTTTATAAACTACTCTATTGTTTAATTTCAAAATAAATCCAGTTGCTTTCTTTAAAAAACAACGTCGATAATTACAAAATGCTTCAAAATGGGTTGCTTCGTTCGGATGATGTTTTACGGAAAATTAAAAACAAAAGGGTTTTTTCAAATTACACGTGAAACTCTTAATGGATTGATGTTTGTTAATCGTTCATATTTTTCTGCTTAGAAAACTACGTTAAATGCTATAAAGTAGATTAAAATACAACAACGCGTTCGAAAGATATAGTACACCAAATATATATATAAAAAGCACTTTATACATATATATACATCAAGATTTTTGAACTCGAAGAACTCAAAACTATAATATATTTCTGGGCTTGGAGAACTTGAAAAAGCTCTAAAATCGATATTTTGAGCGTAATAAACTCAATAATTTATTGCTATTTTGTTTTTAAGTACTTTGAGCTCAAAAGCAGTAAGAAGTTTCAAAAATCACCTGCAGGGACAACCGACTATCAAATTTTGAAGCTCAAAAACTCTTAGACAATATTTATGACATAAAAAGCTTAGCAAGTCAAGACAGACCGATAAATATCATAGCAGAAAGATTTAGACATGGCCCTTTTTTAGATTTTTTTTTGGTAAAGGGATGATCGCTGGGTCGGTCACCTTACTTACACTAAGACAATCTTACTTGATGATTAAGATTATTGTGTTATTCAAAGTGATTACGCTCTTTAAAATAAAAAATTGACTCATGAATATTTTTCTTTAATCAATAATTATTTATTTTTCGTGTAGAATAAGGTTGTTATAATGAAAAGTCGTTACTATAATTTTATAAAAAAAAAATCTTAATATTTAATAGGGAAGAGGAAGCGGTAGTTGACGGTATCTTAATCCGGTTTAGCGGCGTGCATCTCGGCTCTTGTGCGCTTTCAGCCGCTTTCAGCTCTTTGAGCCGCTAATGGAGAGTCTGCGAAAGAGGTCTGAAGACGGGATGTCGCCGCCGCGGCTAGCGCTTTGCGCTTTAGTTACGTATCGCAGCATCTTCATTTCCGTGTCATTTACTAAGATATAAGTGCCAAAGGAATGCGTACTGAACGTTAAAACACAGATCCTTGGGCCAGTAGTGGTAATGTGCCCCCTGAATTTCTAATATTTGTTGTTCATCATAGCTTGTTACTCTAAAAATATTCTAATTCAAAATAAATTCTACACCGAAAAAATATTTATTACGATTGACAAAACACCTTTTGCTTCCATATATAAAGATCCAAACAGCCTTTTTTTTTATTGCGTTTGTTTCGTTTATATTTACCATAATATAATGTTTAGATTGTTTATTAAATATTAAAATTATATATATATATATATATATATATATATATATATATATATATATATATATATATATATATATATATATATATATATATATATTATATCAGAGAGCTGTAACAACTAAGAGATTGAATTTCTATAAAGAAAACTAGACATACAAGTATGTAGGAGTCGAGAGGTACGTTATATACAGAGGTCAATAAAAAAGAACCCTATACCTAAATACCTATTTTATTATTCACATACATGCCCAGACAGAGGTACAAAAAGTTATGTAGAAAAATTGTTAGATACCACATTATTGTCTATGGTGCGTTCTGCGCCGGAGTCCTGTAGAAGATCGCAAACTGCTCCCTTCTTCTTGCACAAAGATTACATCACAATATAGTATTTATTGACAGCCGATTAATAACACAGGAGGCAGCTTGTGTTTCGGTCCAGCTAATGTCTCTTTTGAAAACAAGCATAACTTAATCGCTTGATTGAACGATACCGGTAGAGGCTTGTATTTGAAATCGAAACATTCCTGAAACGGATCTAAAAATGGGGTAGCATTAACTTATAGTGCAAGTAAAAGCTATCAAAACCGTAGTCTGAGAATTTTTTTTGCAAATAAATCCCTCTGATATTGCTTCCCGTTTTTTTCCTTGATTGATCTAACACAGGAATCACCACATCGAGCAAGTTCAGTTACCATGTTCTAAATGGATTTGTTCGAAAGAAAAAAAACTAAAAATGTTCAATTAGAGCGACAAAAAATATATTTTTTAATCTTACCCTTGAAGTTTATTTGCTTCATTTGCGATTGAATTATAAAATACTCTTTCGCTTCTGAACACGAACAACTCAGTGCATTGACTGTATACGAGCTAAAGCTCCTTGAATAGATAATGCTTGGTTGATTCAACTCTTTGATCTTCTATGCGTACGAGACGTAAAATGGATCTTTTTAACACCTAAAAAGTTATATGAGCTAACAAAGCAAACTTTTAAATATACGACCGTAGGATTTGCGTAGTAATCTCCAGCATAATCTTGTATCTGCATGTAAGTACTTTTTGATGTGCCGCTGATGACGTAGGCGTTTTTATGCTCTATCGTCGTCTACATTCTGATGGATGAAAAGACATCGAGATATTAAAGCATAGTCCGTATTGGAAGAATCTGTCATTATATAGACGGATTAAAGTCAGGAATTTGAGCCTTGGCTACAGGCAAATGATTTAACGAGTTCTTAACTTTAGCCGAACCATAAACCAGTCGTCCACGGCTGGAACAGCGCGTTGGACCGTCTCTCTCGTGCGTTGTCACTGTTTCGGTGACGGATGGTCATCACTGACGGATCCAGGATTTCGGTCTGGGTGGGGCTCGAACCACTTAGTCCCTACCCCACCCCAAATTCGCCACTGATGATTCTCAGCAACGCATAGAAATGCAATGAGAAGAAGAATATAGTATGATATAGAAGCATGGGAGGAGCAGCGAATAAATGTATTCTTACGATAGAATAATGAACTTTAAAAACTGATTCGAGAACAGTAAGAGTTGTCTTAAGAATTTAACAATTTTTTTATAATTATACTTATTTTAATTTCGTTTCTCATCTAATCGATAAGCTGTTTTATCTAGTCATCGATGCAGTTTAATACAATAGTATGTGCACCTTCAATCGCATGTTATTTTTTATTAAGGCACTTTAGAGCTGAAACCTCTAAATTAAAAAAAAATAACTGTAAGGAAAATGAAAAGCTTATGAATTACTCAAGATCTATTTATCTTCATTGTATTTGATAGGTCGTCCATCGAAATATTCTCACCATTTTCTAAAGTAATGATTTTATTAATTTGGTAAGGATTTTTTTTTATGTCACAAAAAATTTCGAGCTTTTAAAAAAAAGCAATTACAAATTCACGATCTTATAAATCGTTATAGAAATATACTAACAGTTTTATAGAAGAAAGTAATGTCACATATTTAAATCGTATGATAGCACAAGAAATATTAATGGAAAAATTACAAAAAAAAAACTCATTCCACCCGCTTACCCCAGTAATGATCTCCAAGATAACTGCGGCGCATGCGGCGTACGCAATGCAGTTCTTAACACCGAACCCTTAATGAGATCGCGCGAGCTCGCCTATGCACCTTCGCGCTCCCAATGCAGTCCTCTTTTGAAACGAAGAACTATAGACGCGTCCTAAGCGCATTTAAAAAGAAGTTTAAGTAATGATGCGTGCCGTACGGTGTAAAAAAAAGCGTCGATGCGGGCCGCATCCACGCGGCTGTAGGCGTTTTCCGTTGCTGTCGTCTATTAAATACGAAACAAAATGTTCCTATTTTTCACATATAACTCCGAAACGGTTCGATTTAGCCGAGACACGTTTCCGAATATTGGATTCGAGTTTTCGGGTTCTACTTATAAGAATCTCGATACGCATTCAGAGCTTTTCTTTTCTCTCCGAGTTTGTAACAAATTTAAAATGACTTTTACATTAATTCGTGATATGGAAAATGACAGTGGTAGCCGCGACGTGGCCCGCAAATGAATTATAAGTTGATTGAATTAGTTAATTCCAAAATGTTCCGCCAAGTAGGAAAAATATCACACAAACAAGTTATCGATTATTGATATACCTTTCACAATCGATTTGACTGAAATAATCAGATATCTTGCCAATGTTCAGTTTGAACACATAGAACTGCAGGATTATTCTACACTTAAAACCTTTTTGCAGAACACTTGTCATCACAAATGGTAAAATTTTTCAGTGGAATATGAAGACTTCTTGAAATTAATGCCAAAAGAAGTGTTTCCTGCAATAACTGACTGAGCTTTTCAATGTTTAAGTTGTTTCGGTTCAACTTATTTTTTAAAATGACTTTTTCAAATCTTAATTATATAAAAAAATCTATAGATCTGGCGTCGGAAATAACGTTAATTGAATACACCAATTGCTTTGATTTTAATTTTTGTTACACTTGATTTTCTGTCTTTATTTGGCGAAATATGTTAATTGTATTATTATTCTATTAAACGTCAATTAAAGTTCAGAATGAGGCATTTATTTTGTTGCACAAGACCCACCAGTGATTTTTTAATCACCAATTTGACTCGACTATGAAATAGATTAGGCAACCTTGCTAAAGACTATTAGCGTGTGTTATTTAGGACGGTTTGACCTTATCGACACATTTTTCTTGCAAGACAGTCTTGACTAAGATTTTTAGCTTATCAAAATCTCTATTTTATTTCAGATCTAAATACATTACTTAGTGATTATATAAACTCCCCATACATGTTCAGTGTATAGAGAAATGTCTGTATGAGTGAATGAAAATACAACAAAAGCGTGTTTTTTGCAGCGCCATCTATGAGAGCTCGTTCGAAAACTTTAAAAAAAAAAGTGATATAAACGATTTTAATTGAAAATGGCTTCAGTACATAATTCATTACTGTAAAAAAGTTTATCGTAATCCGTAACATGTTTTTATTTTTGTTATACATACAAGCTTTACAATTACCGTAGTTTTAAATTGGCAATTTTGTTAATATATAAATTCAATTTTATTAAAAAGCTGAATAAAATATTGGTAACTTGTTATTTCATATTCAGTACATGTGTTATGACATTTTTTTTTAAATATCTAAACAGTACATTTTGAATAGAAGCAAATAACAACAATTTTTAAAAGAGTAAAAGTACAATCGTATATTTCTCGAATCTCCTGCACATTTTTCAGTCATTTATTATGTTTATGTTGCTTCAAGATTAAACCATAGCCATTTTTTTAACTTTTTTAATTTCCCTCAAATCAGTAGTGCGTCTAGGTATTAAACGATCTTAATCTATAGAGAGCTGCAAATGGACCAACGAAAATCAAAATTGATAATTCGAAATTTCGAAGCTTCGTCCAATCCACTTAAACTTCAACACGGCATATTCGCTATCGAGGCGCGTCGGAGCCTTAGCGATGCGACTGGCGGTAATTAATAAAACGGGACAAGAATGCGCCGGCGGCCCTCCAGCGATTTTCTCGTGCGAACTAACAGTATACGGCAATCGATGCGGCCGCAGCTATCTTCGCTAATGTACAAAGTTTTTACCGGCGCCGCGCACGCCGCCTCGAAGTTATTTCGCGATGTTAGGAGCTGTAATGTGTGGGGGCCGGTGCTTCGGTGGCGGGCCGGGCCGGCCTCGCGTACAATGCGCGTCGACTTGAGCGTACGCTGCGTTGTTTAGGAATGGGTAATGAAAACGATTTTAATCATGCGCCTATTGTGTTCTGTAAAGGAAAATAGTAAACGGTCTAAGGTTCATGTGTGAGGGTTCATCGAAACTGGTGTACGAAAAGTAGACGGCAGAAAGTTATATTCTACTGTGACTTTAAATTTTTACTCGTTATGCTGTTTGTAACGGTCCGATCTATTATTATCTTATCTTCGTTTATCTTGTATTTTAAGGAACTCGTTAACTCTTTTGTCTGTATCTTCAAATTCAGACTGATTTCATGTGAATAATAAACTATGTTTGCCATTAAGATCATCAGTCTGTAACAAGTTTTGCATAGATAGATTTGATATTTCAAAACAAAAATAAGTGGTACAAAAATAGACATATTATAATAGTGACATGCACTCATAAGTGCTTGTTAATATTATAGTAATATGTCTATTTTTGTGTTCGTATTTTAAGTCCAGCTTAAGCCGTCATTGAATTACCGTCGTATGAGTTCTTAAAAACGGCTATGTAATTTACGCGGGCCGCGCCCGCCGCGACGTCAATGACTAGAATTTGCGGGAGGGTCTTGTATAGTTTTCCTTGCGTTGGAAAATTTTAGCTTTCTCACTTAGACGGGGTAACGCTGGGGTGTTATTACGCCATTCGGTTGAGAAAGGTCTTTTTGTCTTGTCTATGTATTATTCAATACGGCATAGACACGTGAGCATATATAGATCATATTTTTAATTGAAATGTAAGAGCAACCAACTAATATCGGTTTGATGTCTGTCCGTTCTTTTGTTAGGACTGCCTGATTTGTAGGTTAAAATTTCTTAAAAATGTACTAAAATTTGAAACAAAATATGTATTTAAATGTGGGCAATTCGAAGACATATTAAATTTAAAAAGTTACGGTAAAGATAATGATAAAGTTTTAAAACGCATGATTTTCACTGAATAGCAGAATTTCTCAAAATTGCATCTAAATATTAATATGAAGAAAACAAAAATGATATTAGCGAATGCTTCTACTTAGGGAAATTGACCGATCAGTAGGTTTGAACTTCGATAAGTAGAAGAATACAAGAAGTAGCATCTACACGAAGTAGAATAATACATGTAGAGGTACGTTTAACTCTGCTTGGTAGCGTTCGATACTCTGATATCACCTTCGAGCCCAACGTACCTCGGAGTCGAAAGACTACTAGAGTCTTAGAATAGTTCACGTTCCCCGTAATGATAAAGGTATCCAGATACGATCTATTTACAATCAGCCTCTTAGATGAGCTTGCAGCAGTTAACCGATGGTAAGAGTTTGTCTCGCAATAATCTCGAGGTGATCTCGGAATGAGGTGCGCGACGAGGAGATCCTCAGAAGAAAACGAGTAATAGAAATAGATCATGCAGGATCAGCTAAGTTGAAGTGGGCAGGCTACATCTCTTGTTGAATCCATGACAACTGGGAAAGCAATAGCTTCTCGAGTAGCAACCTTAAACAGGCCTCGCTTTCGACTAAGTGAATTGAATATTTTACGAAGGGTTGTCTGACCAGCGGTGACCGAAGACCATTTGTTTTCAAAGGGCTAACACATCTAGTTACTACTATCTCAAAAATGGAATAATTTTTATGTTTTGTAACTGGAGAAGCAATCGTCATACGTCAATTCTTACTCGAAGCTTGAAGTAAGAAATAATGACCATATTATTTCAATTTATCGATTAACTTCCAAGACATATACAAAGAAAGTAATTCTTAAAGAGATTTTTTTGCGGCGATACAAGAAATGCATTTATGTCCAAGTTCATTTTCATTATTCTGCATTATAAATCATTTAAATACATACGGTGATAAATATTACACGATTTGTGTAAAAACAGAAGCCATACTTTGCGAACTTGACAACGTTGATTGTTAAACAAACACACGGGCGGCTGATCAAACGAAAGCGTTTGGTTTGTATTTTGCGTTTTGGATAAAGATTAAAAAAAACTAAATAATATATATATGGATTCATAGTTATTAGAATTAGAATTTACCTGACCGTTTGTAGGGGTGATAAAGTTTATACTTTTATTATCAATATTCATATTTTATTTTTTATATCTATCAATTTTTACTGTACTTTCAAATACGTGTGTATATTTTTTTCTAGTAGCTATTGTGAGTCCTGTACAATGTCTGAGCAATTATGATACAAAAAATTAACCGATAAGTTGCCGTTGACCTCAAGTCGCCGGCAACGGCGCGAGTGGCCAGGTGCGATGGGCAGATGGCGCCGCACTACTCACTAGGTTGACCAATCTGAAGCTAAATTTCTAATTTCGTGATTATTATTATTAAATTTTTTTTTCAATTAATTGTCCCAATTCTATCGATATCGAACTAATGTTTATATAGCTTGTAAGAAGTTTTATTGATAATAATTCATTGATTGCGAAAAATGTTTTAACATTGATAATGATTTAATAACTATTAATAAAAAAAAATAATTGCGATGTGGATGAAAATAGTCTAAAATGTTTTATGAAATATTTTTCTTTCGACTATAAATATTTCAATAAAAATGCAAAAAGTCATAACTTATGTTCAATGCATTTTATCATTAAATAGACAATTTTTCGTACGTATTTGAGACAATAGAAACATTTATCAAATTAAATAAATCCTTTGCAAATGTACATATGTACACATAATATGATGCAATACATTAAAATAATAATATTAATTTAAAGCAAGACGCACCCATCGCTACAACATAATTAGTTTCATAACGCTAAACATGAATTTTCTTATATGTAAGTTAATTAAGATTTCAAACATATGTCACAATAAGTTTAATTAGCATAAAAATCTTTTCATGTGTATGTGAAGGCATATTAGTGTAATAAAAGGAATTTCTCTAACATCATACCTTTAATCTACTATTTGTTATTTAGTTCTGAATTGATCTACAATATTTTTCCAAAAGGATATATTAAGTATTGCTCGAATTCATACATGTGATTCGTCGATTTTTGTATTTCACTTTTGTTGATAAAAATTTCGTATACGGTATCGTATTTTCAAGGGACATGGTCACCCTGAATAATTAAACGAGGGTGACGTGCCGCAGGGAGCGATGTTTGTTAAGATGTTTACCGAATTTACAGCAATAGCAGTAGTCTTATCCAATAAGAACTTTGTATGCGCGGTCAACCAATACGATCAACCTGCCGATACGTCTAACGTAGTCAACGTAGTCTAACGAACTCACTTAAAAGTTAGTTTTGGTCAATCAATATATACGACATAGTTTTAGCTGAGTACCTTCATGAGTTTTGCCAGTACTTATCAAACTTTAATTTAATAAGTAAACAAAAGCATCTTTAAATCATAATTGGTGTTTTATGCTTTAGCGTTGATTAATTGAATCATTGCAATTTATTACTTATAGCGATAAACGTGGCAGATTTTTTTTTTCTGTGAAAAGAAATATTCAAATCTATTGAAATAGAAACAAAAACATAAACATAAAAATGTATAATGTATGACAATCAAGAGGAAAATCAGACAAACGCCGTGAAAGACAAATCCTTTCTTTCAGTGTGCATTAGCACCTACGTTGTGTGGAAAGAACGTGTGTGAAGTTGATGAAAAGTTACTAAAATTCCATAAATACATAGCATTAATCGGTAGGCTAATCACCACAAAATACATTTTAATGATAGCTTCCTAAATTTAGAATAATAATTGTGGAATAGTCTAACCAAGACTTGTAGACAAGGAATAATTTTGAAAATATTCATGTGCTGGGGCAAACCGTTATGATGTTGATAAAAGAAAGTCTATTTTCAGGAAGGAACATTTAATGGTATTGCTTAATGCGATTCCAATTAGATTTGCATTAACATGTTATTTGAAATCCATGGATACACGTCTCTGATCCAAAATATTTATATATGTAGATATAATCCTATAATATTACAGATTTTTGCTTTCGCAATAGTTTTGAACAAATGAAATTTTGTGTACAGGGTTGCCAATAATTTATACGTTAAATTCCATTTTTGTAAAACGTGTAATAATTCATCAAAATTTTAACCAAATGTATCATTACAGGCACATATTGCTTTACACCAGAAAATTGCATTTTTTAAACTATCATCCATCACATATCTATAATAAGGCATTTATATATAAATAGAGGCAGAGAATATACATTTTATTTTGAATGTTCACGATCCTATTTAAATCCATTTTTTTATGGATTTCTGTACATTTCTAAACCAGATGCATCAATTATCGCTTACGCTAAATTTATAATTATTTGTTTGAATTCGTCACGATCCACCACATTCCCCGTAGCGGCCAATTTCTGAGTAGAGATACCCGTTCAACTGGTAATTTTTTTTAATACAATTACAATTGCCACGAGCGCGGCGCGCGCGCCGACCGCCCCTTCCCCCGGTATTGTCATCTCCCATTTCACGCGCCGTCATTATGACACTTATTTATAACAAATCCTTATTATTTCTTGTTTTAATTGTGTCCCGACTTGGCTTATGCTCCTTTTGTTCGCGTTTAATAGCGCTCATTGTCCGCTCCTTGGCGGCTCGCGGCCGCCGCGCCGCCGCGACAATTTTATTTTTGTTAATGGCATTTTTGGTATTTTTCATTTTTTCGGGCCGTGAATTATTTATTTTCTTGTCTGTTCTTTGAGAGAACTCGCGTTGTTAATTTGATGATCTCTGAAATTGAATAAATGTAAATTTGAGTATGTACAAATGCGTGTTATGTCAATATGGTAAAGTTTCAATTCAAAAATGGTGATGGTGTTGAAAAACAATTAGAATAATGAGGTAAGAAAACCGAAACCATTTAGATTTTGAGTAATATTCAACTCATATAGGTTGTTTTTACAGCGTTTACAAATTTCATGCAAGACATTTATTGTTTAGTTATGAAATATTTTAATGAAACGTTTGCGGACGTAAAATCTATTGCAGAAAATAGATATGTGACAAACTTAGAAATTAATTTTGGGAATTTTTATCTAAATGGTCTTCAAACAGTTTATGAAATACAATTTACTTTATACGAGCATGAGTTTCGTACGACTTCGTTATATCGTTGGCTTCGAATTGACATTACATTAACATTGTATAAAACTCAAATATTTTTCAGTGAATCATGGAATAAAATATATCTTTATAAACTATTTTGTTCCTAGGAACGCAGACATCTCAATACTTAACACTCAAAGGTCAATTTAAGTTAACGTATCTATAGACCGAAAATACTGCATGAAATTCAGAAATATACGTTTTTTTATTTATTATCAAATTAAGTAAATAAAAATTTCGAATTAAAATAAAGGGGGGCAAATAAATGTCTCTATCGTGAAAATAGTAAATCAACACTTTTATGCATCGATAAGGACTATATTTCAAGAAATAGCTTTCGATTTTATTACCATAAATATATTTATTGTTTATTCTATGAAAATTACTATGGATTTCTCAAAGGCCACGTTGTTAAAAATCATGCCTTATACACGTTTTTGAAACATGTGAATAATCGTGTATTAACTTGAATTGGAACCCTCGATAGTTTAAAATAATGCCTTTGGTTACAATCTTCAATAATACAAACCTAAGAAATAAATAATAAAAATTATAATCTTTAGAATACCCAGTAAAACGATAAAAAAAGTTCATTATTTTAATTCATTACTTTAGCTGAGACTACACTTGCACAGTGGGGCGTGCGGGGTCGTGCTTTGGAATTTACTTGGAATCCTCCTAATCTAAGTTGAACGTGTCTTGCGACCGGTCACGGGGTTGTGGTATCGATGTTTTACAGCACTTTATCGATACAATCGATGTCGATCGAAAGACGATCTGATTTTAATTGGTATATTGGTTTTAGAGAAAGGATTGACATTCTATTTTGACCTAATTCATGATTTTAGTGTATATTAGTCTATTAAAATGTGTAATTTATTTTTTTATTGTCAAAGTAATGTTAAAATATACAGGATATACTAAAAAATACTTTGCTGCGTTATTACAACAAAAAAATATTCACTTACCTACTATATTCACGATTAATTGTCTTCGATGTCTCAGTTTCTTCTTTGATAAGCATGCGGATGGTTACATTTAGATTATATATAGAAATTGTGAATTGATATTCTTGATTTTTCCATTAAAAGAGATCCTGCAAGAAGGAAACAAAAACAAAAAAGCAGTATCACAAATATAAGTTATGAAAATGCAAGGAAGTAATAAATATGGCAAATATTTTTTGCATTATTACACAATTGCATATTATATGAATTACTGTTCTCTGCTAGCTGTCAAAAAATCAAATTAAATAAAAAAACTTATGTAGTATTTTTATATATGTAATTTAAAATTATAGTTTTAACTATTACTGAAAATGTTCTTTATTTATTTTTAACTTAGAATTTTTGAAGGTTTTGAATAATAATAATATAAACTCACGCCTATTTCCCAAAAGGATAGGCAGAGGTTATTGATTTATATATAAAGATTTTCCACTTCTTTGAAATTAAATCTACTTTATATGTAAATAATACTGTTGCTATTAAACAATGAACATGTCAACGGTCAAACGGGCAAACAAGGGATCATGTGTCACATCTCTATAGGGGGCGTGTTGACTCCAAGTATGCCGTTGAGTCACTAATACCGCGTACACTTAATTAAAAAATAAATCTGAACAGGTTTGGAGTGTGTTTGCATGGGGAATTAGTTTGTTTCAAAACTGCAAATTGTCTCATTATTCTGCATATAATTAAAATAGAGATACGAAAGAAAAGACAGAGAACAAAACAGAGTTCATCATCGCCTGCCTTTTGTGGAAATCATTCGAATGAAAAAGTAGAAATTAAGCATGGTTTTGACTTAAACAATCGTTAAGACGAAAATTTAATGTCATCATTGCAAAAAACTGAAGACTTTTTTAGACTATTTTGATAGACCTATAAGAGCTTCCTGCCAAAATAAATGGAAAAAAAATAAAGTAAACCTTTATCGCTCCTATAGTGACCTTCGTCTTGGTTTAATGTTCGAAGGACTTGCTCAGGGCTTTGCGCGCGATATTCTCGGTTTAGCTCTTAATGTATATAAATCTATTTTTCCTATTTATCTGAACGCGCGTGTACCACGAAATCGAACCGGCGATATGTTGCCGAGTCATAGCCTAGAAAAAAACCTCCTTGTTTAGCCCTAGCGATATTTACTATATCGTTGGATGAATGCATTTTGCGGCACCGGAGTTTATTATGCATACATATTGTTTTTTAATAAATGACACGTATAGGCGACAAAGCGACGACATGTTTCTTTGTCCACCGATATTTTTTGATTAGAATTACTATCCAACCGACATCCAGCATGCTTCTAGCGGAGCGCGGGCGTGATGTCGCTCACCACCAGATGGCCCCGTATTAGGTTACTGCGAGCGGGTGACGTCTTGTTTGTACTGGAACGTACTTACAGACATTGTTAGCTGTCTGCGCCTCAAAAAATACGTCACAGACAGCTGCTGGGAATGTCTCACTGGTAGTATTTTCTCAAAAAGTACATATTACTATCTGTTATGTATAGACCAGGGACTCGACATCGATTTAGTTTACTCCATAAATTGTATTTCGCCAGTTAATTGATCATATTTGCAAGGTAGCCTATATAGATTTTATTGTTTGTGTATCATTGCGTAACGTATATAACACATGTGTGTAGGCTTATACCTTAAGTAAAAAAAACATACAGTGGTTGTACAAGCGACTGTATTAGTTCTGTCAATTGTATAAACACTGATAATAATCAATGTTATAATTAATAATAATCGATACCCATATGCAAATCCATAAGAATGGATTCGCATATGGGAATCGTCACTGAAATAACTCGTATATTTAAGACTTTGTTGTGTTTCTATCGTGCTTTAACAAAATTAGTAAAATTGAACACGAATGGTATAATATCGCTGTAATATCACGTGACGCTAAGAACAGCTGTATACATTTTGAGGTATACACTGTATCCAAATTTTAAATATTCGAAAACATTAAAAATCCATATATTTGCAAAGTCATCGAAAATCATCGGATGCGGTATCGTATGTAAAGAAAACGAATCCAAAAAAGTTATTTTAACTGGAACATAACATAATTTAACTGGAAATTATAAAAATAATGATGTTTCTTTACATTGAAATCTTAACAGAAGCGTCCTAAATATTAGATATAAACTGTGTCTAAAAATAAGTATACCTATACTCACATATATTCAACAATCATATCCAAATAAAATTATTTTTTTTTATACATAAAACGTGCTACTTTGGGTTTGTTCCTTTCAGCCATAGCGACTGGTTGAAGGTTGAGCGAATGGTGATGGTGATGATGATATAAGACGTGTTGCTTTGGTTCTCATTCTGATGGTGTTTTGTATTTCTTTGATCTCTTATACAATTAAATTCGCGTTGGAATTTAAAATTCGTGAGTTATTTGTAAATTTGCAATGTGTGTAGATAATGACATGAAATTTATTGCCGTTCAGTGGTTTTTTGATATTAGTAAAATTTTATAATTGTAAACTGGACTTCCATAGAGCGACCATACAAAAAACGTAAAAAACGTGAGAAACGAAGATATATATTATATATTTATTCAATATTTTACAATTCAATAAGTATAACCAGACAATTTATGTGTAATAACACAGAAAGATCATCGCTTATATCTGTATGTTCTTGACGGGGAACAGTGAAAGTTGTCTGTGTGTCATTTTTAAATGTTAAATAAAAAATAAACCTACAACTCCGGCATGTCCATTTGTCTGTGTACACATAAAATCTATAACTTTCTTGAAGCGTTTCAAAGAATATTCTAGGTCATAACAATAATTACCTTTCCAGCTAATATTTAAATCCGAAATTATGGAACACGGATGGACAAACAGAAAGACATTTTCCTCTATTTGAAAAAGTGATTAGAAATTAAATAGTGATTTTTATTAGTTTGTCTCATAATAAATGAATTAAATATTCACTCATCAGTTATTTAAAAAATATTAGCAAAAGGTGTACAACATCAATACGGATCATCGGCCAAGGTGTTTTTGTGGTGCGCACGCGCCGCATCTGTGCGACTCATTCATGTATCGACCGCCAAATATTTATTTATTCGAGAGTTTCATGCAAAAAATATGATCTGCAGAGTCAAGGTGTGTCATAATTTTTTTTTCGCCAACGCTACCCGATAGATAGTTACGTTTAAGTTTTTTTGTAAACATTGGGAGAATTCTCGAACAAAATTACGTAATTCCTTATCTGAGTAATGGAAATATTAAAACGTTATTTGCAGTAATTTATGATATAAATAAAAATGTAACATTTTTATGGTAGTTAAATAAAGGAAAGTTTCACGTACTTTTACGCTTAAACTAAGAATAAGTCTATAAGTCGGGCCACTGGTTTATGTCTAACCTTTTATTCGATTACGTACTATTTTTTTTAATTTTGTGACTTCCAGCGATTTATTGTATGAGATACCTAACCGCTAAAGTTTTATGCTATTCACAAATGTTATATAAAATCACAATTCACTTGGCCTAAAAACTAGAATCGGACTAACAAACGCACAAATATATAATAATGCAAGCAAATTAAATATTCATTTATTCTTTGTCGCGTCATAAATAAAATAATGCACCCTCAATAATCAAAGGTACGCTTGAAGGCCGTAACCGATTTACTTCCTGCCCTCCCCTTCGCTAAGAACGACTCGAGACACATGCCGGCCGCAGAGTGAAGGTGTTTAACCGCGTTTTTATCGTCGATAAACCGCGTTTACTCGCCCCATGGAGCGTCTTAAGGAAGCTCTCTAAACGGTGCCTGCGCTCAATAGGGTTGGCACAGTCATAAAAACAAATAATCTTTTTATGATATAAGATAACCTTCGTTATCATTAGATGTTTATCTTATTCGTGCCTTTAACAAGTGTAATGCATTAAGTTTTGTTTAATTGTACAAATTTAAAATAGATCATAAAGAAAAATACCGACGATAGTTGCACAAGCTGAAAAATTTTGGTCTAAATAATTCCAAGTTCAATTGATAAATTTTAAAAAAGTGCATTTGTAATAATGTCATTGACGAATTTGATGTTTATTTACTTTTTACTATTTTAAATTTAAGGGAACGAATAAAAGTTGACTGACGAAAAAATCCCCAAAACGGATTTGTGTGATGAAAGGATCGACAAGGGGTGTCCAATAAAATCTTATGCAGAGAAAATTGAAGGTATAATATGTATCTATCAAACTTTAAGTATCCTAGACCGAAGAGATCGTATGAAACGATTAATGGATGTGTTTGAAGTAAAGTAAAATCGTGCTCTGGAGATTTGTGGTTTCCTTCTACTTTTCTGGGAGATAAACGGTAGCTATTACAAAAGAAAAGTATTTTATTTTTTATTGAACAGTCAACATTATTTCTGTCATGGTTTTTTTAATGAATAATTCTATTTAAATGCAAAGTGGGACAGTTTTATTTATTTCCAAGTACATTGCTTTAATTTGTGTATGAAAGTCTCGCTTCTGTCCTAAATCTGATGTAGTTATTCCATTTCACGCTAACTAAAATTCGCATTCTCTTATACGCTTTAACTGATATCAAACACGCATATGACGTTAATGTTATAATTTCATTTTAGAGGAGTATTTATAGCACGATCGTCTCAGTCTACATCGCGATACATTTCATAACTTCGTTTCGCTTTTTTCCGGAAAATGTCCCATTTTTACATAAACATATTGAAAGAACTACAATATAAATAAAAATTAGAACAAACTCTAGATTTTTAGGGTTAGTCTAGACGGTGGTCGTTTTTATAATCGAGCTAATGTCCTGTGAAGTCGTTTGCCGTCGATATACCTATTTAGCAATCGTTTTTAAATATTTTGATTCCACATAGTACGAGCTCATATTTCAATTTGTTACAAACATATATATTATTCTTTTCCTTTTGAAAAAAAATGGATAAGTAATAATTATAAAAAAATAAACCTTTGAAAATCAAAATCGCCCAAATTAACTTGAAATCTTACCAATAAAGTTAATGTCCAACAGATAAATCTATTTGGCATTATATTAGTTAAATATATAACTTATCATATTTTTTTGTATTAATTATTTCATAAAAACATATTTTTCTATAACTGTTTATTTTGAGTCAAGTTTTGATAGTGCCACCCCTATTTTGCACTCGTGTGTCCTAATTCGTCATTGCAAAATTCTTGAAGCGTCCCTTAACATATTTGAAATGTCCTTTCCAGTATCTTGTATTTATTTATATACATACATGTAGCTTTATTTATATACATATATGTAGCTTTCTCAAATTTGTAGTTTTATTAAATAATGTTTAATTTTCTAATTATAGCTATTTAACATTTTTTTTGCATAAAAATTATTTTATGCAAAAAAATGTTAATAAATTGTGTAATAAATCATACATGAATTTATTATTTGGACAATTAAATTTTCGCCATTTATGTGTATGTACACATTTTTTTGTTATCGGGCATTGATCAATTAAAATCATCAAGTAGATTGCAAGCTCAACTAGAACCGTATTAAAATATATTTTAAAGAAAAAAATATATATTAATTTCATTACTATTTTCAGTTTAAAATGTTTTTCATTATTTGGTATTTTCGCCTCCGTCATCGCAGGTGAGATATGACTACTCAAACAGGGTTATTTCGACTTTCTCTTGGCCCTCTTTACTTTCCCCGAGGGGCTTTTGGGAGGTCTGATATTTTTTTTAAATTATTCAATTTAATTTTTACTTTCATATTTTATCTCCGATCAAGTTAATTTCCTATTAATATTTTAAAGGGATATCAATATTAAATACATATAGACTTTGTTTACTTCTCATTGAATACGTAAAATATAATGGATAATAGATTAATAAAAATTTAATAAATATTTATTCAGTATCAATTTGACTATTCAATACGCTGTATACTGGTACTACTATTCTCATTTAAATTATTGTATCCACTAGTTTATTCCCAGGCAAAGTATACACTTTTATTACGTCATATTTTATGCAATTTATATAACCACGTAAAAAGGAAAAAAATATTACAATTTTCATAAATGTTTTCGTGGCATAATCAATCATTCACCGATGCAATAGTATGTGTTGACACCGTTTTAAAACAATATAAATCTCTATACCTATAAACATAAATTGTGGCCACACTGGTATATATGAAAAAATATCTTCCATTAGAAAAGTATCTTCCTATAACGCACTACATTCTATGACACAATTTCTCGCAGTGCATATGAGCGGTGCGAGCTTTTGCGAAACATAAAAGCTCTATACGTTAAAGTTACGGGCGACGGCGGGCGGCGGCGGCGAAGACAGCTTTTAATATCGGAGAAGCGATCCGCAGACAATCCTCTTAATCAGCCCGCAGACAATGTACGGAACCGGGGCATGCGCGTTCTAATTACCCGCTTTGTTTGCTACCGCGCCACTGTCGTACTCTACTTCGGCTTGTACCTCTTTTTAAGGTGGGATAAATACGAACTATGAATACCAATGGCGCAACCATGATTAACGCACAAGGACAAGAAGAGATGCATTTTCTTCCTCTACTTCTCGTAATTCTCGGAATTTGTGACCAAAGATTGAAGGTTCGAAACTTATATTAATATGATACAACCAGGCCAAAAATCACTGGCACGGCATGAACAGTTTAGTGATTAATGACACACGTTCTGTTGAGATGCTGTGCCCTAATTTTAATATTATATAAAGAATACTACAATATGATTCCCGTTTTCAAAAAGATCTAAAAATATTAGATACCGACCACTGTGTATAGGAATGATGATTAGATTATGATGCATCATTATGTATTACAATAATATATTGAAAGGATGCATTGAAATAAATTCAAAATGAATGTGTAAATTATATGTGTAAGTAGGTTTTGTCTATTGAGTTATTGATTGGTATATAATTCGTAATCGGTTATAGGATTAATGCTTGGGAAATATTCGTATACAATGTGAATAGTGTAGACAAATTCTTTTTCCATAGATTTCTTTAATGTTTGCCTTTGTATGCGTTAAAAACATCGAGAAAAAACATCGCAAGGAAATTTTTAATATAACAGCAGACTCGCTTTATTTATATTCCGTAACTGTTTTCCCGTTTGTCGTCCGACGGCTAATTAGCGGAAAATTTAGACTTTTTAACTAACAACGCTATCTTACTAGGAAAAGGTGCGCGGGTACGGACCCGATAAAGGGGAGGAACGGGAGGGATATAGAAGTCATTTTATTACAGCGGGGAAAAAGCGCACAATAAAGAAACAATGTAAACAAGTTAGGGTGCTTGAGCAGCTCATTACGCCGGGAGATGCGGCGTATTAGCGCCGGCTCGCAGCGCGTGCCGCGCCTTCGTGCGGTTTTTTGAAAGAAAAACACGCTGTAACAACCCTTTGGAAAGCAGTCGAATATTTTCGGTTGGGAAACGAATCCAAGATTTCTATATCCCTATGCAAATGAACAATTTTACCAAACAAAAACGGCTATTATGTTCTTATTGATACATAAGAAAGCAGTTTTTTTTTGTCATCGTATTTTTTTTTCATTATTTTTGGAAATGGTTCACATTGTATAACAATAGTTTTGTCGCTGTCGACAGATTAATTATCACCATTGAATACTGATTATGAAAAATGTATCTGAAATATTTTCCTACTCTATTTTGAAGAAGAATGTGGCTATTAAAAATAATAGTTTATTACTAACGAATTTTATGTACAATATAATATACTATTATTATGAAAATTGTACGTAATATGCGTACTTTATTAGGCAAGAAGAAAGTCTTAATAAACATATCAAAAGCAACGATAGATTCGTCTTTGTCATGTTGGAAGGTGTTTCTTTTCATATTGTGCAACTAAAAAGATATTAAAAAAAGGCTTTTCCTAATTATTTAACTCAATTAGAATTCATTTATGTATGTCGAATTTCTGTTGCGTGACCGAAACTTATATGAAATTAATTTTATTTTAGTTTTTATACCGAGATAGAAAGTATTTTCGTCTAAAGTTCTTATCTAACGATATTTTTTCAATTAAAATATGAAATTAATATATTATATATATTAGTATTGCATGTAAAGAGTAACTAATATATAAATATTAGGTTTAGGGTGCATAAAACGCCAGAAAATGAAGTATAAATATATTTTTTTCTAATTATTAATAAAAATAATTCTAAAATTAACTTCTGTAAAAATGTACATACATGATTTTAGAACATAAAAAAGTTAGTACATTATAAACGTGATATGGAACACGATAATGTAAAATAAGACAAAATCATACTTAATAATAAGTAAACATGTTCACCGGTTTACTTAGTATAGAAATCACTTTAAAAGCTTTACTTTCAATGTTTCTCTAAGAAATAAAGCTAACGTTCTTAGAAACATTTTCGCATTTTAATGAAAAAAATCTTGTGAAAAAAAGTTAACCGACTGATGTCACTATAACAACGTACAGAAATATCTAATGTATTTTTCCAAAATTTCATATTATTTTTAAATTAAAATAAATAACGTAACAGTGCAAATGCAAATAATGAATTACTGTGTTTTTAAGCACTATTATATATTCAGCCTGAAATAGAAAGGTTTAGGCTGTGAAAGAAGAGATACCCCTCAGATACCCCTGCAGTGAGACGATACGAACACGATAACAAGTAGTCACAAAATTTTATAGAAATTCAATTCGTGAATCCTTTTCAACATTAATGATAATAGATTTATCTGTGGTGTTTTAATATTGTAGCTCCTTCCTTACACTGAATTGTGTCGGATCTACAAAAGATAAAGAAAAGAAAAACTATGAAGTACATTCGGGACTATTTCGCATGAGTATCCGAAATCGCCATCGCGATGAAAACGCTTAACCGTTAACAAGATCGCGATAGCGCGCCGGAAGCGCCATAACGCACGCCGCAGGAAGCGGGCAGTGCACGCCGCCCTACAATGCGCTTCCGGCGCGCACCTTCGAGTCACGCACCGAGGAGCCGCTTTATTTGTTCCCGTGGGTAGGGTTCGCAAAAAAAAATGTATATTTCGTTTTCTTATATTTATTTGTTAATTTAATTCGTTGACTTAACCTTCAATTGAAAGTCCTGTTAAAAATAGTTTTTAAAGTAACAAAACAGTAATATTTGTAAACTGTTGTCTCAGAATTTGTCATACCCCTGCGGACGCATACATTACTGCGGTCTTTTCATTTCGAATTGAGAAGCTTAATTCAACCGCGCTAACCATGTGCGGGCTAGAGGGCTCCTCATGCCCTCTGTTCCAAGTGCAATTATTACTTCTGGAACTTCACGTGCTATTGGAGGCACGGATTGAATAAATTTAGAATTGATCGGTCAATGTGGCCGTGGTCGAGTCATTACATGTTCAGTCGCTGAAAATAATAAGATAATAAAAAAAAATTGGTTTTGAAAGGTACACGAAATACGTGTTGTACAATATGGTAATAAGTTTCTGCCCGTTTAAAAAGATACCATATACGATCAAAAATATTTATTATGTATATTTATTATATATATTGAACAATATCAATATATGCACAAATTTTTATTTATTTTTTTAATAAGAGTTAAAAACATGTTTCATAAATCTTAATATTTCATTGCGTATTAAATTGTACAACTCCAGTTTTCCTTTTTTCTTTGTTTAGCATTGACAAGTTTTGATATTTAGCTTAGATATATATAGTTTAATTAAAATTTGGCTAAAGCAAAAAAAAAGCTACTTCAAGTTTTGATACAGGACATTATTTGATAATAAAACATTTTTTATACATCACAAAAACAAAAGCAGCTATTTTATTATTATTGAGGGTACGAGTTTAGCAAAAATGTTAACCTAAATAAATATTGGACGAAAATGCCTACCTATTCTTTTTTTTTGCTGTCGTTACCGAGTTACAATTTCGGGAGCGGCTCCGGCCCGCGGCGCGCTACGTCTATGGTAATTCATTCTCCACTTATCCTCAGAGATTTGAATTTTTTTGCAAAACAAATAGTAACATATTTTTATAACCCATTATTTCATCGATTATCGTATTTGAAATCTGCCCTTTATCATGACAAATTTAACAAATCAAATATTCCTTTCTTTTCTTGTTGGAATATTTATTAATGAATTGATGATACTTCTCGTTTATGACCACACACCATTAGCCTACATTTTACTCTATATTTTTGTAAAACAAAACTTTCGCAAAATTTAGAACAATAATTGATTACTAGCAATTTATAAATAACTATCTACCTATTTCGTTCACTTCAAAAGATTTTTCTATTAATAAATTGCAGTATTATAGGATTATAAAATAACAATATATTCACTTAATAGTGAACGTGAAAGCTGTCCTTATATTAGTTTAATTATTCCAAAACATATTTATGCTAATAGACTACAAAAGGATTTTATTACAACTCTTTCAAGTAATGGTTACAACAATCATTACTTATATAATAATTGTTGTAATAAAAATCTTTGTAATGAAAACCTTTCTTTTCATTTTATAAAGAGTATGCTGGGGCAGGCCCTTCTACTTTCTTTTTTATTTCAAATTAAAAGGCTTCAATATTGAACCTTAGACATGAACCTTGAGCCTTTAACCATCGAAGTCATCAGAACAGTGGCATCGTCTGGGGCCTAAAGATTAACACGATCACCAGGCAAGGAGCCAGCGGTTTAAGTTAATTTAAGTTACAAATTCATAACTCGTCCATAGTCAGAATTCGAACCTAGCACATCGAGATTTGAAGACAATTTCTCTTGATCATTTTAGCGACCACCGTTCATAATGTAAACAAAATAGTTAAAAAAAGATTCTTCCACCTATTTATTTTACAAAAAATAATTATTTGACTTGCAAAGTATTTATTTCGTTTACATCATGCATGTTTTGTGGACAAAAATTAAAACCGAGCACGCATCGGTAAGCCATCGATGTAAAGTAGGATCAGATGTCCTAACTTAATGGATATACGAATACCGAGTTATGACTTGTCA
This sequence comes from Eumeta japonica, assembly GCA_005406025.1. Classification (NCBI taxonomy): domain Eukaryota; kingdom Metazoa; phylum Arthropoda; class Insecta; order Lepidoptera; family Psychidae; genus Eumeta; species Eumeta japonica. The sequence continues at coordinate 52,156 of BGZK01001146.1, forward strand.
CAGCTCCACGACACCCTTTCATAATACATCCGTAAACAATTTCGTTGCCATATTCATAACGTGCCAAGCTCCGCCTATTCTTTTTAAGGGCACGTGCTTCCGAGTAATGCGCATCCGGCGCCAGGAAATCGCACTTGTTTGTGTTTGATAAATATTTTGTTTTGTGTTTGTTTGCTTGTATTTTATGTTGTTGCCTCTTCTATTCAAATAATCATTAGAAAATTTAGGAGAAATGTTGGTAAATTATTTAAGACTCCGTGGCGATTGGTAACAGTTGCTTTTTTTTAGAATTATGGTTTAATGGTTTAGTACTAAAGTTAATGAAAAGATACACTATCGTTTTACATTTAAGAATAGTTTTAATTTCACATTAGGCAACCAAAAAATGTTAAAAATAAATATAAATAAAAAGAATTGCAAAGAAAAAGAAACAATGTATATTAAAGTGTTATTGAATATAATTTATAGAACATACGATCATATTTTCGATATTGGGAAACAATAAACACCCACACCCGTTAATCGCCTTTAAAACATAATTACTTCGCCGCTTACATTACTATTTTATGTATACTTTACGCAAAGACAATAAAAAGTAATAATGTATTTGTAAATGTAATATGAAAGGTCTTAATTAGTCAAAATGTGCTCAAGACATATCCCAAGATAACAATATCATCGATGACAGTGTATCAACGCCGGTCAACCACAATGCTCGTCTACATCGGCGGTTTAAGGCGCGCGCCCCCCTCGCCAATGCCGATTCACACGCCATCTGTTTGTCTTGGTCGATATCGTGGAAACCGTGACATTTGGTATTATACCCGCTAACGTACACAGTGATCGCGTTCACTTACTTGCAATCTGTTTTATTCGATTTCGCCTGTTATACAATTAGATTAACGGAGTTGTGATTTCGTTTTACTGAAGTAGTGAAGCACGTTTCTCGGTTTTGTAAAAAAGTTGAAATATCAAGATCTGTACACAATTAATATACGTAATATATTAGAAGTAAAATGCCTAATCAAAATTAAAATATAAACAATATAGACGAATAATTGAAACTTCCAAAATTTTGTACTTTTTAAAAAATGTGACCGAAATTTCATACTCCCATTTTTTTTAATATTGCTATAAAATAACAATATCAATAGAATTAGTGAAACATTGTTAGTAAATATTGATCATAAGTTGTGTTATTTTTTTCTAACTAATACCCACAAATTGAACAAAAAATTATTCTTGATAACAAAGAAAAATAATTTCTGTATTTCTAGTGACAATCGAACGGGCTAAGAGAAAATAATCTAAAGATAACAACTTTTTATATTCGTGTTATCGGCAACATCCTCATCTTACATTTCTATCTCGTAAAATTTTAACACAAAATATATATTGATAGTAGATAGCTGTATCCGCAACTTCATATGTGTGGAATTTATTTCAAAAATAAAAAAAAATTCATTAGCCGATGGGAGCGAAATAAATCCTATATGCTGTCATAAGCTATATATGTTTTATTTGTCAAAACCTAATAAAAATGCGTTTTGTAGTTCGGGACGTTAGAGTATTCAAAGCAACAAAGTTTTTCAAAATAATTTTATTGAATTACGATGATCTACATTTCTATATATATATATATATATAGAAATGTACGGTATATATATAGACAGATACGGTATCTCTTTCGATAAATAATAATATAGTTTAAACATCGAATGGAAAGTAGAAAGTTGTATTCGACTATAAATCAACGCAAAAGATGGCAGATCGATCAGTGTTACAATAGTCTTCGTGCAAAAAATCCGAGAGAATTTGACCTACTTCATATTTTGCACCTTTCGCCGCGAAAGGATGCGCTCGTCTAAGGAATAGCTATTGTGTTGTCTCAACAGCTTGCTCGATTCCGCACATATGCCCGGCCGATTTGATATACGAGGGTTATAATTTTTTTTATGACTGATCTCAAGGAGTGTTTAAGCCGTAAGCGTAGAGAACGAGGATGAAATATTCGTAAATAATGTCATTAGAATTTATAAAAAGTTTCTTTCTTGCGAGCATTTTTACGAATGTTATGCTACATCATTAAAAACAGTCCATGGTTTTCACGATATTACATGGAATAAAAAGAAAAATGTCTAAAAACATGATTGCATTCGGACAAAAAGTTAGTAAAAAATTTTTATTTTGTATTTTTTTTTAATATGTGATTTTCTCATATTTAAGTTACGAATTGACACAAAATCATTGTAATTGCTGTTACTTAATATGTATATATTTATATATCCTAATACAGCTTTTAATTTGTAATAACCAGAGACAACTTTTTATGTCTGTCATATGAATTATGTCGTATTTAATCTAGAATGTTACCTTTAAATACTGCAATATATATTTGACAATATAAAACAGTATGTATACTCTATTTGAAGAGCTTATCACAATAATATTCACATGCTAATGATATGCTAAAATATTTGACGTCGATGGATTTTTACCTTTAAGTGAAAATTAGTCATTTCGTGAGTGAAACAAGATAAAGTAACAATATCGACACTTTGCTAGTTTTACGTAAAAGCAGCCATTTACGGGAATACCTCAAATCTTGATTCTCCATCAGATGATAACAAACAGAACTATTTGTTTGAAAAGTGTCGGTTAATAATTACCGTTCAAAGCCCAACAACAGTGTTTACCATTAAACAAGAACGATGTCGAATAGTAAGAATAATATCCAGATATATTCGGGTCCCTACGAGCTTTTGTTAGCATTTTGGACAGACGCTCGTCCCCCTCAGCGTTAAATACTATTCCAGGGTCTCCCGCACGCGTTCGCTACGGCATTGTTCGTAGAAAGTAGAAAGGGGTCGGGATTTTCTGCACCTTTACTCTTGCTGCGTGTCGCGTGCCGTCGTTCACACGATGCGTTAAGACCGCGGATATATGTCGGGATATCATATTTTTATTGAAATAAATTTATGGGCATGCCGTATAGTAAACATTTTATGTGTAATCTGATTTTAATAATGATAAGTTTCATAATCATATCCACACGTGTATTAATATTTCATTAGCATGAATACATGCATATCAATAGCTTGAATGCTTGATTCGTTAATTAATGTCATTAATGTCGTAATAACGTAACTAACGTTCTTAGAAGGTCACTGCATTAGATTGACCATTAGAAAGAGTTCTGGGTGGTTTTCTATTATTTTCTCAGGTGTGCACGCATTCTTAATTGAATGATAGCTGAAGTGAATTTTCCCTGAACTTAACTCTCATGCAACAGTATGAGAGTTAACAAACATAACTATATGACAGTTGTATATTTGAAATATCGGTGCCTAAGATGTAACGGTTATATCTCCGCATGCGTCTTTAACGCCTCTCCGTATTAATTTACATGGCTCGGATGCGAAATCAATACGGCGATCAATTTGCATTTATTTTTGAATCGGCGTCCCTTTCATGGTTAATATTCAATAAGCTCAAGCCATGAAGATCATACGCACATCTGTCAAAATGTGCGCATCTTTCGATTGACTTTTTCTGATCGAAAGATGTTGGGCTCGCACGCGCAATTTTTTTGTTCAGAATTCGTTTGAACACATTTAAATACTAAAATATCGAATTACGGAAATTGATTTTGTAATTTTATTCGTGTTTTATTTAAGCTAATTTTTTTTTGATTCATTTGCGTTACTTTACCAAAATCTGTCAAAAAAATAGACACTAGAAGTTAAGATAATATAAGTTTTTTTTTTAATATGAAATAATAAATATTTTAAAAATTTTGTAATTCTTAGAATGAACTTTGTTTTTCTACCGATTACATAACATTTATAAAAATTACATTTATACAATTTTTTTTAACGGGATTAAGTTATTATAATTAATGTTATTTATAAACTTGAGGTTACTGTTGTTAATGCATTTATATACCATTTATATTTTTCTAAACGTATATTGTTTGTGAACATTTTCGCGATTTTATCATTTGTAACTTATATATGACTACACAGAAGTACAACAAATTTCAATTTCCTAAACAGATATTTTTTTTTTGAAATATGTAAGTTTGATCAACTTTGTACTGGATATATTGTAGTTACGGTTCATCATTTACATGTATTCTATGAAATAAAAATTAGTCTATTTTCATAAGGACATCAATGAAATAATGAATACAATAAAACACTTGTTGAAAGCGCCCGCTTCTTTAATACAGGTCTAAGAAATACGAGATCCTTTCTCGAGTCGCTAACACGAAACCCGTAATGTTCTGTCGCCGAAGAAAATTTACATTAAACAAGAACGCAAACTTGTACGTTTAAGGTCTTCCGTAAGCAGAGGGCGCCCCGCGAGAGGGATGAATGAAGGCTCGAAGCGTTAGAGTGACCAGTTTGCAGGATGTTTCGTTTATTTAAATTTCTACTTACGGGAGAGGGTAAAATAATTGTTTTTTCCACAATTAAATTTTACACAAAGTTCGTAATTGAAGTTCATGCAGAAAATTAAACATTTCGCCGGACGTTACTGGTTACGAATGCGAATAAGAAAGAAAATGTTGAAAAGAGTACGCAATTTAAAAAAATACATACCCCACAAGCATTTGCACACGATTTCGCGTCGGATGATCCAAACAAGTTGAGTAGTTTTGAACGGAAACAACGTAATGATTAATGATGAATTTCAATAATTTTAAAGCACTAGTAAGAAAAAATTCGTATTAATATCATCAAAAAATATATGTGTGTTGAAACGGATTCTAAGACATAAGACATTGAAGGTTTTCAAATGAAAAAGACTATTGTGAGTGAAAATATGAATCGGACCGTCGATGTCCTAAATTGTTGTCATCTTACATAAGGTATTGTACGAGGCGGCAGCTGCGCGCGCGCAGGGTCAAAGGTGGTCTCGACACAAAGGCGAACTGTGGGGTCCCTGGCCCTAACTCCAAGTAGTGAAGGGTCGTGGGCGCTAAGTACTGCTATCTGCCGGATTTGGACGCCATATTGGATCGATATTGCACTTTAGATCCGATCTGTGACAGTCGAGTTCCAAACTAATCCGTCGAGCGTGTGACTGAAATAATACGACCAATAATATTAAAATTCATGCTTTACTTTAAAAACTCTTAGTGAAAGAAATAAAAATTCTACATCTATTCAAAAATATTCCGCATATTAATGAGAACTGAACCAATAGATCTACAATAAATTTTGAAACTTAGGTACATTTTTGAATCATGTTTAATTGAAAATCGTACGAGTTAAAGCCCCATTTAAAAAACTCCAACCAAAAAGTTTAATATATTCAACGACGGTACAACGACAAAAAAAAATAGAACAAATCGTAAACTGCAGTCTCTCACCGCGCATCACAGGCGGATCAAACAACATGTGCATCGATTTTATCCTGTTGCGGTTTGCACCGCACCTCACCACACACGCCGTCTTAACTCGCAAGAGAAGAGTGCAACTTAGACGCGGACCGATTTGAGATCAAAGACCGAAGCTTTCGGTTCGTTTTCCGAGAAAGCGCCGCTGAGAGGTTTTTGCCTCCAAGGACCTGCCAAGGTGCGGGCGTAAGAATGGATCAGCTGTGTTCATTACTCCACGGTCCGGATGACGTGTCTTATATATATTTTTTTATGGTTTCTTGTCGTAAAAACGATTTTTTTTCTGTCTAACTATGCGAATTCGCTATAAATATTAATTACGCGTCTAGTCGGCGTATCATGGCGATGTTCGCACTTAAATTTCCTGTTTCGTAAAAATAGTTAATAGGCATTTGTGACTCTGATAAATTCTTGACTTTGCTTTGCATCATAGAATCTAATTTATTACGTGTGGAAAAAGTCCTTACCTTGAATAATGTCGTTTTATTTGTAATGCTGGCAAAATTTTACAATTTGTACAGAAATTTTACGATATCTAAGAAAAATGTAATTTTTCTTTGATACGAATTTCTTCAGTCTTATATCTGTCTGACTGAATGATTTACGTTTGTGTTTATAATAATTATTTTGACATTTTCAGAAACTTAACCATACAGTTAAAGAAATTATTTAAAGTTGCCATTGAAATTTTGTTAATTGCCGATAAATTGAAAACTAAAAAGCGGGCTAAAAGTATCACGTATCCACATATATGCAATAATATTTTTGATCTTATTCCTGTAAGCCTACTAAATATTCAATAGATAATTTCGCAAAAAAAAAAAAAACTGGTTTAATGAATAAAATACATGCAGTATACTAGACTCTAGCATCCCTCATTGCATACAGCAAGCACATCGCGTAGGGGTGGCGCTCGACTTAGGGACATGTGCGCACGCGCACGCGCCGCCGACAATCACGGTAATAATAACTAAAAAAATAATAATAAATCCGGGTGAAGAATAAAGAAAAATCGGCCCCCCTCGCCCGGCTGGCCTTTATCTTGCAAACAGACTTCGAGCGCTAAAGATAATAGGGGGCTGCCACCCCTCAGCGGCGTGCACCTTTCGCCCGCAGCGCGCTGCAGGGAAGGGGGTTGAACGCATGGTATGTGGGGCACGATGACGCCATTTTTCGCGGTAAAATTCAAAAAAATGTCACTTTACCCAATGAAATTGCTTTGGAATTCCCGATATTATAGAAGACCTCATTCTGAAATAAACTCTTGAAAAGTATTCAATCATTATAGTTGTGAATTTTTTTTGTATGCATTTATTTCGATTGAACTGTTTTTAAACGCTCAAAGGTTTTTTTATTCAAACAATTTGTATTCTAAATTCGTTATTTTATTGTGATATGTTTTTATAGAATGCATAAGTCCTTATAAAATATGAAAATATTAAGAAAAAAATTGGTTGCCTGTAAAGTCGGTATACGGGCGAAAGTTTTACGTGACAACGACTTTGAATGGTAAAATCATTTTAATGTGAATATTCATTCGTATAGTAGGAAGAAGGATGAAATAATAGTAACAATTTAAAACATTTATTTATACAAAGAATTATATTTAAAACATTAATTTATACAAAGAATCTCGCACTGAATTTCATATTAACAAAATTTTATTTTTACCTTTACACATACATACGTATTTATATACAAATATACATACAATAACTTGCAATACATTTGCAAGCTATGCACTAATTCTCTAGTGCTGCGCGCGCGGCAGACCGATCATAGTTGAGTGGGAGAGAGACGCAAGGCATTCGGCGGGCCTCTCTCTCGTTCGGTGACTCATCGTAACGTTACCGAGCGTTACACTTTTTCATAAGTGACTCCCAGCCGCAACCTAATTTAAGACGTTGTCACGTCAAAATGCCATTCGGCATCTAAAACTTTCAATGGCCACCATTTCTAAATTAACCGGCCGATTCTGTTCATCTTCAAACTTGTCCAAGATAATTGCCTGAAGAATAAGTGTGAATGCACTAAAAAGTGCACTTACAAAAACATGAAGCCTTTATTCATTTCGATTATTTGCCAAGCTCATAAACGATATACGTTCAAAAAACCGTATGCATTCGTATAAATTATCCATTTTCTTATGTTCTGTGGTCATACACCATGTACACATACATATATACATAAAAAAACTATATACATCTCAAACACAAAAAGGAAATTATTTAATCCTGTTTAGAAGCTTGTTAACAAAAGTCCCAAAAACTCATGAGCGTTTATGATAAAAAAACGGGGTACTTATTATCAATTACATATGTTCTATTATTTTATGTTTGAAAAAAATTTATATCATCTTCTTCACAAGACTCACCGAACTTCTATTCGTGGTTGCATACGCTTCTACGGCCTTTTCATTTCAAATCTAGAACGTTCGGGATTTAGAACGAACTCGAAGCGAGTCGGGGGGCGCTGTCGCCCGTCGTCGCCGACACGACGAAAACGACCGTGACAGGCGGCTTAACGTGCCCGTCGAAGTGCGGCGTGATTAGTTTAGGTTGACTGAAATTTAAAAGCTCATTGATTAATTCGCTCGTAGGCAGTATCGGACGTATGTTATCAATTCTAGAGACAACGTTCTTAACTATTGCGAGGCGCCACCGGTTGGCACACCTATAGTTGATATCTGCTAATAAACAGACATCAAGTATAGATGTGCCAACCGGTATAATAATACCAGAGTAGAAATTTCTACTCTGGTATAATAATACCAGAGCAGAAATGAACGTATCTTCATTTAATATATAATCGATCAGAATAGGTCATACTTTTCAAATTCGCACCTTTTCCAAGAAATCAATAATGCATAAACAATTCATAGATGTATCAATATGTTCTCATGTTCGATTCCAAGATGTGTTTTGCTGTGTACGCTAATTTCCACATTTTTTCAATTAATTTCTAATTAATATCGTATTGAAAAACAACATTTTTCATATTGGACCGAAAAGAAAAAAATATCTTTTACGCTATAATTGGAACGTTACGAACGACTACCTTTCGATATTATAAATAAGCTTAAAACTAGTTATACTTTATTTTTGTTAAAATTGTTGATGAGACGTAACTTAAGAGTATCAGGGACTTTATGAAGGATACAAGGTAATGTTTTATTACTACTTATAAAATAAATATTTGCACAAAAGCAATCTTTAGTCCGGTTTTTCTTTTTTTTTTCGAAACTCGTTATTATTTACTGCGCATGCTGTCAGTTTTGCTTGAAATAAGGCTGTTCTAAATCAGAAGCCAATTACGAAGCAAGATAATATACGGACAAAGGGGATCGCTTCTGTGGGGGTTTTCACAAAGCTAAAAAAGAGCTGGAAATATGAGCTTTGTCCGTCCACCTTTGAGAGCAGCGCCGGCGGCCGTGCGTCCGCCCCACTCCGTTTTACAGCTGATGGATAATTTTAAAGTTATCAAAGATTTCCACACGAGAACTCTTTCCAAGCGCTAAATGTAAAAAAGAAAAATAACACATTCCATACGATCTATGCAATTAATTATATTAGTGATAAGGTAAAATATAATGGACACGGTTATAAGCAACGTTTGAGTTAAAATTTTGTAATATACCAACGAAAGTTTCTGCGAAACAATAAATCAAGATATCTTATGAGTTTTGTTTGAAAAAAGAAAAAGCATTTGATACTCTTGACATCATTAGCGGAAAAATAAAAATGGCCTAATTTAAAAGGTAATAATTTTCTTGGTAATTTTGTAGTGTCTGGTTATAATCACCTCACTGCTGAGAAGTATTTTCCCGACCATTTACCCGACCATAATATTTTATTAGAATTTTACAATAGTATATGGTATTTCATGACCTTTTTAATGACGTCCTGTTTAATAGTTTTTTTTTTTGGTTTTGTTTTAAAACTGATATTGACCGTCATCCTGATTTATTGATACATGAAGCTCAGTTTAAGTTTCATTTCAAATATCTAATGAAATCAAAAATCGCCCCAAAATTACGCCTTCCATAGAGAACATATTGTTTTTATTCATACGTATTATATAATTAAATCATATATCATAACATGACTCCACTATTTTTGATATTAAGCTATCCAGCTATATCAATGCGGATCCTGTTCTTGGTTTCATTGAATTTCTATCGCGGTCCCGCCCTCAACTCCAATATTCACTTCTATAGGCAATATTGAGTACCTGTTCTAGGCCATATTAGGTCCTTAATTCCGATCCTGGTCTGCTTATTCATTGTTTGTCCACTCCCCATCAAAATATTGGAAATTATTGTTTATTGGAGTTTCGGTGAACATATTAGTGCAATCTACATAGGAAAATATTTACCCCCATTTGTCCGCTGCGCGAACAAATTAAAAAACAAACGGACAACAGGCAGACTTTACCGCTGTCGTATTCACAAGCATACGTACGGATGTAAGATTTTGCGTAAACATAGCCTTATCAACGTGCAATCACTATTAGATCTTTTTATACATATTTTGAATTCCAATGCAACAATTTTTCTTTTTTAATCCACTTTAAAGCCATGAGCATGCTAAAGCAGTTTAGCCGGATTCCTGCTGGTGCGCGCCGTTATGCCTTTTTTTACGACCATCACGTGGTCATCGGGCCGGTGGCGCCCGCTGGTTACCCTTAAATAAGTTATCAACCCCATTGTACTACGGATGGAAATTTGCATTTATACGTTTTGTTATGCGAACAATTTTCGCATCACTCCATCCATACATGATACCCCATTGATTTTATGACACGCAATAATGTTTTATAAATACAGAACGGGTGAAAGATGAAGCCAGATTTAGATATTGACGTCTTGAATAAGTAATAAATATTTTATCGGATTAAAGATAGTTATATCTGTTATATTTTGTTTCGTTATGAACTAAAAATTTGAAAGGATGGAAGTTATATTGATGTTTACTTTTTAAGTATCTTTTGAAAATAGTAATAACATCAATAGGGCAAATCTAATTAAATTTGCACGAATGTATGTTTATTTATTAATTTTTTTTTTTTTAACTTTTATTTCCCCTCGCTGACACGAGTAAGCTCACAACTAATACAATCCGACAAAACGATAATAAAAGTAAGCTCAAAGCGTTCATTAGTCGCTGACGATCGATCTCGTTGCAGTAATCAACCATAAAATTAAAACTTGGCACACGCCAAGTATAGTACAAAAGCTTAGGGCGGCCACCTATGGGCCTTATGGCGGTAATTTGTTCAAGACATCTGGCCTCACACCTGCGCACGCGCACCCCTCTCTACTATGCACTACCCCGCCTAACTCCACTCTCTTTTTGGAAACGCACATGTACGCGGGTATATACACAAACGCGCGTGTCCAAAATACCGTAACACTATGGTCTATGGGAAGTCCAATGCCCCCGGCAGTCATTAGAATTCGGAAATGACGGACGATTTTTTCGGAAGTAATTGTTTCGGCGGGCGGCCGAGTGTGACTTTATTATCGGCCACTCGATATATCGATTTTTTCGAATGTAGACAATTTAAGGTTCGATATGTCTGTTGGTTTTCGAATTGAAATTATTTTTAATGACGTCATTACTGCACAGAAAAAGATGGATCGGTGGGCTTAAGAATTTTTTTTTTGGTATCGTTATTAAAGAAACTAAAACAAGTGCGACTGTGTTATTGGTGTTCTTTATATTTATTTTACATGTTCATATATAATGAATCGAAAAACTATTCGATATTATATTATTTCTACAGATGTAGATAAAACAATATGTTCTTGAAAATAGTTAAATGTATTCATTATATACCTACATACATCAGTACATAAAGAAACGTAACTGAAAGTGCTGGCTATATATAAAGCGTTAAGTTTTTATTTTGTATTGATAAAAAAATAATAAGCTATTATTTTTTTATCAATCAATTATTGAAATACTTTTTGTTTTACTAGACAAGGTGGAAGGGCAACACTTCTTACTATTTTGTTTTTCAATCAACAAGAAGAAACCTTTTATTTTCGCGTGCTTTTACAAGCTTTAAGTTTGCATCTCGCTTGAAAAAGGAGAAATTTTTTATTTAATGCCAGATTTTACTAACGTCCTTATTCATTAATGACAATTATGTACTATCGTATTAAATATTCAACAATAGTCCAACGAAACTTTTCGTACGTCAAGTAATCAATAAGTTAGAACAAAACAAAGCAGTTATTTCTAGTCTTTGTACTTATCCTCTAGAAAGTCAATCTATTGGCCTCAATTGAATCAGATTGAGTGGACACAAATCAACATAGGCCAAGAGCAACAATGTCAATGACGGTTTTCTGTTGACCATACATAGTTTAGTTTGAATAGTTTATTTCGGAAAATGATACTTCTGGAAGTATACTTTGAAAACGGATAATAGAGATTGCTTCGATTTCGCGCTTTTTTTAACTTTCGTGCTTTTTCTGTCGTTGAATCGTTGCATCAAATTTCGCACCGTCGACACAAATTAATTCATAAAAAGAAGTATAAGGGCAGAGCTCTTTGAACGGGGTGCGTCTACGTAATGTAAGGTCTACCAAACGACCTTCTTACGTCACTTCCTGTGACGTCAATCGTCTTACAGTATGCATGCGTACGCGCCGGTACGCCCCTCGATGCGTAACGGATGTTTTGAAAGGAAGTTTTTTATCGTCCTAATAACTATATCAGATATCGGAATATCATAAAAGGATTTGCTTTTGTAGGAATATAGTAATTTAACTGTCACCTGTTGCATGACATTATTAACATAACAAAAGTGGGGCATTTAACAGGTTCGCTTGCGGCTAAGTTACTTTGTGTTGCAGGTTTTTTATTGTCCCATTTATTCATAAATACTCTTCATATTTATAGTTTTTCCACCGGACCGCAATTATTGAGCTCACAAATTCGATTGTATTAATTAAATCAATTACACTGCATTTAATAAAGGAACATTTATTCACCTATTTAATCTGTAACCTTTTCATTTAATATATTCTAAAATAACTACATTCTAAAGTAAATAATCCGCAGTTGATTTTTAAACGACGTTAAGAAATGACGTTTTGCAAATAATGTACTTATCTTTCGAAGTGCAAATTTTAAAAATATATATATTTTTTTATTATGATACAAAAATTTTCGCTATCGCTTTACGTGACGTCAATACTTCAAAGCACTCCCTACAGTGACATCAAACCGGTCGTTTTCTCCGGTAATAGAAGATTTATTTTCGACGTGTTTGTCAGCATTCGCCGGCGCTCGACGGGCCAGCGGGGCGCCGGCATACGGGCGGTGCCATATTGGTAATTTGGCCAAAGTAGTCCAATTTCGGCGCGAACTATTGAGCCTCAAGAATCACTCCTTCAATTCGGTCGCCAAACGCCCGCATCGTCTAAACCGATAAATATTAATGCGATTGTCGGGGCGCTTTTGAGCGTTGTGTATTTTTTTTTTTGTATAGTCGTATCTGCAGATATTTTACGCTGTGCGTAATGTGTGTACGTCTTGGAAAATAATAATAGAAAAATTGTAATATATGATGTTGTTATCAAGTTAATTTCGATTCGAAACTGTGATCGTAATGGCTAAATTTAAAGAGGTGGCGAAAGTATCAAGAGATTAATGTGAAATATGTAGAATTGTGGATACATATTAAAAGTGTTGGAAAGTAACGGAATAAATTTTATTATAAATGAATATAAAAAAATATTGTTAAAAAATATTAGCAGATAACTTAACAATAAATAGTGTTAAAAAATTTAGTCGGGTACATCAAATTCTGGTGACTTCGTATGAAGATTGCAGAAAAAAAAATATGTTTAATTATTCTCAGAAGAATTTTCATTTTTATTATAAATTAGTATGACAAGACTGTAATAAATGTTGTTATTGTATACCACATATGTTTAAAAACCAAATATGCATATGTTATAATGCCGAGCACAGAAATCTATTAGAAGTCTAATTCAAATGATATTATTTAAGCACTAGGTGACCTGTGCGAATACTTCGCATCGATAGTAGTCAGTGACGTAATATATATAATAAAGTGGAAGTAAGTAAATGTAGATTTTTATTAATTTTAAATATTTTGTTATAGAAAATAGTACAAAATTAGTCTTATATTAGTATTATATACAGTATTAAAGATGCATTTTGTAATTTTTTTATATTTAGATATTTCATACCGACAAAAAGCGCCTTAGAGAAATAACACACAAAAAGGCCAATAGATGGCTTTAAATAAACTTTTTAAAATGTTAATATTTTAAAATGTAAACATTAAAATTGCGATTGTTAACCGAAATAAAGTAAAACTTATTTGAACTTATTTTTCCTCATTAGAGAGAAAAATAACATTCAAAATGGTAAATCAACGCCCAATTTTGAAACACAGGGACAAAAATAAAATTTTCCAGGAAATCATTAAAACCTATTTCCTTTTAGCCGCACTATATGGCCTTTTTAATGACAAATTAACCGTTGATTAATATTATAGATTAGGATGACAACAAGTAGAAAAAATATATCGTTGTTACTGTTATTGTAATATTTATTTCACTTACTAAGTTAAAACTTGTTGGATCGTAAAATAAATTTATTTCTAACCAATTGAAAAACACAGTAAATGCACTTACTTGGTTATTAATTTGCGATTACTGCAGCAAATCAGTAGAACAAAGGTTGTACGTGAAAAAAAAGATATTAAGTACAGTTTTTAATTTTATTTATTGAAAATATCTTTTTATTAGCAATGAACAGAAAATAAGAAACAAATTATTTCTAAGTAAGTGTGTTTCTCAAATTAAATTTTATCCAATTATATCAGTTTCACACTGTCTTAGGTCATAATATATTAAATTAAATATTTATACAATAACGGCTATTAAAAATAAATAATTAATACAACTAAGTGTTCATTCGAATCATTTTTTTCTAATATAAAGTAAGTTATTTTGATCTGCAAAAAAATAATCAAAAACTTAATTTAATTCATTGCATTTCACAATTACATCATTGTCAATATTTACGTCAATATAAAAATGACGACTAGTAATAAAAATAATAAAGTGTGTTGAGACAGAAACAGAAACTTTACCTTCTGTCAACTAATTATCTATGGTCGATAATCTTTTTTTCTACAGGTATTGACTGTATTATTGTATAAAAAGCTCAAAAGCAGCAAAATATATTCGACTTACTAGATTTTTAAAATTGATGTAAATTTTACTTTGTCTTAAATTCATCAAATTACAAAAAATGCACTTATTAGGATTATCAACTTTGATATCTATACGAAAAAAATCAAATTATTGAAAAATATCAATCGCATCACGTTGACACGACTCCATTTGAACGAAAAATGCTAAAAAATCATTTTGAAAAATTTGTCCCTTGTTGTGTTTTGAAATTGGGCAGCCGATGTATCATAACGACAAAAAAACACCTTAGAGAAATAATATATATAAAGATGATAATATTCTCCGACATTTTGTTTTTAGAAACTACTAAAAGATCAATTACTTTAGTCTCACAACAGAAAGTTTCCTCAACGCCATATGAGGATGAACGCTTAATTTTGCGGAAGCCACGAGCAATTGCATAGCTAATCGACTCATATAATATACATATTGATTCAATGATTATTTAAATTGAAATCTAAAAAAATCGATCGATATTAAATTCTATTAGTTTTTCAAAAGCAAATAATACGGGTTTTGTATTATTTTTTTTATCTACGTATATGTTAACGTAAATTATTCACGCATGACCGGCGGTACAACGGAAAAATCGCAGCCATTACTTAAGAATCCACACAAATACGTGTAACAAACTTTTGATTTGCATGCTTAGATCCTATTGTGGGCTAAACAAGCGCCTAGCTGACTGAGCATAACTGAGCTTAATAGGTATCGAACTTCACGTACAAAGCAAAAGTACGCAAGTAACATACCGATCGAAATCGATTCACGGTCACACTTCGCAATCGAAGACGGATCTATGAAAAGATCCGAGCAAGAAATCTCCAGCATCTGGCCAATACGAAGAACGAGCATTCTAAAATAATCCACAACAGCGCCGCGGGAGCACGCAGCGCGCTTCTTTGTGCAAATCGCTTGTAAGGTTTAACGGCAATGTCGAATCTTGGACAATCGGCGGGGAAAAAAAAAAAGCTTAATTGGCTCACACTAGCAAAATTTGTTAGGACATTTGTGGCACAAAATAAGTAGATTTCAATCTCACACGTGCAGCTTCTACTGAAACTGACGTGTTTGTTAGCTATCAGTGATCCATATATTATTAAACTGCCTTTTTTTAATGATCGTGATAATAGACGGCGACTCGCTAAATTATATTGCGCGACATTAATGCGGCGTTTGGATACATCGCTGCTTTTCTTGCTTCACTGGTATTTATACAACTTCTTTGAATGTGGTTAACGTGACATATATTACTAATTCTCGAAGGTTATTCTTTTATGTTACGGCAAATTTTGTTACATATCGTATATGAATTTTTTAAGGGCTCGTTAGGTGTTCTTATCATCACGTCAAAGTTTTCTATTGTATTGAGACTATTGTATTTCCAGTCCAGGTTTCGGTGACCGGATTGTTTTCGTTGTGGTTGAAGATCACTCATATAGGGCATGTATTATTTACCCTTTTTTCCATCTTTGAAGTTCGCTCTTACAATTTGTTCTTGATCAGTTTGTTTTTAATTTTACGCATTTGTTTATGTAATTAATAGGTAATTCAGCTTTATAGTTTTTGTTATAGATAAAGGCATTATTATATACTCTTTTTATATCTCTTTTAGATCCTAATTCACACTTTTAAATGAAATCAATTTATTTGAAAAAAAAAATCTTAATGTAGAAATGGGCAAACATTTACGTATTTTCCTTCACCATATTTAATCATTTTGTTTTTGGAAATAAGCATCTGAAAGGCTAAAATAAATCACAACGCAAATGAAAATAAATGAAATCTTAAAATTCTAAGCATATAGTTGCCTTACCGTGACGTAACCCCCAATAAAACTGGTAGTGTAACAAATAGCTTCCGGTCTACAAGAGAGCTCCTTTGTAACTATCCCCGACAATTAGACCCTTGAACGTCACGATGTTGGCAATAAAACGATCAATAAAACTGCACTCGCACACGCCCCACCACCTGGCTGTGATCGATAGCGGACGTCTTGTTTGTTTATGGTTATTTAATTGGCCTGAAATGTCAAGTTTTTCAAGTTTACATAGTCACTCAAAAAAAAAAGACTTGAATGCATTTTTTTTTAAAGCATCGTTCATTTATAATAAATCAGATTCTAATCTTTTAAATTCTTTTGAGATTATTTTTGCATCCGTATTTAGTTAAAACTTCGAGAACTGCTCTCTCAAGAGAAACGTAGATTGCCAAACAAACAGCAACATAAAACAAACACAAATATGATCAGAACTTTCGCATAGAGACGCCTTTTGTTTTGAAAGCCTAATATTAATAGGAATTTCATATTATTACGTTTCTGTTGAGTAACGTTAAAACAAATACACATTCGTATCATTAATGCTTCAAACAGCAAAACACTGCACAACCTCGTGCATGATCAGATATCAGTACAACAACGCGAAAAAATATTCGAAAATTTGACTATCCTTCCTTTTTTCAAGTGTTAGCACTAGGCACTGATTGTTGCTGAGAGCGTAATTATTAAAAAAATCAGGTGTTTTCGATTTTCTCCAAAAATTTTTTTAAAAGTCGTAGCTTTAACATATTACTAAACAAAATCTTGGTACCTCAGTATTAAGTATTAAAGCAGTAAAATATAACTCGATACCATCACCATCGTGTGTTTTCAACCATGTAATTATGAAAAAGATTACAAATTAATTATCGCGTTCGTCAATTCTCGTAATCTTTCGGAAGCGATCGTGGAAGACGCGCGGCGCGCGCGCCGGGCGGGCGCACGTGCCGGCCCGTATGCACGTTCAGATGTTATCGCGCGCTATCACTTATAAATAAAACACCTTATCGATTTACAACGGTATATTTAATAAGGGACTGTAAATACTGAATGGTGAAGGGTATTTATGTATTTATTGTACCTTCATACTTATATTTGTTTTTTTATTATCGCGTAGCTTATACCTTCGGTCGGAAGCTTATCTACCGCTTTTGATGAAAATAAAATTGACTCAAAAAATGGAACCCATATTTTTTACTTCAATCGTGATGGTCGGAAAAGACACTAGTTGTCGAGTCAAAAATTACCACCGCAAAAGTGATCACTATTGTAAAGAAACTTGACTTATTAATTGTAATTACATTACTTGACAGTCTTATGAAATATAAGTAAGATATATTTAAAGAAATTCGTGTTACATACAAACCGATCTAGTAGTACCTAATGGAAAATTATGAATAATATATATTTGCGATTTCCATAAATAGACTGTTTATTTACAACTATCGCTTATCAATAATTAAGTTTCAATTGTACTAGTATTATTTTTATCTCTATTCAATTTCGCCATTTTTAATTTTAGATTATCATTAAATTAATATAAGGTTGTTTTCAATTTTCAGGTGTCGAGCAGTGAGCCGCCGGCTAATTCAAAACCGAACAATAGAGAACAACTTCTTAATGGTGAGGAACAAAACAAAATTAATATACAAAATACTATATTATGCTATAAGGAGTTATACACACCACTAGCATCTTTCTTTTATTTGCTACAGCTGATAAAGAATATATTATTAAATATCGGGATACGGATATAATTTTAATGATGACAATGTTTAGAGACTACTGTTGCTCATTAGTTAATGTCATACATTTTCACGTATCCGAAAAAAATAATTTACTGATACCAAAATGTTTACGTATTATTCAGAAATATTTTACTGCCATCGAGAAAACATTTCTTTAGCTATCAGATAGCCTTTCCGTGAATTACGTATTTTAGAGTTAATTTAATAGGATTCTAGAATTCATAAAATTTAAAAAAAAAACTGTACACGTCAAATTTGCTCCATTTTAAAAATATACTAGGACTTCAGGCAAAGCACAGACTTGACACTGTTAAGTGAACTGCAACGAAATCATGGGCGTGTAAACTTATTTCAGTATGGGGGCGTTATTGTTTTTTTTTTAGGGTTTCGTACCGGTAGGGTTCAAACGGACTCTACCGTTGTGACACATCGTCCGTATCCTAGTGAATTTATTAAAGTTCACAGACAAAAGTGATCACCAAGTGAAAACGATAAAAACCCTAACTAAACTCTTAAAACGCTATACCTGTTCGAAGTGAGCAGCCATCCTCGCAAGTAAGACTTGTTAAACTTAACGATTTTGATTTTTAAATTATTTTTTTGTAATATCTCGTAACAAATTTTACCTGAAGTTTACAAAGTTAGTGATATGAGCAAAATTTTAGTCCAACTCCAGAAGTAACTCAGTAGATATACGCTATGTTTCTTCAAACTTATTTTTGTATTAAAGTTTTAAAATTCAAAAGAGTATGATAATAATTATCGTCGTACTACATTATTTTAAATTTGAATATTTCCAGGTATCATATATCAATATTTGGTACCTGAACCAGGTATCATATTGATATGTCATACCTGTTCAACTAAAACTTAGCGGAAATACAAATTGCGTTTCGTTCAATTTTATATCTGATACGGGACCCTGGACACGAACGTCCTACTGTAACCTTGGCCGTATTTTTTTAGTTTATTTTAGTTGGTTAGGGCTAGCTAAGTGGCCGGTGCTCTCACGGGCTGCTTCACACTTCTTTCAGCCCTTTGATGCGCCGTCACAGTCTAACCCCCTTCCCTCGCCGCCCGCCTGGAGATGAAAGGAAGCCGCCTGATTGTCCTTTATAACCTATATTTGCAAGGATGTAGACAACCTTCGAGCTTGTCTAGCCGTTAAAATACTGTGGATAAATTTAAAATTAATTATTACTGTTAACTCATTATTTGTTTATTTAAATTTATATATATATATGTATTTAAATGAGTAGCGTTCCAATTTCATGTTTATTCTTAATTACCTATGTAATTTTAAACTTGTTATGATACACGAATGAGTTTATCTCGAAAGTTTAAAATTACATAGGCAATGAAGAATAAACATGGAATCGGAACGCTACACATTTAAAAAAATTAGATATTAGTTAAAATAAACAAATATTTAGTGAGTTAACAGTAATAATAGTGAATTAAGTACAATTGTACATTTTTATTGTCAATTCGTGATATTATTTTGCAATCGCAACAGAACTAAAAAAATGTAAAGATTAGTTGATTTTGGCAGCACGAGGCTCAAGTTTGTGTTATCGTTGAATGATTTATGTTCATAAAATAAATTGTAATTATTAATTGTAAATGTTTGTGATGTCATTACACAACCTGAAAGATGTTTTCTATGTAAATTGTTTCCCATCATTAGATCTAAAGAGATCACAAAGAACGATCGGTTCAAGTATTGGAATTAAAATAAAATGAAAACCTTAAGTAACTATCACGTTATCGTGTTATTATATAAAGATAGCAATACGTGCTACTAGCAATAGACTCACAAAAGAAATGTTTAAGATTTTTCCTATATATATAATATATGCACATTCATTTTATATAAAAGCGTGCGTATGTTTACGCCTGTGCAAGCGCGCATACACAACACACCCAGGTGTGTGCGTGCGTGTGTGCGTGTGTATCTCTGTGTGTGTGTGTGTATGTGTGTTTATATAATTCTCCATGCGCACACTTTTGTCGTCTACGTATGTTCGCGCAAATAGATCTGCAGTACATATCGCAGGCACAGTACCAAATTTCCGTACACGGCCGCCTGGCCAGTTTTATCGGGGCCCGCGCACACACTGCGCCCCGGCGCCGTATAAATTTTACGGTGTATAGCACACTTTTGCAGCGAACCACGTTGGGAATACGTGTTTTGGGGGGATGGTCGGCGGGGGTGGTAGAGGGAGGTGCTAGCCGGTCAGCCATTTCGTGTCCGGCGAGATTTATAAGCGTTGCGTTGTGTTAAGATACCGGGATTGAGTGCATGCGAATATAGATTATTAGCTTTTTGACTGTGTAAAGTTCATTTTAAAATTTCAACGTTTTTTTAATGAACATTTAAAAATAGAATTTTTTATGATATCTGTATATATATACACAAAGTTCGTAGATTATTCTTATAACGATAACGACACTACAGCAATCCGTTTCGAATTAATGATTTGACAGATATTCAAAATTCTATATTTTTCGGCGATATATAAATATTGTCGTTATAATGGAAACGCAGCGGTCGGGATTATTTCAAAATGCATAGTCCGGAGCCAGCACGACGGGTGGTAGGGGGCAAACAGGCAAAAGGGGGGTACGGCAGAGGGGCGGCGGGGTCAGCTCTGTTTGTCTATCGCCGCATTTCCCCATTCAGCGGCTGAAATTTTCCGAAGCCCGGCGCGCCGCCCGCTGCGGGTCCCGTTAACACACACCCACTTCCACGCCCGCTATTTTTATTAGTTCCATCGTTTAACAATTGTTATAAAATCTGCATGAAGCCGTTTTGTACCTAATTCGATGCATTATAATAACGATGAACGTGTTCTTGCCGATTAATCAATTTGGCATTAGTTGAGTTTAAAGTCGAAAATTTTCTTAAATCATCAAGAAGAAACATTTTTGTTAAACAACTTTCATATTGTTTTTATTTAAAAAGTTCATCTCAGAACTTGGCATTAAGATTTAAGATTTTTTCAATATTGTGTTTTAATTTTTTCTTTAGATGTCAGCCAAGGAAACACTACACTAGCAATAGACACCGACTCCAAAAATAACAATAATTATAACTATATTATATTATCGTAATAATTTGATTGACTTTTAAGTACTCTAATATTTTTCATTTCATTTTAATTTGGAGAACTCTAAAAATATTTTGATCATTGCTTGTTATTCACAGGTATGTGTTGAGTTAAATTTGAAGTGGTACCTACTTACCTTCTTGCGTGGTAAACACATAAATCGTACCTACATATTGATGAGTAGAAAAAGTAAGTGCATTATAAGAATAATAATCTATTATTTTTTTACGTTTTAATGCATATTAATTTGTTTTGGAATAGTTTTTCTTGACCATAACTACTTTACGGTAGGTGACTCAAATATCCGGATCGCCTATAAAAGATTCGGCCGAGTGTTGTTAATTTGCTCCTAAGAATTGAAGAGTTCCGTTACTTTGTCATGAATCCCATAATCAGAACCTAACCAAACTCTCATCGAACTATCTTTGAAGTTCATCCTTACCCATTAAAAAAAGAATCATCGAAATCGGTTGGCGTGATATTGAGAGCAAATTTAAGACATATATGTAGTTTTCTCATAGATACCATTATCAAAACTAGACTAAATTAAAAGAAAACTACGCGGGAAGCACCAGCTTTCAAATGAAAAAAGAATCATCAAAATCGGTTCAGCCAGTCGAAAGTTCTGGGGTAACAAACATAAAAATAAAAATAGTCGAATTGAGAACCTCCCCCTTTTTTGAAGTCGACTAAAAAAAATTTTGAAGGTTATTACAAATGTTGTCAAAATACATTTAATTAGTTTATAGAAATTTTTTCAGTCTGTTTATGAATTTGTTCGCAAATTCCACAAAAACTGCTGGACAGAATTTGATAAAATTTTGTGTGGTAACAGTTTATATCCTGGAATAACATACATGACAGTTTTTATTCCGTTTCATGGCAACTGTTTTGTGTTGTGTATATTGTAAATAGAACCGGAATTTAGATTGAGACCAAAATAGAATCAATAGCGGGGTCAGAATTAGAATCGAAAGTAAGAACAACATCGAAATCATGTTTGAAAGCATGATGTGAAAGAGTTCATTAGAGATCCAAGCGAGCGGAATCACGAGCGAAAGCTAGTATCACAAAATGTATACCTATAATTGATTAGTCTCTATATACAAATATGAAAGATTAACTTAGTTAATTTTGAATATTTTGAGCCATTTTTTTTAAAATAATATCCACACACATAAATGTGCAGTATTTATGTGTGTGGCTACTGGCTTTTCAACGCGTCCTTCGAATTTGTCGTGGGAATATGACAACTTCCCATGGGAAATATCTGCTTATGTGCATTTCCAACAATATATATTTCGGCTACACATACACTAACACTACTTAATTGCAAATTTTACCTACATTTTTTATTAGTGCCTTGCGTAATTCATATTTTTTAGCGCCATTTGTTATCGAGAACTTATAATATATCAAAATGTGATTATCATAAAATTTTACAAAATGACGTTAAGTTTGGGATTGTTTTTGATTTTTGGAAGATGCTTTTGTATTTATTTTTAAATGTTCAATATGCAATGAATGACAAACAGTGTGACAATTGGAAAAAGTTAACTGCATAATTCAACAATATAATCAAAATTATAAATATGTTAAATATTGTATAGAATTTTAAGACATGCACAGAAAACGTCCAAATGAAATTTGTTCAAATGGCTATTATGATTATAACAAATACGATACAGGGGAGAAAAGTGGCCTAGGTTTGTTTTAGCTGAAGATTAGCGATTGTTTTTTTTATTTCGGGTGGGGGGCTAAGCTTACGTATACAAAAATATTTTATTTTAAAGAAGGCTCGACATTATAAATTGTTGTTAGTTACTTTATGTTGTGCGGTAATGTCAAGCATCGTCCTGCGTTTGTTAAGTTACAATGATACTAAGGAAAGCACAGAAAATTATTTTTTATCCCTTCAATGCAGTCTTGATGTACTCAAATCAGAGTTTTGTAACAATGCTGCCATACTCTGATATGCTAGTAACTAATTAATTTAAGAATAAACTTTTAGGTAGGGTTTTTTTAAATTTTTTTATTGATATAGATATAAATAAAGAAAGTTGCAAGGTCTAGATATAACAGAGAAACGATTCAGAGTAACGACAGTTGCAGTTAGTCTATATTTATCTATTCTCTGTGTAGAACATAATTTTAAAATTGACATTTGTTAATTCACTCTTTCAATAAATTATTTAAACAACTTCAAATGAAATATACAAATAAATTATTGGTTTGAAAATAATACTTAAACCGACTTCATAATTTAAATTTGAAATTTTGATAATATAAATGTAATAAAATAGAATATAATAAAATAAATATAATAAAAAGAAAATTAAAAAAAATTTCAACATCTAAAACTGTTTTCAATTAAATATTTACAATACCCCATTGATCAATATTTTTTTTCGACAGGAGAATGCATATATTTACTTTTAACATTTTAGTGGATGTTGTTTCTTTTTATGTAACTAATTATCATTTCACTATCCATTTCCTGGTTTCATCATCGCACTATGAAATAAATGAATATAGTTTGAGAAAGATAGATATAGATATAAATTAAATGATTAAAAGGGCAACTTTGGAATAAAGTAAATACTTTAAACGATGGACATATTTATATAGAAATTATTAATACTACATTGTTATATACCTTAGCAAAAAAAACATTCTATTAAACTTAATTTTAAATTCATAAAAATTATTATTGCGACTCAACTTTAAAAGATAGATAGGTGTATTCCATCATAGATTTCTTTAAACTTTTTGAAAGGTACAATTCGCCATACAGTTTTTTCATTTAACATTAATTATTTAAGCATCGTATGCCACAAAAATGACTCTACTTAAATTACAAATATCGTCGTATGTGGCTTATTTTCGCAATACATGCATAAATGATAACCTAAAACCTTTCTAGACAATGTATATTGCTTGCTATATAACGTATCAAAATCCGTACAATAGTTTCTTCTGAAATCACCCCGCACTACATATAAATTATATAGGAAAAGTGTCGTTCGGATTTTTTTTGCAGACTAGCTATCATTCGCCAAGCGTCTGAAGTTTAACGTGCGATAAGGTAATTCGTCCCAAAAACCTCATAATATCCAAATCAATAGGTGAACGAAAAAACTAAATATTTTAATAAGCTTCGATGAAGTGTTCGTTCACTAGACGTAATAAAGGTACGTTTCCCATACACACACATATATATATATATATGTATTTAAAGTTGTATAATAATCTAGGCATATATTCGTGAAAGGATATGTAACATTAATTAAAATAATAATATTTTCAATTTTACTTCGACGCCATATGTGCGGTACGTTGCAAGCACATGACAATGACTAGAGCAAATTAGACAATAGATCGATTCGCCGCAGACGCACCGGGGACCCTTTCTAATTAAACATTTCTCGAAGAAGAAGAAGAAGCTATCGCCCGCCCAGTCATTCGACAGTAAGAGCCGCCCGATCCTCGGACACGTTCGATTGGTTTCGAGGGTTCCGTATTCACGAGGTTTTTTTTCTCTTCGGCTTTCTCCGCCGCCGCCACTTCCGACACGGCGCGTGCTGTTTGACGCGACGACGCGACGCAGACACGCTTTGCCGGTTTCCCCGTAAATTGATATACATTTCGTCGTCTTGGCATCATTTGGCCCGTTTCCGGTGTTTTTTACGTCGGTGTCCATCGACGCGTGAGCCGATTGCTTAATATGGTATCGATAATCACTAATGAAGCTATATATGTATGATATAATTTTTCATGTTGCTACTAAGCTGTTACACCGGATTCCTACGGGTCGTTTACGACTATCGAAACAATTGAGGCTAGGGTGCGATTCGTGTTACGTTCAATTTCGTAATTTTTTTAAGATCTAGATATTAAGCATTGCTAATGGCGTACCAAAATAATTATTGCAATAGTTATAAATATGCAATTATTAAAATTTTTTTCAATAAATATTAATAATATTAGTCATTAAAATTTTAATGTTATTAATTGAGAAGTTTGTCATCAAAATAAGCAATAGGTTCAAAGGAATCAGTAGTTAAAAATTGAAGTATATTACATATAAGTCAATCTTATGAAGCATATTTATTTTTAAATTTTTTATTTATGATAAGGTTACAATACAGTCTCATATTGAACAATTTAAACTTGTATTTTCAAATAAATTAAACATCACAACGTTCTTAATTTATGAGATTAAAATTGAAACTACTTAAAAAATCTGTGCAACGGTTGTTTAAATTTTGGAGGTAACCAAGCAAAAGAAAAAAACATTCGCATAATTTTAAAACTAAATAGTCAGATTCAATACAACATAAAAAACAAGAACGAGAACTATATAAGAATGGATTAGTAACTCATCAAACGATTCTTACATTATACGAATCTACACATAATGTAAAATAAACGAATGTTTCTATAATAAACTGAAGCATGGATATGCAAGTAAGCCAGCTTGAGTTCTTAATATTTTCAATAAGCAAAATCATACTAAACACAATGCCGTCATAAGAAAGGAGAAAGCTGAACATATGAAAGTGCTTTTAGACCTCGATCGTTTGAATGGGAAAGGCGACAAGCGTTTGAAACATGTTAAAATGAAAATACACATGGAAAAAAGAGGGAACTATTTATATATGTATATAAATCTGATGTGAGAAAATAGTGTGGTTTGAAGCATAATAGTGCATATAAGTAGAAAACTTAATGTTGAAGTGCTTTAGTCTTCTAGAAGAAAAAAAGATTTAAAAAGAAGGTTGCAGGAAGATCTGTATTAAGCGGATGTACGTATCGAAACATTTAACGAGAGACGCTGTAGGAAATTCATATAAACCTAATCGATGTAATATTAAGGAGAATCAAGTTCTAACTTTCGAATTTTCACAAGTTTTAATTTAAAATGCAAAAGTGACGAATAAAATTAGACCACGAGGAGATTTGGGTTTCTTACCTACTTTTTATGAAATCATACTATGCTTATTAATTTTATCATGACGTGTAATTAAATGGTAGAAAGAAAATTAATTTTAAAATCGTACTTTAAAACGAAAATATGAAACTGTACTTCGAAAACTTGAAAATAATTCACGCTAGCAATCATTAGCATTTTTTTAATCTCCTGAAATGATATAATTAAAAAGAGATTTAGGCTGTAAAATGCTATGAATCCTTTATGTATATGTTAGTCAGCTTACATCTAGTACCCAGAAGAGTTGTAAAGACCACGAATCCCTACAGGGTACCATATTTACATACCGCTCAATCCACTAACGTCCATCAATCGTTTCACAGAAACAATTCGCTTTTGAGTGGTTATATTTTTGAATTTTTTGTATTATTTACAGTCGCGTAGTATTTACTACACATAAAGTTCTCATGGTGCATTTGATAATAAGATGGTTTTGAAGCTCTCTACATATTTACATTACACATAGCCTTGACAA
Organism: Eumeta japonica; assembly: GCA_005406025.1. Lineage (NCBI taxonomy): Eukaryota > Metazoa > Arthropoda > Insecta > Lepidoptera > Psychidae > Eumeta > Eumeta japonica. The sequence goes on from BGZK01001146.1 coordinate 78,943, forward strand.
TTCAAATATAATATGTCTGAGTGTAATATAAGATATTTTCGAAATAAATTATTTCGTGATGATTGTTGAGGACATTTTATGAATACCGAATTACTTCAGTAAGGTATGTTTTGAGAGCTTGAAGGAATTTGAATTTGTGTGACTTCCACGGGTTTAGACATGCTAATTCAATTATTTATCTACTTAGTTCACTCCGATACTTCGGCCCCTTTTTCATATTTTTCTAGCTGCTTGTACAATAATATGTCACCACTCGCCCTAGTCGCGATGTGTGCATTGGAATGAACCTAAAATATAAATAAATTAATGTCCGTGAAATTAGATTCGCCATTCGCGTATTATGAGATGCGGTTCCGAAATTCGTTACACGGACGAGGTGCAGTGGCGCTAGAACAGAGCGCCGGTCAAGGTAACGGACGCCAGATGCGCGCGCCGCGGTACGCCACGCGCCGCGACAGCTTGCTCGCCGGTTGGGGCCTTAATTGCTGGCCCCTAAGCAGAGGTGACGCGTTCAGAGAGTGCCAAGGACGGAAGCCTTTGTTGCCCTTAAATTTTGGCCTAGATCATTAGATACTTTTTGAGATTTTTCCACTGACGTGTCATTGTTTTTATTTTCATTATTTTATTCCGGATGACGTGCCGGCAAGAATATATTTACAATCTCTTTGCCTCAACTATATCTTAATTTTTATAATAAAAAAAATTGTTTTTTCCGTAAATATTATACATTAGTACAAAATAATTAAGTAAAATATAATGTATTCATACTATACACATGACGAGTGCAGCCGTTACGGTATCACACCGGTAAAATACATTACATAGAAATATTTCTCTGTTCTTTGATTACTCTATTCGGACGTACCGTACTTGCGCTCTAGTCCGGTACAATATGCAGAGGTACAGTGTCATTCGTCTACAATTTGTATAGAGGTACTGGAAAATAATAACTCATATGAAATGCCTAAATTAGAAGCCTAAAAAAAATGTAGTATATATCAGTTAGTATTAATAGTTGCAAGCCGATTATAAATAATCGATCACTGCTTTGTTTACTCACTTTAGCTTAAAGTTTGAAAATTCTGGACGATTTCTCAATTCTTGAAACACCGAGTTGAAGAGAAATTTTTCCGGCATGTACTTTAATAAATTTGAGGGTGTAACTAGAATTCCTTTCAAGGAAGGGAACAATAAAAATAATACGTATATATAAGTACTCTCAAAAAGATAGTTTTGTTTAGGTATATAAAATAAATAAATATCATTTATTTATTATATCACAATTATCAAGTAGTATATTTATCATGCAAAAAGTAAATAGTCGCTGTTTTTTTCATTGGTTTAGATGTGAAGAGTACTATTGTTGGTAAAAAGTTTTATAATCATATTAATTATTTGTCAATCGGAATTTCTACCAGATAATAACCTTAACACAAAATGCCATAATACGAAAAACTCAAGTATAAAAACAATCAAGCATAAAGATACTTCAGGCTCAGCTTTTATATCTGGAATATATTTAATTTTGTCCGGAACCAAATAATTATTGTCAACATATTTATATATGGCATAGAAGATATATGTTATTTATTAATAGATAAATATATGCAGGTATAATTGCTGTATGGCAGACTTGATTGATAGAGCCGTTGCAGAGCAGATAATTTGTGGTAGACTTATTATTTTTTTATTATTATAAAAATTATTAAAAAATAAGTTTATAAAAAGATAGGGGCCATATCCTATAGGCTGCCCCGCCGTGTCTACGCCCTTGGAATTATATTTTTGTCGTTTTTTCATTATCGTTGCAATTGTTTTGAACTTTTGCAGTCGTCATATTGATGAAGAAACCTTTCTTTCTTACTTTTCTTATTATTTTATACATGTTCTCTGGCCCATCAGTTTTCAATTGAAACATCGCAAGCTCTTTGCATTATACACACGTGAATGTCCTCGGATCGTCGGTCTTTAGTCTTCCACGCCTAAGCTACGAGACGAGAAAAGCGCTCGGTATTATTATTTGTCTCATGAAGCATCTTCCCGTCGCCCGTGAGAAAGTATCCCCAATTAAACAATGGGACATTAAAACAAAGCGGGTGTCGGGTGGCGGGCCGTTTGTTTCGTGACCCTCGCGTGAGAAGCACTGGCCACTTAGAAAAGACACTTGAAAAAAAAATCTCTGCAGTCTTATGAAACAATGTATCGTTAACAATACTTTATAATGAACGATGATACACAGGAAAAATATTCGATGCCTTCATCAAACTAAATGTATTCTTAGACTTGTTCATGCAATTTAAGGCCATTTTTTTTTTCCGTTTTCAAACTCGATACACACATATTAACATTGTGAAGTATTTTTTTTATTAATTTTTTTTAAAGCTCACTTTATACCACATTATAGTGATGAAGTTTCAAGTTGATAAGGATGAACATGACAGAGCTGTATATTAAAAGAAAAATCAATGCGAGAAGTAAAGATAATGGAGCCTTGTATCCTACTAATATTATAAACGCGAAAGTTTGTAAGAATGTACGGATGTATGTTTGTTACTCTTTCACGCAAAAACTACCGAATAGATTGTTATGAAATTTTACAATAATATATCTTACACATCAGAATAATACATAGACTATAATTTTTAAAGATATAATGTGAATTATCCAAAATATAACGATAAATGACAAATAATTAGGAAAAAAAATCTGCCATCTGTGAGCTATTCTGCGGTGCGCCGCAAAAACCTTTGGAATTACACGTAGATATATAATGTATAATGGAAATGTTTATCTTAAATAGTCCTATAAAAATCCCGCGACAGCATATATCTATCTTTTATGTTTAAGCCATTATTGCCAAAATAATGAACCATAAATATAATAAAAATGGATAATTTATTTCTAACGCACATTTGGTTGTAACAAATTGATCCTTATAAATATCAAAATAAATTCAGACAGACTTTACTTGTTATTGAGAGAGACACTGCAGCAGACGAGATTAGTGCATGTCTGAAAGCATCATATCTGTGGACTAAAGTTGAAAACTTTATCATACCACTAACATGCGAGTCCAGTTATTCAACGATGTCGAGTCAGGAGCATATCCTCAAAAACTCCTAGAAATTGGTGAAGGCCACCTACACACCGACCAAAAGATATGGTTCTTTTCACACACCAATTTTACCATATCACGGAGTCGGAAGACGAACTCATTGATCAAGTTTTTCCGAATCTGTAACAATATATTCTTTGACGACAATTGGTTGTGTGAAAGAGCCATACTGGCGCCAAAAAATGAGACTGATGGGAAAATAAATAAATAATATTGGACGAAATAACCAGCGAAATATCAGTGTATAATTCCATCAACACAATCATGCCATCCGATGACACTACGAGCTACCCCGTGGAGTTTCTAAACTTTTTGGAGTTATCAACATCACATAAGTTGAAATCAAAAGTAGGTGTGCCCGTTTCGTTAATGCGTAACTTGGATGCGCCAAGATTATACAACGGTACTCGGTTGCGAGTCATCAAAATAAGAAGGCATATTTATCAAAGGTAGCAGGCCTACATTTGAGCACGCCATGTTTTTCCCACGGCCAGCTCTATGTGGCTTGCTCACGCGTTTCTAAATCGCAAAATCTGCGTGTTTATGCAGACCGAAATAAATCGTTTAACATAGTTTATAGAAGTATATTGCAGTAGCTATCTATAACTTTTGCATTACCATCAATCATAACATACATCCGTACTTATCTATCCTTACAAACTATAACGTTTATAATACCTATTAATGAGATCATCATAAAAAATACTTAGTTCCAATTTACATACATTGCACAATATAGTTGTTCGAACACTTATAACTGGTGAACGGTTGAAGCGATTTTCATAATTTTGAACTTGTTGGATTTGTCCAACAAATTGAAAATTATAATAGCAGAATGATATAAAAACATTGAAAAAATGACCAAAAAATAAAATACTTTCTATTATCATTATCACAATTTTCCATCACCACGCGGGTGAAACCGAGGGGTGCAGCTAGTGATATCATAATAGCAAAAATGCTTTATATTTAAAAAAAATACAGGATCTTATTCATACACTACATGAAAACCTAAGAGAAAATCTTCACTACGTAAATTCACACATAAAATGGAGATTATTTGTAAATTAATTGGGCATACTTGCATACATGAGTGCTATAAATTCAATTGGTCAAGTGAGCACTATGGAAACCTACTTATTTATATAGTATCGTATTTTTTTTAAATTACGATTGATAAATTTCGGCAAAAGAAGTGGGAAGTAAAACGATAATTCACAGTACAGAAACGTGTCCACACGAGATCGACTCACTTGCCCGTTTTTAGGGTTCCGTTGTAAATAAGTAACGCTCACGGTTCAGCTTATAAATAATTAACTGTCCGTCTATCTGCTTATCTGCAGAAAGCTATGATTTGATGCGAGTACACATATCAATCAAGGCAACAAAGTGGTAGAACAACATCTTGAAAAAAATTTTTAAGGTACTTTTATCCAATGATAGATCATTGAAAAATATTACGGGTCTGTGTAAGCCATTTTTCGACTTAGGGATCCATTTGAAAAATATTAAACTTTAAAGTGCTAATTTTTGTTAGAATTAAATGTCCCCTTCCCAGCAAAAGTAAAATTTCGTACAAATGCCATAGAAAATTACTTAAATAACGTTGTTGGTCGTGTAATATAAGTAGCGAATATGAGTTTATAAACCATGTAAAATTATGAATATGTAAAATCATAACACTCGTCTTATGTGGTATGTGGCTGATTTTTTTTTTTTGTGGATTTAATTATTAAATTACGTTTATGAATTCAAATTAAGCATTCGATAAATTCTTTCATTTGCAGTCGTGTAAATAATTCATTGTATCCAAGTATCCAAATTTCATAAAAGACAATTTCCATTAGTAATTTACGTAGATATAGATCCGAGTTAATTTAAGAAATAGTTTTATCTAATAGCATTGAATATTATTTCGCATAAAAATTACATTTTTATTAATATTATTCGTTTAGCTGGAAGGTGAAAACAATTTTGTTATATGTTTATATTATAATATTTACATTGTTTAAGTTACGTGAATAGCTAAATTATGTTTTTGCTTATTAGCTTTGCGAATAAAAGCGAAAAGGCATATGAAGGAATTTGGTTAATGGAGTTAAGTATAAAATGCCTAATCTTTTTAATATCATACCCACAAATAAATTTTTATTCGTTCATTAATTCAAAAACATTTCTGTGCATATTTTGTATTCCCGAATTCGCGTTTCGAGCAACGACCCGTTCCAAAATGATGATACTCCCACATCCCGGAATTTTCGAATCTATATGTCGAACATCCGAAAACCCGTTCCAATAATAGTTCTCATAATCAAAAAAAGATTTGTCAGCGGGGGGGTCGCTAGGTTAAGGGCCTTATTCCGGGAAGAAGCGCTTCCCAGGGCTCGATCGTCCGGCAAACGATTATATAGCCCTTCTCGGTTACTTAACCGCTGTTTGACCCTTAATGGAGCGCGTTCGAAAATCTGCTGAGATTTCAGCTATTTTCGTTATTTATTATTTTTGTTATTTCAATAACGAAATTTAAAATAAAAACTTTAAGGTTTTGCTAATTGATAATGGGAGAGAATTTTGAAGTCAATGATGTATTATTATGTGAAGTGTTTATAGGATTATTATTATAAAAATATTAATATAAATCGAAAATATTTTTCTATGCTTTTAAAAATGAATAGAGCGTTAAATAAGGTAAAAAGAAATCATAATTAATTATGGATTTTACAAATACATCTGCTTTATAAACGCATGTAAATCGCCGTAAATTTTGTTACCTAGTTATTTAAAAATTATGTAACGTGCAAATACGTTTTTTTCTCATTACATATAAAAATATTCAGTTTTAAATAATCTTATTAATTTAAGCAAAAAAACAATGTCGTACATAAAAATATATAATGCACCACATCTCACCATCTAAGCGCACACCATAAGTAGTTTCCGAACGTGCCTGCGCTTGCGCAGCCCAAGCGGCGGCGTAGAACGGAAGGAAGTGTAAGGCGACCGCGTGAGAAGTGCGCGTGCTTCGTGGGAATCGAGCATCACACCAACAGGTGCCGTATTCACCAGCCACAATAATGACAAAAATATGTATATAATAAGTATATTTAAAATGCAGCATTAATACACAACATACTGATTATGTGGTATTTGCGAAAGTCAAATTTTATCTTAAATTTAGACAAATATGTTGAATTTAAATTATTCTTAATTTTTATAAAACGATCTTGTACAGTCATCTTTTAACCTTTTAAAATGTCAGTACACGTCCAAAAGTTTAAGAATATTTCATATAGGTGATATATATGTACATGTATATATGTTTATTTATATATACATAGGTTATCTATAATGGTAATTAGCAAACATTAAGGTCAGTTTAGTATCCGTTATCATAACAGGGAGGATTACTTTTGACAGACGCTCAGACCGCTATGCTGTACATTCAAAAAACACTACAAAAGTATTATTAGAGTCATGTACTTCAAATGGCCATTTACCTCATACCGTTCCGATTCGAAGACCATCAAAGATCGACGACCTTTAGCTGGCCAATCACTGCGCGGCCGGAAGGAATCAGGCGCTGGGAGCCACAATCTCGACGTCCGGTATCGCCGGGAGCAGCCGGGGGGAAGGGGGAGAGGCCATGTCCGGTCCGTGAGGCCGAAGGGGGTCCGCGGGACTTGAGGGGACCTCTCTGGGCACTCGGACGTGTCCCCCCGCAGCCATCGTCCACGGTGACTGCGTGCGCGTGCGGCTCTGTAAGGTTAATTAAACGGTTGTAGAGATGAATTAGTGTAATTTGTTGGTATTGTTATTTTGAAATAAAAGCAGTAGAAATGTAATAATTAACTCGTAATTATAGAGATTATAAAATTGAACTGATTTTCATAAATTACCGAACGTATTGATTACTTATTCACGTCACTTATTCAAGAACTATAAGAAAATAAATGTAATGGGTATGCAGATTTTAAAAATTTTCTCTTGGAATAATTTAAGTAAGGGTTCACCAAGACAATATGAGAGCAAAGTGAACAGATTTCATAAAATACTAAATGCAGTAATCACGATTTGATTATAATTTTTCTATTATAATTTATTCATAGGTGTCTTTGCAGGTATTCTCATATTCATTCTGGTAATAATGTTGAATAAACTTAATTTAAGCATAGATATCGTCTGTGTTAAAACAAAAGTTACCAAAATTATAAATAGGTTCAATATAAAGAAATAAGTTATCTTACAAGACTGTAGTGAATACAACAATAAAATACAAATTTGGGGGTATACATTTAAAAATAACACATCATTATGCCCACCAAAATTACAATCGAGGGCAAACATAAACAGACAGATGATATAAAAACTATAAGAAACATTTATCAAAAACATAATTTTATGTAGAAAATTCAGAGAATAATATAATTTGAATGATATATTTATGACTATATTAGATATCTGAAATTGTTGAAACCATAAGCAAATTATTGAAGAAAATTGAAAACATACCTGAATTGCAATCACGAAGTGAATAGGCACGTCATAATATTTTATTCGTCGAAAATTGTTTTTTTTTCCTCGAAATTCAAGTTACCAGATCACTTCAATTGAAAAACCGCAAATATAATGCCAGTCGTTTCTACGTTCCACTACATTTATAAGTTCGGCTTGTGTATTTAGAAAGAGAAATCCCAGCGTCGCGACTCCCGCTAAGCGTTATTTGTATAAAATCGCGGGAGAGAGCGATCCGTTATATCGGTTTATTCTTGGACCTCGGTTCTATTTGTTATCTTGAAAGACAGTTTAATTTGTTCTTCTAATTTGATAAACAGGTTTACGTTCTGTAACATTAGCGTTTAAATTACTGTCAAATTCAATCAGGGTTCCCGATAATTGGATGCAAGGGAAACCTTACCGCATGGGAAGAGATCGATTTGTATAAATACTTTTCTGAGAATAAAGCGGGAGGTGGTCGAAATATGTATCCGTGTGTCTGACATTAAACTTTAAACAACCTATAATAACTACTTGGCATCGTTGAGTAATATGAGATAATTTATTGTCAGTCAATGTCATACAAACTTCTTCATTTTGGGTACTTAAAATTTGACTCTTCGTAGATGATTTCGTCTGCGTAAGATTTTCTTCGGAGCTTTTTATCCACTTTTTTATTTAAGAATCGTGTTCTGATAAAAAAATCTCTTTTCATTTTAGTATCAATACTCGCATTTAAATAAAAAAAGATCTCTCTTTTTTATAACTAATTATGTGTGATTAAATACTTCACAGAGACAGACATATCTCATAGGATAAACAAAATAAATGCCAACGGGTAGGACACATCGCTGGTAGAACTTATAACCGCTTGAGAAGAAATGTTCTTCTATAGAAACCAGTAACTGGCCACGACAACGTCAACTGACGACTTTGTACAGGTCTTTGGTTACGGTGGTGACCAACCACAATTGGTCACGGGTAACTCAAGATCGCATATTGAAGAAATATAAACGAGTGTTTTTTTACAATAATTTTTGAGAAGGAAAATCATAGTCCCCACACTGGTCCGATTTGTGTGGAGAACTCGATAGGATGAAGATCCTCGTAAGCCTTTACTGACATGAAGTCGAAGCAAGTGACAAAGTTATTGCGATTTTGATTTCACTTAGAAAATGCATTGATGAGATTATATTATAGATTACATTATCACTGCTTGTTTAAGTCGAAAACAGATTTCTAAGAGTTCCCAAGTTAATAACAATAAGTTAATTTAGTTTATAAGACAATATTTAAATATCTAAAATGAAAAATATTAATAAATAATGCGATTTTAGGCATTCTCTAGATCGATTAAAAATTTATCCTTAACTTACATAGTAGATACACTTTTTCTAAATACATTTTTTTTTTTGTTTACAACTCTTCTTTCCTTCTTACAACTTGGAATCTTGGAATCAATTTTAAAGATTCTCGAATACATCTAATATTCGCAACCTCCAAATAATGTGATCGCTCTACTCGTTATTAGATACTATGAAACACAGTCATAAAATCAAACATACAGACGAACAGGTAAAACCATCCGCCCGATACCTCATTGCAATTGTTAATTAATTTTATTTTGATTGTGTATTTTTTAAAATAAGCAATGTCGTTAATTGCTTCGAATAATTAATACCGGAGCACGTGGGGCGACGTCAATTAATTATTCACTAGGGAAATCTCACGTAGCGCGGACTTGAGGAAAACTAGTTAAAAGTTGGCCTTAATAAAGCACGGTTTTATTTTTCCGGAAAATTTATTTGACAAATGGAATAATTTATTAAACGGAAACCAAACTTTTAGAAATGTCGGAAAATTACATATTGTGAAAAATATAACGAAACAATACAAAATATATTTATATTGTTTCGCCAACAAGCGCGAGGAATTTCATTTTATTTATTTTATATTTGACTTATTTGATTTTCAATATGCCGACACTTAATCTCAGAATCCTATAAAATAAGACGACGTGATTAATAAAAATGGATCCCTACGACAAAGCAAAGTTACATAAAATAAGGTTTTGCATATAAAAGCAACATAAAGTTTACTTTATGAAATTGAAATAAAAAAAAAGATAAGTAATAATTTCATGTACGTGTTTCTTGGAGGAATTTTTGTTAAATTAACTTAGTGTCACGGTAGTAATTTAGTGAATTTGGAAAAAGCACTTAGTGTTTTGTTTCAAAAACTAATGATACTTCTTTCGTCAATTACAAACCATATGCTATAGTTTACTTGTCAAAACACGTTTTTACCTTTTAGTTAGTGGTATAATAGTTAAATTTAGAGAGCTAAAAGCAACATCCATTTAAACTTAAATCCATTATTATTCCCTATTTAACCACCTATTTAATAAAACTGCATAAAATGCACGCGTAAACCAAAATCACGTCATGAAAAAAACAGACAAATCAAATGATAAATTATATCAATCAGCATAAAATCACCTTTATATTTCTATTGTCTTTAAAACGATGATGTTATTTTTGAGGCAATGTTACGAAAAAAAATATAGGTTTGGTCAAGTGCGATGTGCCTTCGCGGTTATCTCACGCCTTGGAAAAGAACCTACTTCGAATACCACCTCAGTGCACATAATATTGTTTAGCGGTTTAACAAGGTCAATAAACAAAACTTGCTAACTAAATTTAATTTTTGAATCCCTACATTAATCTATAAATAGCTGGTATTGTTCCTATCACGTCTGGTTCTACTTTACTTCTAAAAAAATGCAGTGGTTCAACCACCTTCATAGGTGCGAGTCAAGTCGAATTTACCCGACGATAACATTTTAATAATCAATGTAACAAATTATTTTTGAGTAACTTTCCATTACTAATCCACTATAATGTGTCTCCAAAATTAAATATGTTAATCCTTTTCATTAACAATAGCTAAATTTCGACATTAAGTCTAACAGCGCTTTTTGAGGCCAAACTTTTTTAATCGTCGCATTTGGACATTCTATTCTCCAATTATAACCTTAGAATATACTTAGCCACAATACGAAATTTAAGAAAGCGAACCTCGCACCGTTGGCACCTACCAGAGACAATAGAGCTGCGGACGTGAAAAGAGTGCACAATGTCAAGTATCAAGTTCACTCCTATGAAGAACGTTGTGGCGTCGTCTGCCACCTACAGTCAAGTGCACAATAAGTTCGATTCAATTTCATGAAACCAATCTCGAATTGGTAACTAGATATAATACGATAGCGATCTAAATACAGGACGAACTTGACGGTTTTTGCGCAGTCAAGGAAATTAATCTATAAGTTGATTTATAAGATGGTGATGTCTTTCTCCATGATATACGGTCTCAATGCAGTAGTACTGATCAAATCGAATAGAACAAGACTGAGACAGTATGAAAGAGAGATCCTAAAAGATATGTTACAAGCCGCAAGATATATTTAACCTAGACTGAAAATACAAGAAATTCTCGAAGGAAAAACAGTCACCAAAATCATCAAGGTTAGAAGAATATGCTACTATGGTCACCTTTTAAGAAGAGACCAACCCCACATACTTAATTCTGCTCTAAGATATATTACAACAAAGAGAAATGTTGGACGTCATATTTATACATGGGAAGATTCACTTTGACTAGACTTAAGTTATCACAATAGGAACCAGGAGGAATGGGTCAGATTAGCTCAGAATAAAACAGAAATGAAAAAGACTGCGGATGAACTGTATACCAACTCCCAGAAACGGACCCTGAAAGCTCTACATCAAGTGAAGAAAATGAAGAATAAAAGATTAACGGGAGAAATAAATTTATTTCAGATTTCTAATATATATAAGTATGTGTATACATATACAGTATACACGTTACTACGACAGGAACTAAGAAGAACAAAGCAAACTAGGGATAAGGATGTAGATGAATTTTACCAACCCTCACTAACACCTAAATCTTATACTAAGCAAAGAAAATGAAGTATGAAAGATTAACTGCGGAAACGAATTTATGAAAAAAGGATATCGTGGGGCACATATGAGTTATCACAACAGAAACCAAAGGGGAATAGGGATTCGCAATCTTTTAGTTTCTACTTATCCAAGAGCAATGTAGAAACTAAAAGGTTGCGGATAAACTAACTTCCAGAAGCAAACACTGAAAGTATTGCACCAAACAAAGAAAACGGCGAACGGGAGACAAACGGACGAAACTCGCCCTTTCCCATTATATTTATTGACACATTATAGTACCTATTACCTATCCTGAATCCAGTTTCTGGCTAAAGGTTGCACAGATACCGGCTGGCTCTACACTCCCGTCACTCCTAATCCAAGCTAGAATCTACACTCCCCCCTATAAAAACGCCCCCTTCGGTTTATCGGGACTTATCCCTTTCAGTCATTGCGACTGGCTGAAGGTTGAGCGATGATGATGATGATGAAGATAATGTAAGAAGTTAATGAAGCCGGTGAGTTTATTATTATTTTAGAACTAAGCAGATCGGACGACTCTGTATTGTATAAACAAACCAAATTCAACTTGAATTCATTTACTTCCGTATCATTTCAAATGAATGATAAATTCGATTGAATTTTGATTACTATTTCAGGACATGAAATGTTTCCGATGATTTCGCTCGGATCTTGACAAAATGCTTTTGACAAAATCAAAAAGCGATTTCTTTGGATAATTCAAATTCAATGCATCTTAAATGTTGAAATATGTATATATTGCATATATCGTATTTCACTTAAAAAATCCTTACGATTCCAAAGAAAAATCTCTATATCATTAAATTTTACAACAATATTCTAGTTTGGAAAACGAATCTGAAAAACTCAAAAAGCATTTTCTCACTTCAATAATTTTTGAAAAAGGATTACAATGAATATAGGCGTAATCTTACATAATGCAAGAATCATTTAAAAGCCTTTTCGTGCCTAACTGTATCGGTTAGAAATCTTGCTAAGACTGAATTAAGACAGAGGATCGTCGACCGCAACACGCAGTAACACGATATACCTCGATTTGCATGAAGTAACTCCGTAGCGATGTTTTTAAAGTTCTTTTGTTAGAAAAATGCGTAATTACCTACTTTTGTACTTTTGTTGCGTTTAGAGAAAAAAAATTGTGTCCTAACAAAATTTAATTTTTTACCCTTTAAAATTTGTCCAATAAAAGAAGGTATGTCTATTAAAAGACTTAGTATGTGTCCGATGCATAAATGCATGTTGCAGATTCCATATATATTCTGCACCATTTTCGGAATCCAGGTTTCATAAGGAATTGATTGGTGCTAGTCAAAGCGTAATACGAACTGCACTTTCTACGACGACACATGGTATATACGCAGGCATTGCTTATAACACCGGCTATATCATATGTTATTTCATTTCTGAATACAATTTTTTCTGATTTATGGCATTTTATTCCATCGACAAGGCGTGCTCTAATCGTTGCGCTGGGTAGGTGTATCGTATCCTCATTGCTGCTGTCCATCACTGATCTACGTAATTTAAAATTCTGATCATTTGTTTACACGCCGTAGATTAATGAATCTAAGAATTGGTGTCTTTTGTTTGTCTTTTGATTTAACACCTCACAACTACCAAAGAAGGAGTTCAAATGGTGTGTGTGTTGTCTATGTTTTGGTTCGAATAACTTAAAGATAATGATTATGTTGAGAATTCATACATGCTGTATAATTAGGGTGCGAGACATTTAAAAAAATCAATGACGCAAATTAGATTGTTTAAAAATGAGTACTGATAAATTAATGTAAAAAACAATTATTGTTTTAACGCAACCACGTAGTTCCTAAATCTTGTTAAATTTGTAGTTTTTGATTTCGTCAAGCGGCTACCTGAAAAATTACGTTTATATCTGATTGTCTTTGATATATTAAAAGTTTATTTATTGGACTAAAATGTGAAGCGACTATGAGTAGCAACATCTTTACTGATTAATCAAGGAATAAGGTATTTAGTATATTTTTATACATATATATCCATATAATATAGTGCCTGTTCTTATAGGTCTTATTGCATACAGTAACGGTCGTAACGCATTGATTATAAGATTATATTAGATAAATAAATAAAAGAGTTTAAAAAAGCTGAAGGAGGGTTTAAATTGAATTACTTCCAAACTATCAAAATTTTCGTTATTTTAAATTATGTTGCTGTTAAAATTTAAAATTTCGACAGTGACTTGCATAATACTATTTTGATAATCACCATTTTGCACATTTTACAAGAAAGAGATATCGAAACTTTTAACAATTCAAAAACAATTTAATTTTAAACCTCTTCAAGCTTTTATTAATCTCTTTCATTGAAGTCTTTTGTTTATCTACGGAAAATCGAATCATTATCTTTCATTTACTTTTATAATTATTCAAAAACAATGCCAAATTTAAAAGTAAGAGTTTGATTTGGAAACCTAATTGTAATCAGATTACTCAAATAGATCTGTCATCTAGATCTTATCGATAAAGATGAACATTTTTGATTTAGTCCTTTTCCTTAACCACATTAGTTGATCATGTAAAATGTCATAAAATATTTTAAAGCTCTAAAAATATTTTTCACGCCGCTAGTTTACTTCCTGTGCATTTGTGTAGGTGTATCCTGGTGTCTGAAGCATACGAACTTAGGGTTCTTTCGGATGGTACTCCAAGCCCTTTATCTGTCGCAAGTTTGTATAGCGTCTACGAGCTGCCTACGCAGATCGTGATGGGGAGCCTTTGGAAATGTATCTTAAAGAAAATGCTGCGGTCCAAGTGGGAAGAAATGCAACTCGCTGTTTCAGGGAATGTCCTCTTTTTCGAAAATTTTATGCTACTTTAAAACAAAAATAATTACAGGGAGATGTCTCTATTTAAATATTTCTCACAATAAAACTTTCATAATAATTAGGAACATAAAGCTTTGTAAAATAAAAATTCCAAATATAATTAAGACATATAATTTGAATTATTAACAAAATTTTAATTCTAATACTTTTACGTATTTTGAAATTCCAACCACACTGTTTTAGACTAAGTTTTAATGAATAAAAATTTATTTTCGTATTTTAAACATAAATACAATTACATATTTTTAGTTACCACTTACTGTCGGATAAACAAATGGGACTATTCCAACTGAAGAGTTGTTACTGTATATTTTGGAAAAAACAATAATTTTATTATTGTACGTGTCATTGCAAATGCATTTACTCAATTTAAGAATATGTTTGCATTTTGACTAAGCCGGGTCCTTTTCAATTTTTCTTGCAAATTGTAAATAAACTTAATGAACACAAGAAAACAAAACTTTAACTTATACAATGCCATATTTAGATCTTGTCAGATCTAGTCCATTAATTACGTTGATCGTGTAAACAGCTTTTAGGCGAGGAGGAACTATACCAGCCATGTGTAACGTAACGGGAGTTTGAAACGAGGGTATTCGGCGAATTGTCATATTTCTGCGTAGGCCAAAGAAGGTCCGGATGCCCTATCACTCTCCTACGTCAGTAACGATAGTTAATAAAATTACAAACTTTAAAACATATTTTGTTGGCTAATATTTGTAACGCTATAACGAAATAACGATAAGTCTTGACAGCTTTTTTGGAATCTTCGAATCCAACCAAAAAATAATGGCGTTTCACAAAATTCCATTTTCACTTCGACTGCAACACGCGTCCCTCCTTACGCGTGCATGCTAGTGCAGTATTTTTTTTTTATTTCCTTGCCACCCCCCTGGCCCGTCTGGTCTTCTTTTTTCATTCGGACTTCAAACGGTAGAGACAATGCCGTGATTAATGAGAGCAAGTTTTAAAATATACCGGCGTCCATAAATATTTTCGACGTTTCATCAGAAAACTGAATATTATTCTTTGTTTCAATTCATAATATGCTATGTTTTTTTTTTTTGGTGTAAGAAGTGAGTAATTGTAATCAGTAAAACATCTAACAAATCGTAATCAAACCTTTTCTTTGAATTAACTTATATAGAAATATTCCATGTATAAATATGTCACTTGTCAGTGAGATGAAGTGGTTTATTATTGATTGATTCTTTTATCTGGTTAAGATAGATGTTCAGGCTTCTCTCTAAACAAACTCCAGTGTTTTAATATTCGGATTAATGGATAATGTATTTTTATAAATAATCGTTGTACAATTTTATGTCGATAACGACCCTAGTCAATCAAGTCCAAATAGTTATTTGAAGATTTACATCCACCGTTGAAAGTGAATCTTGATTGATTGAAACTACGACACCGTTATAATGTGCATATCAATGCTATAAGAATGCACTGTGTATGCGATGACGTCAGACGATCAGTGTGAATGTGGGTTATTTTTTAGCTACTAAGTCTGCTACAGAAAATCGCGTTCGGTAATCGAATATTTTCAGGATATTCACAGACGAACCGATTTGTGTTGCCACTTTCAATCTTAGAATTTACCATCATTCTAACGCATTAACGCATTATTAACTTGTCCAAAATAATTTTATTTTTTAATTATCTGCACAATAACAAGAAAAGAATGGGTACAGTCAATATTTAACGACCCGTCTGTCATATTACAACAGGGATTAACACAGAGCATCGCTTAATGGTTTGCAGGAAAAAGACGTCATTATGACATTTTTCGATGTGGGTCTTCTACAATGTAAATATGTATTGACTAACACGGAAAGGGAGTACGAGGTTTAAGGTATGAACCGAAATATAGGAAAAATTTTCGACGTGTCTGAAAACTAAGCTGCGATATGACGGGTCGTTTATGAATAAATATTGAAATAAATCCATATTTATGAATAAGATAAAATGTCTACTACCTGTCCGCATAGAAAGCAATGGTAATATTCCAAAGAATTTGAACGACAAGATTTTAATTGCTATCGTATAAATTTTATTAATATCATAATAAACATATACGAGGCAGGGTTAGCATTTTTAACGAAAACTATTTTCTTGGAAGCAGATTGTAATCAATAATATTAATTGCAGTATTTAGAAAGTAATCTATGAATAAAGCCCAGCTCAAAAATATAATCGACAAAGAAGTACATTTAGATTTTTTTTGTAATGCTATACAGTCTAGAATAATTTACTCAGAAGTGATTATAAGGAGAATGATTTTTCGCACAACAGATAGTCTTTGAATAATTATTTACTCTCCATTGTGATAACAAACGATCATTTTTACATACAGGATGTCCGTATCCGTTCATTTTTAAAAGTATTTATTTAATTATTTCTTTATTTATTAATTATAACTTTTAAGTAAAAATTTTATTAATTTTCTGTGTAGAATCTTCTCTATCCTGCTGCCCCAGCAAGTTCGGATGGATGTCATCTCCCTAATTAAAAGAAAAAAGGGTAATTGCAGCACCTATTTATTAATTATTATTGTAATAGTAAGATCTAGATCTTTTGCTACTCCATAACTACCAAATGAAAATTTCCGTAACCCTTAAGTTACAACACACGTCTGGCACATAAAAGTTTTGGACTCTATTCCGACCGATAAAGCATTTGACAGAAACAATACAAAAATCTATATATATATATATATATTCATGATTTAAGTGTCAACCGCTTCACTCTGTTAGATAAGAAGTTTTAGTGTTTATCAAACAACTTTTTATTATAAGACGTACCATAGTATCAGAAGTAATCCTTCATTATTTTTCACTTTAGACATTGCGAAATCTTGAGATTTCGAGAGAAACCATGAGATAATGAGAGAAACCTCATAGGTGTCTACATAATATGACAATTATCCTAAAATCACATATAAGAAGGAAGTTGTCGAATTTTATATCACAAATAATGGGAACGTAGAACGAAATCTCATTTTTAATGCGATTCCAATTTCCGCATTCTCGATATCGATGTCAGTGTCAGTTTAAGTTTCGAAAGAAGTACTTTATGTAGCTATAGTTACAGAATTTGATAGCTTTTGAGATACGAAATCGAGAATCGAAACAAACGTTGTTACGTTGATTTGCAGCGGCAACAACCGCAGAAAATAAACGAATAAGGGAACGGAGAAACTAAATATTGAGTAGCGACGCGAAAAAAAAAAATATTGTGTTCTTCACGTCATCTTAAAGTTGTCTAAGTACGAATTATGCCGCTCGGTGTATTCGTTACGGGGCGGATTCATTCATTCTTTTTGTTCGCCCGCAGCGGTTAAGGAGTTCCGAGGTAAACCTCTCCCTCCTCTCGCTTCGACTCTTCACGAACTCTCCACCCCCCCCTTATTCCGCCCATCTTCCCCCCTCCGCCCGTTCCGGCCCGAGCCTGCCAGTGGAAATATTTTTAAGGCTCCGCATCCGCGAGTTCCGAACAGAAATGTTTTGATTCTGCGATAGTGTCTATGCGTCACCGCTCTCTAGATCTTCCAAACTGAAAGCTTTTATTGCGCACAATCTTCGCGGGGTACATGAACTGGTTATCCCAAAAATTAACTAGGTGTGGAATTTTAAAGTGAAAGAATGCTAGAACGAAAAAAGTTAGAAGTATTACAAGCGTTTATTTGGGTTCTCTAAGAAGATTAGTTTATTTTATGATAAAATAAAACAAAACAAAACCCTTCACAAATCGACCCGAGTCGCGCTTAGCCGTTTTTTTTTCTAGACTACTCAACGTCGTTGAAAATCGACACACTTGCGTTAGTTTTTTCCGCTTCCCGGTTCACCCGATGGCTGTTCGAAAGGGTTGCGTTGTTACTTTTTAATCGAGCTTTTTATATTTTGTGGAATAATTGTGATGTCGAATTAAAAAAAATAGAAACACACTTCTTTTTTATTTGTATCGTTAACGTTTATTAAAGCTAACCGCGGTGGCTAAATCATTAAGAATGATGATTTCAAACAAAAAATATCAAGGTTCTAATCTTAATCATGAGTGTTTTTTTTTGAATTTTTTGATTTAAGTCGAATCAAACCGGTAGGTCTTATGCGCATTCGCAACAGCCGTCGAATAGCGGCCTTGAACCCGGATAGTTTAGAATGCAAGTCCTCAGTCGAAAATAAAAAGTTTGTAGAAGACTTACCTTGTCAGTGGGGCGATTAAAAAGCTAACGAAAAAGTGAATCGAGTTATAATTCTTATACAAGGAATAAAAAATTTCGAAAACAAAGAGTAAAAATTGCGACCTCTGCCGATCTCTGAAAGTTTTGATGCGAGAATTATATATAAAAAAGTTAACATTAATAGTAATATCTACACACAAATAAAATGCTTAAATACCAAAAGACATAATTTAATAAATAAATATTGTTTAAGAGATATCAAAAATTATGTTAAAGAGAATGCAGTACAATAGGGTTTTATTAGACTGCACTTTCTTATAGTTTATCAAAATTTATATAAAATAATTGATTTCATAATATCTTCTAACTATAGCTAAATATAACATATAAATTATTATCGAATAACGTCTTACATATACAACAGTAATTGTCCAATTTCGGTAACTAAATTTTATTAATCACAAACATGTACAATAAAAGCAGGGTTATAAATTAAAGTAACGAAAATCAAATATGCTAAGCTAGAAATAGAAATAAAAGTTAAGTATAAAATGATTGAGTTCTTATTATTGAGATTAATAATCACAACATGATATTTTTTATTCCATAGCCATAATTCAAAAACTACATTCAGATATAAATACTTTTATTTATTGATTTTCTAAAATAGTATACAGTTTTTAAATGTTTTTTTTTTCATTTAAATATATTTACAATATTCCATTATTGTTTCGCCTTGCTTAATAACAAACCATAACAGACATGTTTCGTAATATTACAAGATCAATGGCGATGTTACGTTACACCAAACTTTTTCACAATTTTTTTATGATCTCTAAAATTAACATTTATTTTATAATCTTTAAAAAATATGTCGATAGAGTCTGCGCGCGCGACTATAATATCCAAGGAGCGAGTAAGACATAATGAACTCGATTTTTTTTCCCGGAACGAAGCGATCTCGCTTTTCTCGACTTAATATTTAGAGTCTAAAGCGGTTGTTGAATATAAACAACCAAATATAAATTAAGATAAATAAAAAAGAAAAGTAAATTATAGAGAATTAGAAATCTGAACAACATATTTTTTAATGCAGTATTTTGAGAAAATAAAACCCTATAAGATACTATTAGTTTACCTATTAACAAGTCTATACGCTAGATGTATGATTTTTGTATCTGAATGTCAAGTTAGATTTATTTTGTTTTTCGTTTTAAAGTTTTACATTACCTTTGAAGGTTCAGCTCAAAAGAGCACTTCGGCTTATATTTATTCTCGATCTAATGAATTCTCTACCAGAAACCCCCTAATACTGAAAAATTGCCACAGCGGAATAGACTTTCGCGATTTCACGATAATATGCAACAATTAGTTTTTACTCAAAACCTGGTCATTTCAAAAATAAAACGTTTATCAAAATCATTTTCAACTATTGGAGAGGTAACTGTTTAATTAAAACTACGTTTTAGCAGGAAATATAAATCTAAGGTATCAATATGCATTTAGTCACTTTTATAAAAATATGTGAAAATATTATATTATATTAAACTGTAAAAAAAATATTTTTTAACTCTGCAATAAATATCTAATAATAATAATGGCTAAAGAATTACCTAGTAACAGAAAGGATCATTATCTCAAATCACAAGTAAAGCATCGAATAACAAATAAATGTTATCAAAGACGCTGTACAATAATTTGTTTTGAAGACATTCATACTACAACTTTCATAAATCTGAAGATCTGCAACAGTTATCTCGAATTCTGATGAAACTTGGGAAGGGTTTAATCATGATAATGAACTACACGGAACCGGCCAATGCCTCTACAATGCCCCGCACGCTGGATAGGCGACGCGACAAACTGAGCGACAAACAGATCAACATTGCGTGACATTGCGCAACATTCGCTGCATTAATTTTTTTGCACAATGACCTTTTGATAGATTGTTCTTTGATCGGCAGTAAAGAAAATATATCGCAAAGACTAAAGAATTTCATTAAGCATATTAACTAAGATACTATGACCCTTGTTGGTGACGATAAATCGTTGCTGCACGTGTTGTTGGATTTTACGATTGATAGGTCTGAACAGCGTACCATTAAAAATTATTGATTTCTATCAATATCGACCTTATCATACTGAATCGATATTTCCGACTGAAGTGACTGATAAACAAAGCGAACTCCTTATTAAGAAAAATAGGATACAGCATTATGTTAAATATGATTGTTTCAATTTATGACTCCATATTTAAGGATAAGTAACTTATACAATTTCTGTTTGTTTTTTGTTTTCTGTGTAATAATTTAAAACAAGTAATAAAATATAAAAAATAAGCTTACGCCAAGTGTTAAATAAATAAAATCGTCGGAATCTCGAATAGCGCCGTCTGGAATCCATGAATTTACAAGCGGATGTGTTCACAAAGAAAATTAAGATAACGATACTAAGCTGTCGACTTCATTTTTAAAATCCATATAATATTCCATTTCCGAATATGGAATTCTTCTAAGAAGAGGGTCATAGGTTTTAAATCACGGTTTCCACGACGAACAAACTCTTGTTGGCTTATTTGTAAAAAATTGCCATTGTAAAGATTTTTGTTAATTTACTATGATAACTTTGGTCGAGATGATTTAATGAGGTTGCTATAATATTTGAAAGCACAATTTTATCAATACTTATAAATAAAGCTGAGTGTCTGTCATTCTTAATACCTTAGACGACTGAATAGATTGTAATAAAATTTTCCATACGAAATACGAGATAGAATTATTCTATACAAATAATGATGAACAAATAACAGATTATTACATGTAATGTCTAAGGCAGGACGTACAGCGCTTTGGGACTGATATACGAATAGAGAGTGAGGTCGTGGCAAAATTTTAATTCACGTACAGCGAAGCAAAAGGAAAACAGTTAGTTATGAATAAAACAGTAATAAGCTATCAAGTTCCTAATAATGAATGAGTAACCATAAAATTACTGATAGCTCAATTCACGATCTATCAAAGCATAATTTTTTTGTAAGGAAAGTAAAGAAGCCGTTTTTAGAAAATTTTGAAATTCCCGAATCTAAGGACTGTGCAAATTTTACTAAAAATAAATTATGAGAATTTAGTACATCATGACGTTAGATCGTGATTTATCAGCAGTTTCAAGGCTATGCGCTCATTATTATTGAGCAGATTGTATATCTACTTTAATAGAAACATAATAATTTGCTAATTCAATATTTTGCCTCTCATATGAATTACAGGATAACTATTAATATTACTTTTTTCAATAGACCATAAATAAAAATACACTTAACAAATAATAATATCAAAGTTACTCTTCTTTTAAAATTTTACGGATATTACTTAATATGTTCTATATAATTAATATACATTTAATGTATTATATGATATACTTAATATTTTTGATATATTATACTTAGCGGTCCGATCGCTTTTCGCCGTCCACATACCCTACGCGTCTCATCCTACAAACATTATAAAGGGTCGGTGGAGTTTGTTCTCGACACGACTTCGGCTAAGTCGAGAAGGTTGTTGCACTTAAACGAAACTTACCTTTAAGCGTCTACCGAGTTTGGATGAAGTTAACATTCGCATATTAGTCGAGACCGGTCCGCCCTATTAAGTTTGCGTGTTTCTGTCCGTCCTTATTAGATGTGTCGATATTACATAATGAGTTTCAAAAGAACATATTGATTTGAGAATAAAAGATACTTCCACAAACTAAAACTAAACTCAGAAAAATCAAAAAATGCTTCTTGTCTCAAACTATTCAATAGTTGACATCTAATAAGAAGACAATATACATGTACACTTTAATTTATTATAATACATTAACACAGCTATGTTCAGATGATAGCCTTGGTCGTATACCGCCATGCTCTAAGGGTCACTTACTTGTGTTTTATTGTATTGTAAAACTATAGTACACTATGCAATCGAATCAAATACGTATACACTATTTTCTCTGTATGATTTTAGGGCACAGCCAAGAAAAAAATGAGGTCGACCGACACACTCATTAAAAGTTCTTAATTTAGTACGTATGTTAAAAAGCGCTGGCAGGTAATTAGCATCATTTTTATGAGTACAAAATGTATTGGAAGTTTGACATCAATCAGAAACGACTTATTATTATAAAATCCTGTCATGAAATTTCTTTACTGCGTGGATATCGGCGCAGTGGCACCGACATAGCGGTACGATTTGGAGACCTTGACGTAAGTAGCGCGCTCAGAAAACAATTTTTTTTCCTCTTTCGTAATTCAACACAGAAATTACCGCTTCCGTGCTATGCGACCTCTTACTAGCTTGGTTGAAATGTCCGTTCTAGAATATTGCGATACTATGTTAAACCCATTGCGTTTGTAAAAAAAAAGTCCTTATTAATGACCTAAATGAAAACATTAGCCTGGAATCTCAAATCGGTTATGGCTGAAGTTGTCGCAGATCTTAAAGCCAAAGAGACGCCTGGCTCTCGTCCAACCTCCACCGGCGTTGTGCATCGTCTCAGGGAGCCGGAGGCGATGCATATGCGAGCTGCAAGTTTGTGTAGTTTTAACTGCATTTGTTCGTTAAGTGTAATATCTGGTAATAACAGTTGCAGCGGCGAGCCCCGTACCAAATTCGCCCCGCCTTTGCCTGGAATATATTGCGTATAGTTGCGCAATTTGATCGAGTTACTTTGCCAGTTTGCCGGTACTGGACAGTCCAGAGGTAGAGTTTAGAATTCTTGATCGTATACATTTAAAAAATGAGAATTAATTTATTTTATTGTAGATTGGAGTTTGAATTTAACAAATTATCTAGATATGCTAGATCAATGCGATAAACCTTGGCATTATGAAGTTATTCAAGGAAAGTAAAAGTAATTCAAATATTGCCAGCATATTAAGTAAAATATCGTATATTCAAAGAAGTTTTAAGAGGTATAAATAACGGTAAATAATGCTAAATTATGAAACTTATAAATTGTGAAAACTTTCTAATTTGGTTCTGCTACGATTTTGTCTATTACATTATAATAAAAATGAAAAATATTTTTTGTTTTATGGTATCAATAACAAAAATAAAGAACGGTCGAGATCGAAAATGGACGACGAAATAAAAAATTCTGTAGACAAACAGCAACAAGACAGGTACGTGACATCTATGCGTATAGGAAATTGTACACAGCGAATACCTTAACGAGCTAAACGACTCGCCCAAGGTTCACAGCTAACTGTGCCATTCGAGCGATTAAAACCGCATGCGCCGTTTAACGTATTTTGTAAAATAGAACTCACTTCCTTTCAAATTAAGCGCGCCCGCGCACCCGAAGGAGGCGGCCGAAGTAAACAAAACTGTTTTAATTAGCTCGGCCGTCGCAATTAACGTGCAACGCGCCCAATTACTCTAATTCGTCATTTTTTTCTAAACGCTGCTGCGAACGCGAAACGAAATGTTACATTCGGAAAAGATTCGTGTTTATGCTACCTTTTTGTGTTCGATTAGTGGTCGAACACATGTCCTATATATGTGATATCAAAAAGCATACTATATATCAATATATAGGATATGTGACATATTGTATGCTTGTTAATAATTGTATCGATAACAAAGTAATAAGAAACAAGCGCAGTTGGTCCCAATTCTTGGACGACAGTCGTTGGTGTTTATTGTTACGTGATCAAGTCCTCGTTGTGTTGGTGTCATTCAAGCTGTAAAAGTATGCCGAACACGCGAACCCTGAAAAAGCACTTATTTTTTAATCAATTATCAAAATCAAATTTATCGATCCTTCTTCTAAGACGTCGAAGAGAAAGTTCCCTTAGAAAGTGTTGTAGTTGGGAAACAAAAAATAGACTAATTCTTTCAAAGAATAGAACTTTAAAAATATATTTATCTCCTTGTGTACTTGTTCGTTTGATATATCAAGTGATGTACTTGACTGTCTTTAATTTTCTTTTCTAATGTAATTAAATGTTCTTTTCTTCAATTTTCCAATTGGATCTCTAAAATTAACAAAATCAGAATATTTGCACTATATGTTAGTGATTAGGCCGCCGAACATTGTCCTACATTTTTCTCCTATTAAATTCCGACAAAATAGACCGCGATGGACGGACACACAAATAAACAAATATGATAGTAATCCTATAAGAGTTCCTATACTCTCAGCTCGGTCTAGATTTGGTGCTGCTACAAAACAGAACATATTTACTTATATGTATATATGTTTATAGACTTCCCACGTATGAAACGCAGTTTTGCGCCGGACTACGATGCATCATGAAGTATTAACTAAGATTTAGTGGCCATGCAAACATAAGCGTAGTAGACTCCTTAAAGCAAGCACTCTACTTGGAGCTCGCGTGCTGAAAGCGTACAGAGGTTTCTAAAGCACTACCTCTCTGAACGCAGCATTGCCTGCACCCACCTGGAAGACCACGCCTCATGAAAACTGGAGTGGCTCTTTACTACTAACTGTATAACGTTAATTACTTCTAGAACTAGTATCTATACTATTCTATACGACCTAGATGCCACGCGTCAGTTCCCGAAAGTCCCGCTCCAAATCTTCCTGTCACCTGTCTTCAGTTCATATGCCAAAAGCCAGAAATCATATATACATACTAGCTTCTGCCCGCGGCTTCGCCCGCGTGGACTTTGAGCACATGCCTTTGTCTTATATATCGACCGTTTACGATCTCAATGCCAATCCTGATTTCGATACCGATTTGTCTCACTTTTGACTTTGATCGCAGTTTCGCTTCTAGTTCAGAACCCGGTCTCGGACTAAGTAAATTAGGGTTAAGAAGCCCGGCTCTGATTTCTGACCTCGGCTCTGTTCCTTATTCCGATTCCGAACATGCTCTTGGTTCTAATTTCAATTCCACACTCGATTCCACCCATGGTTCCATTCTCGGTTCCGTCCTCGTCCGGTCTCGACTTTCGATTCTGCTCTTCGTCTTGTTTGCAATATCGATTCCCCTACTGCTCACGGTTCTGATTTGAACGGAGCTACTTACCAAAATAAAATTTAGACTACATTACATTACATTAGGAGTTGATTTAGGTTTCTAGAAGTGGAAGAAGTTTAAAAATCTGCAATAGCACAAATGTGCAGATGACGCCAAATCGAAATGTTTATAGTCTATTTTACTCAAGAAGCTTCTCATATTGTTTACTAATTTAAAAGAATCTGTTTTGAATATCCAATTGTTAGTGTCATTAAATCCTTCATTATATTGATTAGCCATATCATTTGTATCATATCGAAGATAACTTATTCAAATAAAAAAAATCGTGGGTATTCTTTTTTGATTTGAAAAGCCTCAGGGCAGACATTGCGAAAGGCGGATTTCTTTCAAGGAAATATTATAACCAGTCAATCATCTCCTGTCTAATATAAGTACTTATCATGGAATCCTCCTAAGTAACGGGTAAGATGCGATGTTTTGTTCATAGAAGTGAAGATTCCAGAAATCTGGTATATCGGTTATCATCGGTGGCACGTGTTTATGGAGGTTCTAGGATTCTTTTTTTTTTCACCCCCGCAAGAGTGGATGTCCGATATCTGGATACGCAGATGGCGGTTTGGAAGTGCACAGTGTTCCATTGCTGAGGCAGCCTCAGCCTGCAAAATTTCTTCTAACACATTTGCCTGCACTGCCTACTGCCGAGGTTTCATCACAGATGAGAGACCAAGAATAAATAGGTGGAAAGTGATCCCAGGTCAATATTCGAAATCAGATACCTACCTTAATCTCTTTGTACAACATTTGATTGTGAACATCATTAAGTTTGATAATATATCTTTTTTCGGCACTTGCTGTCGGTTGGCGTTCATTAATTATACTGTAATCATATACAATGTTTATCATATGTCTTAATTGATAAAACAGGTAATTTAGACCTAAGTTGAACCCTATTATATGTCAGAGGTCACATAAAAAACAACCATACGCCCTGAACCTCATGTCTCATTGAACATAAATTAAATATTCTGTATTGTATCTTTGTGCTTTTATTTACTTATATTGACAAACTCGCTAATAAAAATACAGCTATACATAAAATATAAAAAACACACAGACACATGCCAAAAAATGTATTTGCCAGACAGTAGTCTATTATTTACGCAATTACATGTTCTTACTATCGGTACACAAATTTTCATCAAGATCAGTGAAACCTTTTTTTAGTTATAGAAAAACGTACAAACAGACAAACAGAAAAATTGGAAAACAATAGCCTAGCATTTACGAAATCAAATGTTCTTACTGTATACCAATTTTAATTATAATAAATCAAACCGTTCTTACGTTATAAAAACACAAACAGACAGGCACGCAGTAAAACAACAGACAGTTGCCTATCATGTGCGCAACTACATTTTATTAATGTATATCAACTTTCATTTCGATCGTCCGAGACGTTCTTGAGTTATAAAAAGACATACATACAGACAGACAGATAAAAATGAAAAAAATAGTATAATACGAATCACTGCATCATAAAACGATTATTCATCACAAAATTAGGTAAAAAAAATAAATATACAGACAGAACCAATAGATTTATATAGCGGTAATAGATTATCAATTATGTCGTAAGAGAATTGAAATAAATAAAAAAAATTAGATGTACGATTCTTCCACTTGTTTAGAAAGGGAAGATAAAATGATTTATTACTAAATAAGAGAACGACATATTTCTAAGAAAGAGTATGTTTTGAAGTAAGAAATGTATTGTCAATAATTACTGTATTTCATTTTCTACTTTTACTATAAGTATTACAGAGTACTAGCGTACAGAGGTAAGAACGATTCATGTGTTACATATAGTATTACGTTCAGGAAGGTTCTGTATATTTCACTATTTTTTAAACAACCACATAATCGTAACACGTACCCAACTATTATACTAGTAATCATTACATGACATCATTGAATATAAGCAGGCATCGTAAAAAAAAAACTCGAAGGAACCACTTCCGGTAGACTTCACCAGCCGGCAAAGTGTACCGCGAGGTCGCGTGTCAAAGTCGTAACAAGTCTTAATCACTCATTAAGGATATTTCCTTTTTACCAATTAATTCGCGTGCTCAATTCACGCCCGCCCGTTTAGTTTCGCGCGTCACAAAGTGCTCGTGCACACTGCCCGAGGATCGTAGCTGGCTCGAATTGAAGTGACAAAATGAAGGCTGATTTTGAAAGAAAGCGGAAAGCGCATTTGACTTTTGGAAAAATGTTGACCACTTATCATAATAGTTTTCTATATCGATAAGTATGTGTCCCACAATACTATCTTAATGGAATATTAAATTCGATATGGCTGAATGCTAGTCGTAGTCACGGCGCGCCAAATCACGCCGCAGCTCTTTCAAAATACGAGATGAACATATGGACAATCAGGAAAATATATAGAAACCAATTATCTTACATGGGTGTTCCGTTTCCCAAATCCTATAGTGTGTGACACATCAAAAACATATCTATCTACTCCAGAATATCGACATTATTAAAACAAATCGCGCTAAAGCGGTTAGTTGTCCATTTAGTTAGTTTCCAATTTTCCAACTCTCTTTAAATTCATTTCGATTCGCCATTTTATTAGATATTTTCAAATGTACCCAGTCTCTAGTTAGATCGCAGGGAGAAAATTGTTCTAAAACTAAAATACGAAGAGAATTTGAAGTAATTTAAACGACATAGATGATCTGTATCCGTATTCATTATAAAAAATAAAAATACGACATTTTAATACGGGGCCGTAACTGTGAACGACTTCCAAAGCGTTATCTAATCGTGATGCGTATACACAGCACAATTAGTCGGCGCTACTAAACAGGAAGAGCAGCGAGGATGTGACGATGGATTTAACCTTTGGCACGACCGGCGCGGGCGCGTCTTGGCCGGCAGCGGCGTTTGCGCAATGCGAGATAAACTTGACTCACGCCACATCCGATACCTACCGCACTGCGGTGATGAGCGCTTTTTAGAATTGTAGCAAACGGTTGAATAGCGCGACACGTGCATATTATCAGCTTCCCACTTTTACGGGACTCGTACAAAGCACAGTAGCTACAATACTTACTAATTGTCTCACCAAATCTATCTTACTTAGCGCCTTAATTTTTTGACTTCCTATATTTATGGTTTCGTCCCGGAACAAGTCATGTCTCTATGACAATTCGTTAATTATAGTAACATGTAAATACATTATACAGTTTAACGAACAGCCATTGTGTGCAATAGCAATTTCGTAATTCGTACGACATTAAAAATTTCAGCAAACATGCACTAACATATCGCAAATTTCGTATTTCATAATGTGGAGCGATTTGTAGAGCGTGAGTTTCTTCTAAAAAAAATACAAACATATTAATGTATTTTTTGAATCGGTCAAGAAGACTATTAAGCTCTACTATTAAAACCTAAGTTTTGTGATAATTTCGTATGTTGTGACTTAAATAATGTAGATTTCATTAGGATGAATTTGTCCTCGTCTTTAAGAGAAATTATAACAGAAAACACTCATGTGTAGATTAGAAAGATATTC
Source organism: Eumeta japonica (assembly GCA_005406025.1). NCBI lineage: Eukaryota > Metazoa > Arthropoda > Insecta > Lepidoptera > Psychidae > Eumeta > Eumeta japonica. Next base: position 108,176 of record BGZK01001146.1, read on the forward strand.
AGTTTTGTGGACCAGAGCTCGAATCCTATCCTCGCGCAGCAGACGAAAATACTCACCACTAGGTTATCATCGCTGTTATTGGAACGAAGTTCCTTACGGCGGGCTTGGAGGAGATAGGGATTTTGCGGCGCGACCGAACTGAAAAAAATGTGATAGTAAAAGCGTAAGAAAAAGTCCGTGGAATAAAACCGTTAAATGAGACGTGCGCAGGCGCGACAGTCGTATACACAAGCGAGTAGTGTATAATACCTTTCTCTTTACCCCTCTTTCCTTTCGTTCTCTCATCCCTTCTCTCTCTATTACCACTCCACCCCGCCAATGCATAGTACATACTCATGAATTCATGGACAAGCACGTGGCTAATATACACATTATAGATACATTTTACTCGTGAGTAGTCACGTTTATTTTCATAAATTTCAAATCGTCAAAACAATAATAAATATAGTAACAATGGCAAGTGAACTAACAATTGACTTGAATGCAATTGACAGTGATAATAGTGGGAAATTATTCTATTTCTATGTAATTTTGTGTTGTCAAACAAAAATAAAGAGAATATTTTGTTATTTTAGTTGATAATTTGAATTACGATTTTTTTTTATCTTACGTAATTTATTTTATTTCCTAAAATACTGAATTTCCTAAATAGTTTCCTGTACTTAAATAAAAACTAATCAGCAAAATTTAAGAGCAAAATCAAGAAAACCTACATAAAATTGAGCACAATTTTTTTTTGCAAATTGTGTCGATTCTACATTAGCCGAAGGAACTTCGTTCCTACCTGGTGTCCCACGACACCACATTGTTTTAATGTTTATTTATATTATAAATCAACGCGACTATGAACTCGTAGTAGTGCAACCAAAATAGACTATATATGAAGTATTATGGTATTTGTAAGTGGGGCGACTTGTGCCTATATTCAGATCAGTCACAAAATTTGACGCTATCTGTAGCACTTTGTGGTAGAGCTTATCGTGATAGAGCCATGGAATAGCCAACTCGGTTGCAGAACGTAAATGAACTGGCTGGACCGGTACAACACCACACTCTCAAAGAAAATAGGCGTGAAATAACAGTTTCCGTTGTTGCATTTCGTCCAGTGAGTGAGAGTACCGGTTGCCCACTCTATCACCGCACTCCTTCCTCCATCAGATATCCTATTTCTATCCGAGAGGCCGGCAACACATTGGTGACTCCTTTAGTATCACCAATACTCTGTGGCTCGCATGCCTGTTTGCCCGTTTACTATAAAAAAAATTTCTTGAGCAAACACAGCGGGCGAAATTAATCTCGTTTCAACGAATCGATAGAACGGCACGTATTTGACTTCACAGTAGCCTACGCAGCGTTCCGTGCTCATGGCTGACGATGATCGCGATTTCCTGCGGACACTCACCGCAGAGGCTCGCGAGCCACCTTCCCGGCATATTACTTTTATGATCGTTCGGAAGTGGTGCCGTGTTCCCACAAACGCCGTCCGGCGTCTGGCGAACGGCGGCCGGACGTGAGTAAACGGCTCGATTGAAACGTATCCAACGCTCCTTGCCGCGCCTTGGAGCGCTTTATGCAGCACCGAGCATATAAAACACGCGGTATTAAGGTGCAGAACGACACAAGCGAACGTCATCGCGCTCGGTATGCACTGCGATTTAGATTTAATTTTTTTAATATTTAAATTTATAATTTGAGGACTTTATTTAAACAATAATCATCGATCATCAATAAATATCAGGCTTAAACATAAACGTTCGGGTTGCCAAAGAAAATAACGCTTGACTCATGACCAATTTTAAAATAACCTATTCACATTTAGAGCAATGGTCGCAATTTTTTGACACATACCTCACGCATATAGGTTTTTCTAGCCTATCCCTATCGAATATTTACAGACAGATATTTCAAGCGTCCGGCTTTTTAATCTCTTCTCGCACACTCTAGCGCCGATATCGTCATTTCGGTCGAACGCCGTCCCCGCACGAAAGTGGCGAGGCGGTGGAGGGGTCGCGAGTGTCGTTTAGTCACTTCGGTCAATGGAGATCGACGAGCTGCGAGCGCGGCCCTCGGCGCGGGCGACGCGACTTTGTATGCGCGTACAAAGTCACGACTTTACCCGATCGCGGCCAAACTAAAAGGAGGGTTATCGCTTTAGCGGCGTACGGCCGTGCGTAGGCGCTTATTTGCACCCTCGCCCATTTATTCAAATTCAAAGTATCTTCATTTCATACGTTATCACACAGCACACATGAAATATGACATATTTTTTTTGTGAATTTACACTTTACCATCCGTTCGGTAAACAGTTTTCCCATCAATGAGAACAAGCAAGAAACTTGATAGCAACTCTTTTTTTAATTACATCATGTATATCCAAAATAACTGTAAACAATTACTTAATTAAACAATCCAACAAGCAGTTGAGCCGGTTATATACCCATAGATATTTGTGTGATAAATATTTGAAATTTTATAGTATTCTTGTTTACTGACTATTTGTTAAATTTGTATAAGGGTCAATATTGTATATCCACTGGCACCTTATTCAGTATTTATATACTGAATAAGGTGCCAGTATGCCTTTATAGGCAGTTTATTTTTATTTCTAATATTGAGGTTATGTCGATCTCACTCTTAAACATTTCTAAATTAAAACATTTTAAAAATAAATTTCAAGTGTGCAACAGAATATTAGCGCATTTATATTTTTGAAGAAAATTTTTTTATCATCATCGTGGATTTAATTTTTTATTGAAAAGTTTTGACAATTTGTAGATTAATATGAAGTTATAACCAACTAATGCCAATTTTATTAACCCAACATACCAAATATTAATGATGTTTATCCAGTGAGAAGCTGTTAACTTCGTCTCCCAGTATTCTATGTGCTTAAGCTATCAGACGAGGTTATAAATTCAAGATGAAAATCTGAAGTTTAGGTTTTCGATATTAGGAGCTAGCATTAAAATGTAGTCGGCCGTAACTATAATAAGCTAAGGTTTTGCTACAACACGAAAATGGACCGGCTCGATAAATGAAATACCACACTCTCACAGAATATATACGTGAAGTAACAGCTTTCGTTGATTCCTTTCGTCCAGTGAGTGAAAGTTCTGGTGGCCCACTACTCCCTCCACATCCGACTCCTCCATCCATTGCCCCAATCACCCATCATCCCATTCCCCCTTCCAACGACCTCACTTCCCACTCCATCAGATATCCTATTCGCACCCAAGAGCCCCGCGACGCACCATTTACTCCTCTGAGGTTGGTCCATGGGCGACCGTGATCACCTATTTTTTGGCAGTTTGCTTGCATGTTTGCCTGCTGATACGCTATAAAAAACACGAAGACTTTTGAAAAATATTTCTACGTAAAATTTAAATATAAATCAATCAATGAATGGACAAACAACATCGAGGCATCATTTAATTCACGGTTTCAAATTTCAGGAGGAAAATTTTCATTCCTTTTATTATTACAGATTTGAATGTAATACAACCATATAAATTAAAAGAAGTGATGGAACCCGAATAATGTGCTTGTAGTTTTCCACTATATCCTTCTACTGGCACGATAAAACGTTGAGATAGTACTCTGGAATGGGACGAAGTGATAGTATTGATGACAAATTGTACGAATTGGATATAACTGTCAAAATATGTTCAATTCATTCTCGGTACTGAATTTTGACCCTACAAATTTGATAAATGCCGACGATAAACTACACACATTAAAACTAGGCAACTTGGTGCTGATTTAGCGTACTAATACAAATGAACTAATACGGCATACGTACACTGAATTAAAGGTCTTATTAGTTAAAACCTACTTGTTGATGTAGGTAGATTCATAGTTATCTATTTGCAACGTAGGAGAACGTTTGTATATAAGAAAAAAATTTTTTGATCTTCTCTATCTTAATATTGGAAAAGAACTGCCAAATCTATAATTCAAGATCTTCCAGAAAAACCAAAATATAGTGCCTTTTTTGAGATCGATTTTGAAATTACAAACATAATATAAAATATTTACACATAATACTAAATTTACTTTAAATTTATATAGACAAATAATATTTAATTCTATTAAATGACGTCACTTGACACTTTGGAGCGTTAAAAATTATATATTTACTTAGCAAAATATGCTGATATTCGAGACCCTTAATTAAGAGATGACAAGCAACAAAAAACTTGTCAAGCGTTTGGACCAAAGCATGCGCATAGTTTCCTGAAGTGTTCGATGTATAGACAAGCGAGTAAAGAGCTCTATTGAGTAATTGATCTATTACTGGGTTCCGCGGGCAAGGAACGGAACCGCCTACTCAATTGGTGGCTAACGAGGAAACAATCTTGCACGCGTACCGGTTGAGCGACGGAACCCTACATAATCTCGGCGCAGCGCTGATTGCTTGTTTGAGAGGAAGAAGCAATTTTCTAGTCGTAATCTGTGGAAGTAATTTGTTATGTTATAGATGCGTCCATACCGAGTTGCGTTCTCTGTGCATGTAGATACTGTACAATACATTTTAGGATATACTACCGAGTCTTTGCACAGACGATCGCACGAAAACGCAAAATTTTAAACAGCCCTCTTTCCCTAAACTCGGAAATCTTGAAAGCATTACACAAGGCTCCCCACTCTCGTCATAAATGATATATCTCCTTTAGATCACCTGAACCTGCGTCGCGCTGCAGTGTTCTAAATGCGAGGACTTGCTATCTGCTGTGACCGATGGTATGGTTCTAAGGTCTACATCCGATAATATCTAAATACAAGTTGATGACAATGATGATATCATCAAATACCTATACAATAATTCAGCTAGTTTCTGATACTGATTAGTATAGATTTTCATTACGTCCATCGTGTATCTGATTATTCTTTTCTATAACATATAAATAGAAAGTTAGATTTGAATTATATTATGTTTACTATAGAAATTTAAGTCGGCTCGAGTTGTTTTTATTTATGTATGTTTGTGTATATTGTAGTTGCTGAGCAAGGTGTAGGTGGCATGTGTATGAGTTATCCGGCCCTCGTGCTCAGTGTCGCTAATGTGGGTTCGTGTTTGAATTAAATTTGATTATATAATGATATAAGAATAGTCAGGGCGAAACAGTGGAGAGTCAGAGACAGGCCAAAGAGTTGACGAGGGCTCACGCCCGAGTACAGAGTCCTCGATAGCAATAAAAAGTGGATTGTATAACGTTTGATGTTAAATAGTAAAATTGAAGAACTGATCAAATAAACATAGATATCTTCCTGTCATCTTTCATTCGAGTTCCCGGTGACCCCGAAGTTCACGAAGGGTACCGTCCATGCTAAAATGTATAGGCCTTAAAGCAAAAAATTGTGTTGAAATTTGTAAATTCCAATACAACCTTTCAGTAGCAATGTAATGATGACGGCCTACATACAATAACAGCAACATTAAACTGAAAAGAAAATGTTACATCTCCAAACTCTATTTATATTTTATACTTTTAATTATTTGCATTTATATATATATATATATATATATATATATATATATATATATATATATATTTTACTTAATTTTTGTGCTACCTTTTAAGCATAATTGTTTTCTTTGTCTTTATGAATTTGATCAAAACAGAAAACAAGAGTAAATGTTTATACAAGTAGATAAAGATGCGGTCTCTGATGATTAATAAAAATTTTGCTTTTACTGTATTCTTTTTATCATATAAAAAAAAATATCCATAAAAATATATCGTAGTTACCATATCTCGGTGTTATTTTCTCATTAATTGTAGTCCATTTTGAAAATATTTTCAAACCAAATTCTATTATAATTGTAGTAAAAATTTCTAAGTTTTTGAGTAACAATTTTTTTTTCGGACTACAAATATTTAATTCTCTTTAAACTTGACTTTTAACGAAAAGTATCTTATAAAATGAATTTTCGTTTTGCATCCTCCTATTGGCGGTTTTAAGGGCTAAAAACCGTTAAAAGAAGTACGTGAAACATAAACATAAATTTCAATATGACTTTTAATTAAAATTCAGTTTCATAGGGAATGGTGGAAGAAGCCCTTAAGGGCAAATCGAATTCTTAAACAAAGAAGTACATTTTAAAATCTGTGCAATGGTGGACCTTGCGGTTCAGCTGCAAAATTTTCCGCATTGGTTTCAATGCGGAAAATATTGATAATTTACAACGAAGCAATAGATTTTAATGGGACTTACGAAAATTGGTCAAGAAATCTAAAAGAATTATGGAAATATTTTTTTTAATTTTCGACTATATCTCTTGGTCAATTCAGTCGATATCGACAAGACTTGCAACATTCGCATACTTTCTTATAAGCAAACATACATTTTATTTAAAGTTTAAACATATATTTAATGTTTTAACTAATCTTAAAATAAATACCAAATAAGCCCCTTATTGAAAAATTTTCGTTACAGAGTTTTAAAGATGTTTTCGAAGAATTCTATGGTTTGGAACAATTTTATAGCACTCAGTACAGTTATATTAGGAGTCAACTGGTTCAATAACTTAGAAATCGCTTGAAGTTAACATTTTTATTTTAAATATGTGAGATCTTCGAAATCGACACAGGCGATTATGTCAAATGTTACAAAACCTAAGTTCAGACAAATCTCTTCCAATATCATACATCAGATTTCAATCAATCCATTGGTTCAAAACATATTTCAATTCAAACACAAACACACACACACACACAAACATTTACATGCATATATACACATATGCAGATATGTACCTATGTAACACATACCGACCTCCTCCCTGAAAATGGACAGGTAATCTTCCCGGAACCTTTAAAACATCGAATACGTTACCTTCCCTAATTTTAAGCAAATGCCGAATTTTTTCGACGAGAAGTTCAAAATATATATATATATATATGACAAGCCAAAACACAGAGACGCTATAGTCCGGCAACAGCGACAACAACTCCCGAAGAAGGAAGTGTGAACAATTAAAAACACCGATAATGTTTTATTTGTATAATTTTTTATAGGGAACGACCCTGCTGGCGCTGTTGTGTTTAAGATAACAACCGTTCGGCCATATGCGAAGTGGTTATTAAAATGTAACCAGATAGGAGAGCTATCGACTTCGGTCGCGCAGATAAGGCGTACGGACACGACGCAAAACGTTGTTTCGAAACGAAACCGTTCGCGGTAACGTTGTAGTCGGCCGCGGCGACGTGGACGGCGTTATGCGTTGACAACCAAGAAGACATGTATTATCACATGATGTATAATCGCATGACTGTATCACATTCAGCTGGTATTGATGGCGCAACACAATTTCTACTTCGTAGTCTTGAATAGCGCCTAATTACAAGTATTAAGTATTGAATTGCGAATTTTTTTTATCCAGTTCCATATTTATCGCATGGCTTTCGGCCAGAAAAAACGAATTAAAAAAAAATAAAATAGGGTAGGTATGTCATTAACATATCATCTTTCATACTTATGTATTGCTGTTCTATAGGCATGTACACTTTACTTTGTGTTTAGTACCTATTTAACTAAAATTAAATAAAAAAATGAAATAAAATTATTTAAACTTAAAATAAGCTCAAAAATATACATGTTTAAGATCAAAGAGAAAAATATGTTAAGCTCTTCCAAATAGTAACCCTTACTTTAGTCAATCGATTGTTCTAGCAGGAATTATTTAACGATAAAAACACTTTTTAAATCCCAATTAAATTTGCCGGTTTTAACAGCCTCTGTAATATTTGACCAATTTTGCTAAGAATGGTAACTAATGAAATGTTGGTTATAAACGATGTATTTTTTTTTTTTGATGAAAAAGCAAATTCAAAAAAAAGTTTTATTTTTACAATTACTCGAAATTTACCCAACCAATCGAACTCAATTTTTCGTAAAATATGAAGTGGGTAAAACTTTTTTGATTGAACGCTATAAGTCTAGACTTGATCAGTAGTTTCACTGAAAATATACTTATTGATAACATTTGACATTTTTTCTCTAACGATATCTGTTTATAAAAAAAAATTATATCAATAGATTCTACGACAATATAGGTGGTTTTTTTTAATTAAAATTGTTTTTTTTTGAAACCCAATGATTAATAGTATCAAAGTTTCCTTTTTTTTAATTGTCTATACAATTTTGAAATTCAACAACAAATAGATAAAACACGATAAACGTGAAAATTCATAACTAAATTTGTCTTTTCTACTTTTTTAAAGATAATCGTCAGCTCTATTATATATTATTAATTTGGTTCGTGCACGCATAATTGCATTGCAGATATGGCGGTCAGTCGTGTCAAATATTGCCCATATGCTACAGCCAATACAGAAAACAGGGCTACATAGATAATGACCGGGCGGTTAATAAGCGCCTTTCTTTACTAGCGCACCGCTGCGGTAGGCCGGTAACATGAAAAAAATATCGATGAACTTTTACTGCCGGAAATGACTCGTTAGCGAGAAAAACAAATATAGAAATTTGAAAGGATGAGAGACAAAGATTGAAAATATTTTGATAATCTAAATTTCAAAACTAATTTATAAAAAGTTTTAACCTTTGTTAAAACCACTATTCAAAGAATAATTAAGAACACATATTTTTTAAATAATGCATTTTTATTAACAACAAAATATTTTTATATACATTTATATTAATACTAATCAAACGAATATAGCACATTAAGTAAGCTGTTATGGGTTTATTTGCTACATCAATTTTTAATACTTTATAAATATTAATTTTATGGTTTTTTTAATGAACTATTGTTATATTCTCCGTAAAATTTTATAATTTCATTATTCCTAGAAATAACAAAATTATAGAAAGACGAAAATAATAGCATATTGTGTTGTATCTCTTTTATTATTATTAAAACTTCATTTATAAATGCATTCGCAAATTTTCTAACAAAATACTGGCTCTCTCAACAGAGCCCTTGTATTTCACGTATTGTTTAGAATTCTTAAGATGGGTGCAGTGTAATGCCACTTCACTAAACTTAAGCGTTTCACGAAACTGTTTCCACAGTCGCTATGATCAAAATAATCTTTCGAATCATCTGTCGTTAATAAACATCTATATCTTTTTTCTTTCAATAAATATTTTGTGTGTTTATTACTTTTATTTTACTTATAATTTGATGACAAATACAAAAAGGAAAATTTCTCTCACATTACCAATCCCTAGTAGCTTATACAAGGGAACGAGGTCATCTAAATCACACTTTGAACTATAAAAAGCCTCATGATAATTTTCTGCATGTATCGTCAGAAAGCTCTCGTGTTCTTTGCGTCCTGATTTTTCGCAGTTTGCGTTTTAGCTTGGAAATCGATTCACTTTTTCGATTTCGTTATGAACAACTTATAAAAATCTCCATATCGATACATCAACTACGAAATGCATATCGATAGCGGCACGGCCTAGCGCATGCCGACCAGCAGGGCGGCGATCTTATCGACAGTTTTATTCTCGTGCGATATCCGACGATAACGTGAAATGTCCTTTTCATAGGAACCGGTAATGGTTGAGACACGCCACCGGCGGTGTTCATCGTTTATTTATGAAAATCGTCGTGTCTACTTCAAGCTTTACTTTATTTCCAAATTTTCATTTGTAAATGCAATTTTATTTACATCGCTGAATTGATGATATTATCTTTAATTAATTCTTGCAACAGTCATAATAAATGCAACAATTCAATTGATATACCTTAGTTTTCAAACCCACGTTTATTTGATACGGACCACTTCCAATGCAATATTTTCTAAAAAAAAAAATTAAAAATTGCATTAATACAAAAACACAATTAATGAAATGGCCAATAACTACAAATGTATATACATTGCATTATTATTGATGGGCCTTCCGGTTTTGTGGTAAATATGTTTTTTTATACATTTATAACAAATATAATATTTTATTTGCGTTTATATATCTACAACATCAAAGAGATATATTTAACAGTAATATTCCGGTATTGACTTTTGTATCTAAACCTGATACATACTTTAACAAGAGAAGCGCTATGGGAGACGATTTTGGGAGAATATTAAAATCCGGTCTATCTTATATCATGACATTTTGTCGAAATTTTTTTCCTTTTAATGATTTATTGATGACATTTCTTTTTCTCTTAAAATATTTTTCAAGCAAGTTAATAAATACACATCTCATAATGTTTCATTATACGGGTTCACCAACTCTTTCTGTTGTCAATGTTTTTACAACTTCACGGCATTGTTCCCAGTATGGGGTAGGCAGAGATAATAAACTTTGTGAACATCCATGTTTCACAGTTAGCTTAAACGCAGGGTGATATGTAGTGAACACATCGCCGTTTCTAAATTTCACATTTACCATAATTGGAAAATATATCGTTTATAACCCACTTTTATATCTTTAACCTTTTTAATATATATTATATAGCGCTTTACAATTTTTTATGCTTTTGTAGAAAACGTTAGATAATTAATATATTATTATAATTAACCTAAATTAAATATGTATACGTTATGTATCTGTTCAACAATTATAATATTGAATAGTTACAGTATAATCGTGAACGTCTTCAAAAATATTATTAAAACTATTAAGCCCAGTCGGTAAGCATAGTTATTAGTTAAAAAAATAGCTCCCTAAACCAGGGTTCCGTATTGACGAATAAAACGAAACGAAGTTTTATACTCAGTTGGTAATATAACTCTAGTGGGTAGGTATTTCTCACAAATTGCAAAAAAATCTCCTGAAATAATGTCTGTAAATTTGAACGATAAATACTAAAATTACATGCAAGCCCAATGGGTCGACGAGTAAATTATTACTTCTGAAAACTATAAATTTTTTGACAGGTATTAAAAAATACTTGCAAAATGATTTCAAAATTTTTCTATAAAAAAGATTTTTATACATTTATGAATGAACGTTAAATTCATTTTTGAAACAAAATATTGTGATTTTATTCAGATTTGTAAAACACACAGTTCAAAAATTAGAGAGGAAACGCAAAATTTACGACTTTACAACTTAATAAACTCTTAAATATACACCTGACAGAAAACGCCACTTAACGATGTTAAGTCACTTATGTTTTTACTAACTAAATTCACTGAACTAAATTCATCCTTTTGTTTTATGTATGAAAACTTACCTCAATATTTTATCTATATATATAAAGAAGGATGTGTATATTATGAAATCGATAGACTCAGAAACTATTTGACCGATCATTATAATCGGAAAATATGAATAATATTTATACATATAAAATTGGTACGTATATGTATTTTTTCACGGAGAAGGTTTTGTTTTCAGAATTTTTGTCTGTCTGTTTGTCTGTATGTTTGTTACCGCATCACATAAAAACGGCTAAAAGGATTTTGACAAAATTTTCACAGTTTCGTAGTTTGGGATCCCACTTAACATCTAAGCTATGTATCATCTGATTTGGTTGTGTAGAACCAGATATACAGTTTAATCTCTAAATAATAGAGAGGTCATTTAAAATGATCGGGTGGGAAAAATATGAATAATCGCCACGAACGCTTCTAAAACGGTCTAAATATAGTAGTCCACGCGGGCGGAGCTGCGGACAAAAGCTAGTACTTGATAAAATAAAATTTTATTTAATTAAAATTACAAAAATTTATGGCGATGTGTATAAATCATTGATGCCTTATATGTAAAATTTCATTGAAATCGATGAAAAAAAGGTAATGAGGTTAAGATGGACGGACGAACCGACATGACAAAAGTGCACGAGTCTGGATTTTTTACCTTCACTACCTTAAAAATGCCGGTAATAAATTTCGTACTACACGAATGCAAATAATTTTTATTTTATATTTTTCATCTATTATAGATTTGTTATCCATTTTTTAATGAGAAAATATAGTCACAAAATTATTTATTTAATAATAATGGTGACATTTCTGTCAACATACCAAATCGCATGCAACGTTTTAACATTAGCATTATCTAAACCACCATACAGCATATAACCCGTCAACGATGTTTTGGTATATCGGTAAAGCTGACATCGCAAATTAATAGATGACAATCTGTGACCGTGTAGGCCTCTTAATTTCTCGACGAAGTTCCATTTGTTATGGGAACGTAATCTTATATGACTAAGAAACTTAATTGTATAAGTGATATATACGCTATATAATAATTCCCAATAGCTAGGTATATGTAAGATACTATTATTTTGAAAATACCAGAGAACAATAACATCATAAAAGATCTCCTCTTAAATAGGTACTTACAACCTAACAGTAGATATATACCAATTGTTCATGGAGCGTGAAGCTAATCAAGTGCGATAAATATTCAGATCTAAACGTATGCGGTAAAACACTTAGAATTCTTCTAGCCGGAGAAGTTGCAACTCTTTTACGAAATATTGAATATAAAAATCGCTCATAAAAAGTGCAATTAGGGGTGTTCGTGCATATCGCATCATCGCATCATCTGCAGCCTTCGACCGCCATTTTGTCGACGCGCTCATCCGCCATTTCGTTTTCGTAGCGTTCGGATCCCGAGTCGCGCATATCGTTTTCCGTTGTAAGCCCTTATCTGCATCAGCGTCGCCTGACCGGACACCATTACGGCGTAGTGCTGCGGACTTCTGCCTCATTTATAATTGAAGGACGGTGTTTATAAAAAAAAAAAACCTGTATATTAAAGTCGATACGAGATTGTCGTGTCTTTGATGATTTCGTGCCGCGATGAATATAGTTAGGTTGGATTTTATACAGAAAATTGAATTTCGGATTGTTTTATTCACGAATCCAATGTGGGCGGACAATAATATGGAATCGATTGTTGCCGAACGAACGGACGGCCACTTCTTTTTGTAGCGCTTTAATTCTAGAACATGGTAATTCTAGTATTACCTAAAGGATCGTTTTGATTTTGTATACACATTATACGACGAAAAGCCAAACGCTATGATATTAGCCGTAGTCGATAGATATCTACTAAATTCAGTCGTGTCATAAATCTACAATAAAAATTAACTTTCTTCTCTTTTACCACGACTTTGTCGTAGAAAATAAATTTATTTGTGTTACCGGTAAATTATTCAATTCATGTAGAAAATTTTTCAATGAAATTATTTCGTTGACATATTTTTATATATAAAATCACAGTACATTATATTCAATGCATTATATTCAATACGAGCGTCTTACATCTACACGTTTATATAATGAAAGGGATAAAAAACTGTATATTCATAAATAAAATTACAATAAACCACTTATAAATAAGACCAATACAGAAATCTTGTTATTAGAAAATATTTTTTTTACTTTATTATTTTTAAATTATTTGCGTCATAAGCATCCTGCCAAATCAACTTTCAGACTTTAATATCACCATGCCAAATTCGTAGAAAGTACCTACTTCGGTTTATATATTATATGTGTCTAAATCGTCTCGATAAATTACCTCTATCATGTACATTCATTTTATATTATAAATTGAAAAATAACTCTGTTTGTTCGTCTGTTACGGTTCACGTCTAAATTGGTGAACTAATTTTGGTAAATATTATGAAGATATCTTGAACCCTTGGACAGAATATGGTCTACTTTTGTTCGTCTGATCGTTTATTTGTTTGCATATCCTCAATTACAATCAATATAATGATCATCATACTGATTGTAATGAAGTTTGATGTACTGACGCACAGTCGCATATAAGATACTCTTTCTCTCTCTATATGTTTTCTTACAATATATGATATATGGCATATCAAGTTTCGATGAAATTTTATAACTACCTTTATGTATTATGCCAGTTGTATCCGAGTAGGGTAGAAAAATGTTGAAAGCGTGGAGAAGAGGGAAGATAGAAGTTGAATAAAGAAGAGAGGGGAATAGTGGAAAAGAAGAAGAGGCAAAGAAGACGGATTGACATCTAAAATACAATCAAGGTAGGGATTGGTAACAAGACTCCGATCACGAGCCTAGCACATGCACCTTAGAGATGATTGTCCCTTTCATGAAATCGGCGCAATAAAGGTTGTCCAATATAGATATTTTTCTCTAGAGCGTCATGCTAGGCCTGCACGTACAAAACATATTTTAAAAAAGATTAAAATCTCGAATTAAGATTATTTATTTGGACGAGCCCGTTGATGATTGCCAAGAAAAAGCGTGTGTATACGAACTAATATCATACATAATACTTAAGTCCATCAGATATACAATGCAACATGCTATATAATGTCGGTGTAATTGTATGAATTTTCGACATGTACATTATTTTTACATAATGTACATACGTTAGGCTGGAATTCAGAGCATGTACGTACATAAAAAATAATAGTAGGCAATTTTAGGTTGTATGGCAGACCAGTACCGTAAAATGTATTCATTGTTATGACCTTTTTCATTATTTAATACTTAGATTTTTAAATAGATTTAATTAAATTTTAATATTAGTAAGAAATCTGAATCGAATTTTAATTTGAATTTGAAGTTTGAACTTATAAAGGATTAATAATTATGATATCAACACTCAGCATTAGACTTAGACTATTAGACTATTCAAGTTAGCAAAAAAGGAAAATAATACTATAAAAATAGACCCAATGGAATTTTTTACCTATAAATTTTTAGTATTAACATACATTTCTGTTCATCGAATTGAGTCAGCAGTCGCGTAGTCATAGAATAATGATACTAATACTCGCAGTAGTATGTATAGTGGATATGAATTAATTACAACTAAGCAAAAATAATGTCAAATGAGGCACTTTTTATAAAAATAAGAATCGCTTTCAAGAACCTACCTAAAGTTTCTATTAGATTTGAAAACACTAAAAAGCGACAAATATTTTTTTTATTTATACACAAAATAAAATAGTTAAATGAAAATATATGTAATATAATTTTACGTTTTAAATATTTGCAACGGTTTGTTTTTGGAAGTAGGTGTCAGTTTAAGGTATAAACCCATACGAAACTCAGTCGTATTTCATTTTTCATCATTTGATATCATTTCGACTCACATATTTTTTTATTTCATTTTAAGGGCAAACGGGCACACGAACTACCAGTGAATAGGTGATCATCGCCACCCATGGACACTCACAATCTCAAAGGAGTCACCAATGAGTTGTCGGTTTTTGCGAAAGAATAGGATATCCGATGGAAAGGGAAGTTGGCCACCGGAACTCTCACACACTGGACGAAAGTCGACTTGATGTGTATATTGTGTGAGAGTGTGGTATTACCAGTCGAACCCTCTCATTATCATGCGGCGACCACTTTGACCACAGCATGGCTTTGCCACAAAAATATTTTGTTCACGTTTGTAAATTGCTTTAGTTGGCACTAAGTTCAGAAACAATTAATTATTTATATAATGAAACAAATATTTATAATAAAAGTGCATATGTAATATTTGTTCAATTTTAAAATTATTCTTTTTGTCCCATTAATAATTTTATTCATTTATTATTTTCCTACCAATTTTATAACAGAATTACAAACGCCATTGTTTAGGTCCGACGTACGAGCGTGTTTTGTTTATAAGATTTGTGAATTTTAATTTGTCGGAGTATTCACGAAATTACCAATTATTTATTTTCTTACTTAAAGGTGACATGTTTATAAACTTATCTTGATAGTAATACATCATGTCAATGTTTAAACTTTACGGCTTATTTTTAGGGTTCTCTATGTACGACGAGAAAACGGAACTTGTTGAAAGAAACGAAAATCACTCTATGTTTATTTTTTTCCTTTGTGTCCCTTAGTCTTTTTCTCTGAACGTATCGTTAGAAAACCGTTATTCAATTACAAGCGTAAAAATAAATGAACAACTTTGATTTTGGAGCTAAAATTACACGAATAAAACAAGTGCGTCATTTGATGAATGAAATAATAGGTCTCGCTATGAAAAATAAAATTAAACATTTTTAAGTATTAGTAATGGCATAATTTACGATCCTAAAATTTGTAATTTAAAAAAATATCACAAACATATATACAAAAATCAAACATTTACACTTGTCAAGCATAACATTTTTTTTAAGGTGTGATATGCAGGCCCTGATTTATAGCTAACAGGAAAACTTAAAGATGATCTCTTATAGATTTTTAGGACAAGTCTACTTTTAAATAACACGACCTCGAACTTCGGAATCAGGCGCGTATATTTCCGTGGCTTTCTGAAAGTTTTGTTTTGCGGACAATTGTAACGGTCGACCCTAACGCTCTGACCCGCGGTCGGCCATATGTCGCGGCGCGTACGTTTCTCCGTGTGAAAGGTGCAAAACGGAATACCGCGCCCGTACTAGCTTTGGGGCGGGCGTGTTCCCACGCATTCCCATACGGCACGGCGCGGGCCGGCGCGCGGAAGGTGACCGCGCTCGGCCATATGGCGGTCGAGCGCGGCCGTTGCGTCGCTGAAATTATAATTAACCTAAAAAATTAACGAGCTGTATTCGAGAATCGATAACCCGATATCGGGGGTTAATAATTTTTTACGGCGTTCGATAGAAGGAAAAATTGATTATCGCAATGAAAGTCAGTTAAATGGAATGGCGGATTGTTTGTTTGTTTCGATACGGTTTTGTACGAAGATAAAAGTGAACCGATACATGATTCTTGTTTTGTTATGTAGAAACTGAATGTGCGGTCGCGGGGTCCCCGTTAGAGAGGAATTGTTTTTTTTTCAATATAAATAATGCAAAGTAAGTTAATGAGTTTCATTTAATATTTTAAGAAAAACACTCATTTATTGAAAAATAAAAGGGTGAATTGAATTGAAATGAAATAAACATTGAAAAAATACTCAATAATAAATTTAAAGAGAGAGATAGAAAAAGAAAACGACGCATGAGGGGGGCATAACGCTTTTTCGTTATGTGACGATTTCCACCGGTCAAGTTTTATCGCGAGCCGGGTTAAGAAACTTCGTTTCAAAAAATTTATATTTTGGGGGAAAAATATTCATGAATATCTTTAATGTCACTTCTTTAAAGTATTATCATCATCATCGCTCGACTTTCAATATATATATAACATAATAGCACAATAGAACATAATAGCAAATTACCTAATTTAAAAGGAAGCCTAAAAATAAGCTAAAAAGTAATTTGCAAGTATTTAAAGTACGATAGTTTTCATTGTTTTGGAGAACCAACAATTATTTTTAAATATTGTTAAAAATTCACAACGTTAAATAAAAAAATCGGCTAAATACAAGTTGGATTCACACAGAAGGGTTCCGTATCATCGTAAAATATTTAATATTAAATACTTTTTAAAGCTACTTAATTGTCATTAACTATGAACAAAATTTAAAATTAAACAAAAAACCCAAATAAAAGATATTTCTTATATGGAGGGTCTTTATTAATTTTATACTTAATTTCATTTTATTATTTGTTCTTATAATAAAACACACTCTGTTCATATTTAAAGTATCTATCTTATTATAGACGACGGAACCTTAGTAATAGGGTTCCGTTGGCACCCAAGATGCAATAAAATTTCAACAAAGTCGATAAGGAAATTTCATTTAAAAAATTAATTAAACATTCGAATAACAATAGTTTTAATTGTTTATATACCCGCTAAATGCATCCGCAACGACACAACTGAAATTAAAAGATTTTTTTACGATAGCCGTGAACAGAAAAATAAAACGAATAATTTGTAATTAATTCGACCACGGTTAGTGCTAAGGGTTGGTCGCGTTCACCCCGCGCCAGCACGCGAAGAGAGGAACATTTCCGTAAAAATTAGACGGCGCGGGTCACGCCGCGCCGAACGGGGAGTCGAGGCCGCGCCTCCGAGGGATGCGCTCGTCGGCCCTTGACCGACTATCGATAAAATAAATAGTAGTTTTCAGATGGTTGTAACTAATTATTTTCTCGGTAGGTTAACGGATAGCGTCGATCTCTAAAACTTGAACATGCCTCCGTAGAGTAATTCCGGTGTGATGACATGATTCAATGTATGAATAAGGACAGCGTGACAATAAATATCTAAATGAATGAATAAAATTGTCTAATATCAAAACGTTTTTATTTTATTGCGTGCTCCGATACGAAAAGGCCATTCAATGTTAAAAAAAAATATTCATGTAAGCAAATTAAAGAACTCCTTGAATTGAATGTCATCAATTCAAATGGTTCATGATATGTCAAGATACATGCAGTATATTATTCGTTGAGCGCTCAGAATTTGCGTTTTGTTTTCGTCACACTGAACTGTGTGATGCTGTCACACTAAACTATCGATGTCTTAATGATCTTATAGGCCGTAGTATTATTTAATAACTATCGCTAAGAGACTAAATACACAGGTCAAACACACACACTGAAAGAAACACATGAAATGTGAAAATGTTTTTTCTATGAAGTTACATTTTGACTTTAGTTACACATTTAAATTAACTAAACCTTTATTCCTGTATATCTATTTTCCTAAGCTGTGAATAACGGCATAACGAAAAGCCGGTAAGACCGGCGAAGAAGCCGACGGGAGTTAAAGCAACTAATTCATAGTTTTTTTTTTTTACTGAAATCGATCAAACTTTATTTGATTATCTTTTTAATTTTGTTCTTACGTATTTGATTTAGTAGATCTATGGAAAGCATCGGTTTTTTTCCATCATTCCCTTATATTTCTCTTTCGAAGCGTATACCACTGCGTTTCTATCGACACGGTCACCGACGTACAAGGGCGGTTCGTGACGCATCCCTAGCGCGTGCGATATGGGTGGAAATCAACAGGTCGTGTCGGCCGCGCATGCCTTTGCTGCCGACGCGAGCCCGCCCCGTCACAGGGCGTACGGCACGCTATCGCTGAACTTTATACTTAGAGACGTTCACGACATCTGCGTATGCGCTTAATTTACGAATTCAATGTTTCATGTAATTATCATCTTTGCGTCCGAAATCGAGGAATTTAATACTATTTTTTACTTTTTTCAATTTTTATCAGTCGATTGGTGTGAAATATGCAATAATATGTAAATAAATTGATAAAAGAAATTAATTAATAAACAAGAAATTCATATCAACATTTGTTTGATTAGTTTGATGATTTCCAAGTAGTTATGTTGATAAAAATATTGCGGCAAAATATAATTATAATTCAATGTTATGGCAAACATTTCTCTCCATAACTCGTATCAGTACAAGTTTTTCTATTTAAATGATTATAAGTAGCATTGATTATCTTGACAATTAAATTAAATTAGTTGTGTATTTTATTGTCAACAAGGAAATGTGTTCATTACAAATGAATATTCAATATTTTATGATTCATATGAAAAAAATAATTTGTATAAATACATAAGTAATGTCATTAACATCTTTATATAAAAATATATTTAAACCATTCTATTAATTCTAAGAAGATACAGAAAAAATATAATTTTGAAGGTTCTATACTTAGAGAAGGAAAAAAAAGAAAGCGTTACAGGGTCATTCTGTTATAAGTCTGTCTGTCCATCTGTCAAAAACCTTTTTCTCGAAAATTGATACGTTTGTATATCATACTGAAATTAATGTAAAAGAATAAAGCCCACGATCACATGAAGATGTGAAAAATTTAAGCCTCTAAGTCAAGACAATCAAAAATATAATAATTTTGTAACGTATTTTAATATTCACACTCACTCATCGAATAAAAGGAAAAAGCCGAAAATAGTTAATTTGGACTCATATCGTACAAAAACTAAGCTCAATAAATGGTTTTCATGTAATATCGATCGAAATCTAGATTAGACAGGATTTACTCTATATTCTAGATTTGGAAGATCTACGGTAGCTACAGGAACACTGTCTCTCACTTCCGGAATCTAATCGTAATCTATATAATTAGAGAATTTCTCGTCTCTATGAACTATACAAAACTTTGATCCTGCTCCAAAGTTCTAATCGTCAGAGATATAGAATCGTCAAAATAATAGAATAACTTTATGCAATCGTATCTCATGCGTTTCCGAAATTCGCTTAACATAGCTCTACGTGGAATCATGTTACAAGGTATTATGATGTAGGTGACAGGCGGGCGGTGCGGTGCGGCGCGGGGGGGCCGGGGCGGTGAATATTTTTACCCGCCAGACAATTCGTGGGGCACATTGCTTATTCATGATACATAATTATACGAAATTGTTCAACACAGCTGGGCGGAATTGCGATGCAGTAGTTGTTTTGTAGGTGGCCCGCGTGCGGTCGTTAACTTAATAATTTGATTGATGAAGTAGGTACAGGTCGCTGTTTAAATTCCGTAATACTTACATGTTGTGTTAGTTTTTGTTTAGATCGTCGATGAAGACCTGGAAAATGTCTAGTGCAGCAGAATCGACTCTGAGATTGCAATTCCAAATGCATCTAGATTTTAAAACTGTTTTCACATTCCATGTCTAGCGTTTTTTGGAAATAAGTGTTACATAGAGCCGTATACACAAGTGGACGAAAATACAGAAAATTCAATGACTTTAGAAAAAGAAATAGGTTACAATCATACTGTTTTGATGTAAAAACAGACCTTAGAGAAATGTTTGTTAAAAAAGGGAGTTTTATTTAAGAAAAATATTTTGAACTAGCAAAGGCGTATTTACTATCAAATACCGGGTTCGGAAATATTAATAAAAGCAATAACGACTTCATATATTCGCGTGTACTTTTGTGACATCTAACCCGCTAGTCATAAAGTCATTAGCTAAGCATGACAAAGACTTTGGACGCAAATACCTGTGTACAGTTAACTTGGATCCTAGAACTACCTAAAACTTAAATAAAATGTATATAAATTTATTACTCATTTTTATTAAATTTATAAGCTTAAATTATAGCACAATTCAATAATTATAACATATCAAATACGACTAATAAAATAGTACATATATATGTTGTATATATTATATATGACATATACCATTTAAAGGTGGGCAGTTTTTTTTAAACTGATACTAACATTTTTAGCATTAATACTACTGAGCGAGTTATTGAATCAGTGAATTTGCAAATACTACGCAAGGAGTAGGTTATTTAATTTCAAATTGGTTATGAATATTTTATTTCTACTAGAAAAACATATATTTTTCTTCCAAATAAATTAGAAGCAATAAATTATATTTAGGTATCTTATAAATTTTACAATCGCCATATACGTTTTCTGTAATAAGAGGATGCAAGAAAAACATCCATATTTGCATAAAAATAATGTTGCATATCTCAAAAATGAAAAGCCGAAAGATGCATTTTTTAGAGATGAAGAACTGCGGGTAAGATTCCCCGGTTAAGTATTTCCAATTCGTTATTTAGCTGAGTCATAAATAACGAGTTAGAAATACCTGACCGGGGTCATGAAAATCAGAAGCATATCAAAATCAGAAGTTAAGTCCGAAATCTGTTATACTTTATCAGGCCAGAGACAACTTTTGGAAGAGCTTTGGATAAGAGCAAACTTTTCAAGAATAAAAAATTGTTTAAACATTGAAACACACGAAAAATTATCTACTTAAAATATGTAAGAACATTTTTAACTTCTTTGGAATAATAAAATACTTTATTTTAGAAATCGGGGTATAATTTTTTTTTTTAGTTTTCAGAACTAATGTGACCTAAATTATTGAGATAATACCGAATTTCGGCTCGGTTTAGATATTTATTGATTTAATATAAATGGCTGAAATTGAATATTGATTATATGTTCTGATAGACTTTTATTACAAGTGACATCAAAATTTAAGTAAATATGCAGTATAACATTAGTTACATTAGTTAAGTAGTGAGTCTGTCTTATACTCGCCATAATTATCCAAATATATAAAAGAGATCAAGTTTTCTTTTTATGGGTGTAAATTTCCCTTCACGTACCTATATTTTTGAACAGGTTGTCTGTCTATAAACATAATAAATTAGTTGAACCCGATGTGTCTATACATTGATGTTATATATGAAAAATAGAGAGGAGACGTCAGTCAAGAAAAATAAACGATAATATTGATAAAACAATGATTTCTAAAATTTTTACTCTGTTTGTCTGTTCGCGCACATCTTCTAAATCACTGAACGGATTTTGATGCGGTTTTCACGGATAGATAGAGTTTCGCTTAGAGCAGAATATAGGATTTATTTAATTTAAATTAAATATTAGAAAAAAGTTTAAAGACCTAGCTTGAAAAGTTACAAGGTCAATAATAATTATTAGCGTCGAATGTTACTAGTGTAGATGTCACAATACGGACAATCATTTATTAAAAAAATGGGGAAACTGAAAACTGAATAGGGGTCGAAATCGAGTGCTGAACCTAAATTAGAACCTAGAGCGTAACCGAGATAGAATCAGGAACAATACCGGGACTGGAGTTGAAAGCGGAAACAAGATTGGGATCGACAGCAAAATCGTTCAATGTAAAGGACGAGCAAACACATTTTATGCCCACGCGGACGAAGCCGCGGACGGAAAACTAATTTTTAATAATTTAAATACCACAATTTTTATTACACGATTCGTAATAGTTCATTCGCAATTAATGTACAATCAAATATATTGTTTCTAATATGATCCAATAAATCGTATAAGAATATAAAATATTACCCATTAACCCTTGGACATCATATTCCAGTGTAAATCACTGAACCGTTTCGCTTATTTTCTTTACCAATACTTAACAATGCACACTCAGAATTATTTCATATGACGTATTGAATAACCAGCAAATAAAATATCACAATATCTCGACTCGCGGCCACTTTAACTTCGGTGCCGGTATGTGTTTGTGAATGCGTCTCCGTGTGTAGGTTTATACCGCGCTGTGGCAGGTATCGGTGCATATCGTCGCCGATGGTCGAGTGTACCGCGGCGCTGCTCGGGCGGCGTGACGCGCCGGCAAGTGGCGGCGGCACATCGGAAGTCGTCCTATTGATGGCATCTCATTGTTGCCGTTCAGCAAATTGCGGCCGGATGTTGCTCCACGGCCTGCCACGAAAGAGGAGATATCGTGTATGTATTGTGTGCGTTTCGAGATGGGCGCACACGATCGAACGGCCAGCTTATGAGGAAAAATCAAGAAAAAAATCGTTGCGCTTTAAAAGAAAAGTTAGTCCAGTAAGATAACCCGTCTTCGTTTATTTTAATTTCGTGTGTAAATTCCAATTTTAAATCTCAATTTTCCTAATACATATTTATAAAAATTATCCAAAATGGAGCAGGTGCTATTTTTCGAAACTGAAATGGAAACGTTATATTCTTTAGGTTTCTCAAATGAAAACAAATAGGTATTATACTTACAAGTATTTTTCTTGTCACAAAATTGTTATTTTCTTTCTAATTTTGTAATTTCGTGCGTTCATATTTCATAGAATAAAAAGTTAATATCAAATATGCCGTTGTAATTTCAATTAGCTTCTATTAATTTAATTTATGACATAAGTAAAGGTAACTGTTAAAGTTAAATCGTCCAACGAAATTAAATAATAAAACTAGCCATCGGTAGTGTACGCGGTGCCTATCGCGTGCGCCTCTCAGAATTATTCCGGACATTTTTAGCTTCATTGTCATAGGTGAATACCAAGTCACGCTCCAAAAGAAATTAATGCCGCTGATGGCCGGCTCCGCGCGCTTTGTGATGTTCGCAGACGATTATTTCACATTAAATTTCATGTGTATCCGCCGCTGTTTTTGTGTTTAGATCCTATCTGCGCTTGATTGCGAAACGCGCGTAGCCCGGACGACCGCGGGTCTACGCCGTAGGGGCTACGGCAGAGGGCTGACTGCTCTACGTCGACAACAAGACGTGTAATTGATACTTATTGAGCATAGGGCCTCAAAAAATCAATTTAAGATGTATTATTTAATTTAGAATGTGAATAATAGTATTTAAAGTGTAACGGGTGTCAAATTATGAATTATGAAAATTAAAAATCGTATGAATTTAAAATTTCGAAAGTAGAAGGAGCTGAGCGTTTCATTGATCGGGCTTATATTCTTTATGTTTATTGTTAAATTCGGTTAATCATTTGTTTTTAATAAACTCATGAAATCAACAAGAAATAAACCCTAATTCAAAAAGTTAATATGTATGTGATAAACATTATTGGTTTCATTGATATCTTTTCTAATTTTTTTATGAATCAATTTTGATATATATATTTAGTAAAAAATAAAAATAATAAGATGTAATAAAAAGAAAGATGCTAGTATAATATAAATAAATATCATGCGACGCGTCGTGGCCCCGTCGCTGCACTGCGGTGCGCGCACGCGACCCGGCGTGAGCGCAGCAGGTGTGACTCCCCTTTGGTTGCAGAGCGGGCGATGGTGTGCGGGTAGCGCGGTGGGGCCGAGCCCGGCGCGCGGCCGGCCAATCGCGGCGCGCCCCGCCTATGATGTCATCGGAGGAGGAGGCCGACTCTCACGCGCCCTACGGAGATAAGCTGCTCAAGAAACAGAAGCGCGCCAGACAGCGCGTGGACGCCGGCGAGCCGCGTAACTCGTATTCGACTCTCGCGCCCGTTGCGCCCCCTTCCGCGCCCGCGCCTTTGCGCTTCGCACACATGAGTGGCGGGCTGTACGGCGCCGTGTTCGAAGGCCGCCAACATTTCGGGCTGTTCGGGCCCGGCTACGCGCCCGCGGACATGCTCAACGAGCTACTGGGCCGCGCGCCGCGCACCGACGACCCGCCCGAAGACGCGCCCGCGGGTGAGCTCGCACACCGCGTGTTGCGCGACATCCTGCACGGTCGCAAGAAGGAGCTGCTGCGGCTGTCGCCTCACGACAACAACAACGTGCTCGCAGATAACAACAACGAACCCAAACGCGAGCCGCCGCCTGAACCCGAGCGGCCCGTGAGCCGGGACTCGCGCACCGACCTCGACGATTCGCTCCTGGCTCTGGACGCGCCCGAATCGCCCGCCGCGCCCTCGATACCGTCCGCGTCGGCACCTACGCCGGCACCTGTGGAACCGCTTCTCGCGCCTAAGTCAGAACCCGAAGAAGTTACAGACTTGCAACGTACATCACCGCGTCCCTTGGACGCGAAGCGTGCACGCGTTGAAAACATAGTGTCGACGATGCGCGCTAGCCCTGCACCGCACCAACCCCAAGTTAATGGCTGTAAGAAACGTAAATTATATCACCCGCAACAGCACGACGGAGGTGCAGATCGATACAGTGGCGGATTAGCCAGCGGAACGCATACGCTTTCTGACGATTCCGAGGAGGAGTGCGAGAGGCGGCCCCTCGAACAAAAGCTTGTTGAGAAAAATGCGCTCAAGACACAACTGCGTACGATGCAAGAACAACTCGCAGAGATGCAACAGAAATATGTTCAATTGTGTAATCGTATGGAGCAAGAAAGCGGCACGGTCGAGAACGACCAGGATAACTCGAGCAGTGACAACGATCTCACGGAAGAGCCGCTCGCCAAGGTGGAGCCGTCATCACCCGTCAAGGAAGTACCGGTGGCGGCTCCTCCACCCGTACAGCCCCCCCCTCCCAGCGTGCTGTCACAAGTAATGAGCAAGATGATGTCAGCGAAGATGCACGCTCCACACCATCCCTTAGCGGGCGGTTTCAATGGAGCGCTGCCGATGCTATCCCACTTACCGCCCGAGCTGCATCATACGCACCCTCATCATAATCTCAATAACGCCGCTGCTATGTACCTTAATGTTAGTCAAAAGCTACTTATGGAGCAAGAAGCACGATTAAAAGAAGCTGCGGAGCAGGCACCCCGTGGAGCGTCTGTGCCTCCGCATTCTGTTCAGCATTCACCTCAACGGCGATCTGCCGGACCCACACCTAAGCCACCTTTGACTGCAGAACTCAGCGAACGTTTGGATGCACTACGCACCGGAACCGGCTCCGTGGGGCCCGTCTCGGGAGCCGATCTGGAGGGGCTCGCTGAAGTCCTTAAAAACGAAATCACCGCTTCACTAGCTACACTTATCGATTCGATTGTGACACGATTCGTTCATCAACGACGCATTATTGGCAAACAATCGGAAGCAGCGGCGGCCGCGGCTGAGCAACTCAACAAGGACCTTTTGCGTGCGACGCGTTTGCTGGACACGAAGACGCCTACGCCGAAGCCGATCGAACGGCAGTCCGTCCAGATGAACCCAGGTAATATACCCGTCCAACACGCGGCCGGCCCGGGGCCCGGGCCCGGTGCGCCGTTTCCGCCCCACGGCTCGCTGCTACTCAGTCCCCTGGGAGGCAGCCGGCCGACTGGTGCGTTCCCACCCTTACACGCCGAGGCAGGAGGGCCTCACGTGCGTGCACCCGCAGGAATGTTCCAGGCGCCGCAGAAGCCGCTCGCACCTCTCTACGGGGCCATGAACGGTCACTACGAGCGTGAGCCGAACCCCGAGCAAAACGAAGCACTCAGCCTGGTAGTCACACCCAAGAAGAAGCGGCACAAGGTGACCGACACGCGCATCACGCCACGTACCGTCAGCCGCATCCTCGGCGAAGGCGTCAACCAGTCACCCGAAGTGAAGTTCCCGGAGACGCCGTCACCGCGGCCGTACCCAGGTGGGATGGCACTACCGACGTCCGTGGCCATACCCAACCCGTCGTTGCACGAGAGTCAAGTGTTTTCGCCATACTCTCCATTCTTCGGAGGCGGCGGAGGCCTGGCGCGGTCTCCGCCCGCTCCCGAGCGGGATTCACCCCCGTTACCTCACGCACCCGCGCTGCTGCATCCGGCGCTACTGGCCGCGGCGCACCACGCCTCTCCCGAATACCTGCATCATCGCCACGCGCAGCACGCGCCGCACATGCCGCATGCGCCGCACGCGCCGCACGCACCACACGCACCACACGCGCCGCACCTCCTGGATCAGCAGGACCCCCACTCCGACTGTAACTCCACAGATCTGCCTTACGACGGCATTCAGCCTACTATATCCTTTTCAATAGTACATTACGTTATATTATTACTTTATTTCCATTTACTATCTACCGAATCGGATCTATTTATTTCCATTGTATTGTCTATTGTCGCACAGTGTTCCTACAACAACAAGGTACAGTCTACGGCGTATCCGTTGGCAAGTAATTAAGCCGTTAATCTTCACGCACACAGGCGTAGGGCGACCCGCGAGCAGCTCAAATCCGCGCCGGCGCGACGCCCACGGATATCTTATTTCTGTAGCGTTTAACCTTAGAACTGCCGGCCGCGACGTGCTTCCGCACGCAGTACCTATCCGATACGACTCCAGAAGCCATAGCAACTCTGCGGTTTCTACGTTTGCCGCTGATCTATCGCACAGACTACGCGGCGTCACCTACGAAAGCTGAACTTTGTATACCTAAAAGAACAAACTTAAAGTAAACACTCAAATGACGGAAAATCAAATATATAACTTGTATATTTTGATAAAGCCAAATACACCGAATGCATTTTCAATTTTATTCAAATTAAATTAAGATTATTTCTAAAAGCATAACTTATACATAATAAATGTATTCGATTCTCCTATTAATATCCATTTCTACATTACAATGTTTACGTGTTCGATCAAAGAATATAAAGTATTTAACGATATAGCGCTTGATTAATTAAAAAAAACCATTATTGTCGTTTGGGATTCGTAACACACAATTGACATTTCACCTTTTCATTAATTCAATTAAAAAAGTAGCGTTATCGGAAAAGCCATTAAAAAATGTATTTATGCATTTCCTTCGCTGTAATCGGGATTCGTTAACAATGTTATCGTTGGAACTTCGATAGCTCCAGTCGAAACATAGCTTTAATTGTCCTTGGGTTATCTCGGGGTGACTGAAAACTGATTTAGAATTTATATTCGTTATTTCCTCTAATTTATACTCGGCACGCTTTTTTTTTTTATTTTTAATTAAGTACAACAACTGCGATACGCATAAAAAAAAGGCTCTAAGATATAAAGCATAATACATTGCTTTTGTTTTGTACCTAATTGGTACCGCAAATGTTATGTTCTTATCTACCTAATTCACAATGGTAAAAATTTCTGATTTGTTTGTATTTTTTTTTTAAATATAATAAAATGATTTTTCATTACTTATATTAAATATGGAATTAAAATTACATTACCAAAAATACCACATTCTGTGAATATATGAATAAATTGTAATATTTTTTATAGTATAAGATATGTCCATTTTTTTAGAGTATAAACGAAATATAGGTATCGTGAACATCAAAATTCATTATTACTATTCTACCTTAACTCCAATGCACTCGTCGACGCTAACGCCGATGCACCTTCGGAAGGCGAAGCTGATGTTTTTCTGGGTGCGCTACCCCAGCTCGGCGGTGCTCAAAATGTACTTTCCCGACATCAAGTTCAACAAGAACAACACGGCGCAGCTCGTCAAGTGGTTCTCGAATTTCCGGTGAGTCTAGCCTATCACTTATATCGTATTTCAGATTAATCAATTATCGACACGAAGCTGTTTTCCGCCACGATCATTTCAGGATTCGATCTGTACAATAATCAGAATAGTAATCTTTACTATTAGAAATAATATGCTTTTGTGTTGTATGCAAGCGTGATTCGTCGACTGGAATTCGAACTGAAAACCTGTCTCGACCGGTGTGCGAATTTTACTGCTGAACCGTGAACATAACAAAATATATGCTTATATGGAGAGTAATTTCTAAATGACGATATGTTTTTGCCGACTCTAGTAATCGTAAATTTTTAAATTAAGCACCAGCTGCCACCACTAATTTAGTAATTTATGATCATTTTTCTCTTTTTCTTATCATCCATATACTCAAATTTAACGTAACAAGAAATTATACGGAATTTTGAAAACGCCAAATTTTGATGAAATACCTACTACACCAAATAAGATCGTTTTTGATTTATATATGAGCAGTGTAATGAAGATTTTGTTCTGTGTAAATATGAGCAATATTTTTTTTTTAATGCAAATTCATAAATAACCGTCAATACACAAATATAGTATGGCCATATTAAAGTTTCATGAATAATTTTCAATTTATATTTTAATAATTTTTCTTTCATTCCATATACCTATAATTCACGTAGATAGGTATGGTTCCATACTTGCTAACGAATATTTCCTTTGAAAATGATCAATTTGAACCTTTAATTGAACGATGATTGCGTCGAAGATTCCCCCAACTAATAGTCTGAATATGAACAGAAACTACATCTGCCCTTTGCGCGATGTTTTATTAACAGAAATCTCCACCCGATATTTGGGAAGTCGATAATCTAATAGAATAGGGACACGATGTACTATTTCCTCATTAAGGGCTCGTCAGACTTTCGTCGGCTTGTGCGGGGATAACCCTTTTAGAATTGTGAGGAGATTTGAATATTCAGTGCGTAATTTAAAACGTTGACATTTGTTATTTTTTGTTATTAATGTTAAATATTTTTCAAAGTAAAAGAATTAATTGGCTTTTATGGCATAAATATTGACCTGTATGGCATAAAAAATTAATTCCCAATATTTTTTTAAAAGCAAAAACATTCTTTACGTACGTAATCAAACCTATACTTAAAAATTGTATACTAAAGTAGTAACTATATCCGTGTTACAATGACGAGGTATTTTATCGATTGTATTATAAAACAAAGAAGCCGTGTAACAAGTAACACATTAATACAAGAGCCCCGCATCTGAAAATTATAGAGTACTCACTGTACTTATAATATTACCTACTGTAAATTATAAGATATCGAAAGCCATTATTCTGACTTATTACTCGATCGCTGTATAATTTCCTTGCAATGCTCTTTCAATTAGCGATTTCGTGAGCTCAAAGGGAATACTGCCTATTGTAAATATTGATTTTTCTATCTAGAAAAAAAAATGTCGACTTAATAAGTAATTCGCTACGAAAGAAAATTAGTAATGTGTTTGATCTTTTAAAGCCGCGTAAATGTTACCAACGTTAATTATTTGTTTCCCGTTTATTTGAATCGCCTTCAGATGTTGTTATTACCAGAGATCACATAATGAGTCTCAGAATTAATAGTATTATACACTTAGATCCAAATATATTATAGGTGTAGAATTGCAAAGTATATTGTAAAGCTTAACCTTATAGTTGTCGTCAGGGTAATAGCCCCCAATCCGCATCGGACCAGCGTGGGGGGCTTAAGGTACAGGGTACTCACTCAGAAATAAAAAGTTTATAGGAGAATGTGACGCAACAACATAGGTTAGTACAATGAAATTGTAAATTGCCACTTAAACCGACCTTTTATATATGGCTATATATAAAACTTAAGTTTGTTAATTGTAGTTCTAAACCACTGGTATTGAGCTCAGACCATTCGTTCTGGTTTTCGTACTAAATATAAAGATTTCCTTTTAAGACGTCAATGAAACTACTCTTAGAGATCTTAAAAGAAATTCTCACAACACTAATATTTTTTTAAGCACATGAATTTTTCGAGTTCCAATTTGAATATATAAACATCGTTATACTATCTATTACAATTACTGTCGAATCAGAAACACACACACACACACAATAAATAAGGGGTCATCCATAAAATACGTCACACGTTAAGAGGAAGGTACGGGGTAAACACAGTGTGTCATCATGTGACGTCACATGTATAAATCTAAAACATTGAAACTAACAAAAATTCAATTTTAAAAAATAAATTTGGAAGTGTCGTATCAATTTGATAAAAACTAAATTTAAAATTGCTAAATAAGTAACGTCACATCGAGGGAAAAGAAGTAACAAAAATGTGACGATTAGTGGCAAGAATGGGGGAGGGAGGCTTGTGAAATTCTTATGACGTAATTATGGACGACCGCAAAATCGTTTTCCGACACCGTTCTTTACGTGCATAACGCGACAAAGCCTAAAGCTTCGCGTCAGCTTTCACAACCGTATGCGTATCGATTTCGTCAGCTAATTTTCCGTTATCTTGGCGCTCGAAAAAAAAAAACGGGCACTTATGTTGATAAGGCGTCCACCTGCCCGCGCCCCTTACTGATAAAAACCCTTTTTTCCTTACCCCGGATAAGCCTTAGATATCTATCAGTGCAAACACATCCTATCAGCGGCATATATTGGCTGATATATTAATACTTATTCGTCACGTTTCCGTAAGGCTGATACGCGTGATGGAAAACCTCGGGGAGAACTGATAAGCTTCGTGATACACCCATCGATTTGTTCGCCGAGATTGTTTTCGGACCGTTAATATTATACATTCACTTTGAAAATGGAAAATAGGGTTCGTAGTGCCGTAGGTTTGGAAGTTATGTAAGTGTCTAATATGAACCCATTTAGTTCGACTAATTGGTATAAGTGTTGTCAGTGAAAGGTCACGCTTTACAGTGTTCGCTAGGGCGAACGTTTTACTATGCCGTCTGTGTATTTAGTTATTGTGGGGATTACAACAACAAATGTCCGTAAAATTAATATAAGTATCGTTGTGGCATAGTTTGTACGAATATAAAAAATAGCAATTAAGGATGACCAGGCTAAAAAAAATATTTTCTTTGTATGGCATTTGGGTTTGTTTACATTTATCCCGATGAATAATACAGGCTCATACATGGAATGTTCTCATTTAAATCTCATATTCAAAAACAGTTGTTCCTTAAAAGGCATGTTTACCTAGTATAATTTATGTTAACACCACCTAGAGTATATACTTTTTCGTTCCAAATGCTCAGTACCTTAATTGCAAATAAAAAAAAAAAGGAAAAGATACTGTGTGATTGACTGTTTCAATCTAATGAAGTAGAATAAAAAATTGATCTCATTATTGGTAGTGTAAAATCCATAAATGTAATATTACTGATGATTTATATCGAATTCTATGTAATATCGTAGATATTCCAAAGTAGTAATAGTGATGTAAATAGACTTACGAATTTATGGAAATTTACATTTCATAACTTTAAACGGTTCTCAACTGACATTATAAAATTGAAAGCATGTCTTTTGACATTTTCGTTTCTGACTCAAGGTTCATAATTGACATAATCTTATAAAGATCTCTGCGCATGACTTGGAACAACTTACAATTCCTTAATTATTTGTAATTTCCGAATTTGTATAATATGCTACTTGTAGACTATGCGCATATAATTAAATAAAATATCTATTGTCAATATAGCCCATTAACGAGAGTTTATTATAATTGCATTAAATCTTTACGGTGTAAATGATTTTTTGTTCTTTGCGATATCTAATTTCTAATGTCAATACTTTCCTTATTAATGGAGGGCGTCTCAAAACTGGCAACGCTTTATCACTTCAACGTCACAATCGTCCATTTATTTATGAAGAAGGTTGTCCGTATTTTAGAAAGTCAGATATTAAAATTAAAAAAAAAACTGCTTTCCTTAACAGAGTATCAAGTTTGGTCGGCGAAGGTCATCCACTCCCACCGCCTACCCCCCCCCCACACCCGCGGAATCCTAATAAATTAAGGTGTATTAAAAAAGATTTCCCAATGCCGAAGCACTCCGTCCATTAGCCGAGGCCCCTTAATGGTTGCATTGTCGTGTGTAGCGGAAAATGACCATTTCCTTCGCGATAAACATCTCTGAAAGGAATTCTGAAAGGGTGGTTTTATAAACAGGCACGTCACACGGCCGCGGGTGAGGCGGGGCGGGGGTTGGGTCGGTCTTACTCAAAAAAGTACTTTTTAAATATATTTCTTTTCTAATAAGATCTAGAATATACTAATGCCGGTCACAGAAGAGACGCCATAGTAATTTATGATTTCTTTTTAAGCCGGAGGAAAAGATCGTGAGGAAGTCATTACGCCGGTCAATGCATTCACTTCTTCTTCTTCTTCTTGAAAGAAATGTAAACTTCCATCGGACCAGAGCGAAAGCTACGGCCGAACTCTGCACCAGTGTGTTATACTGACTAGCATGTGTAAGAAATGCATACGACACAATTAGCTTAATCGATCGTTAACAAGTCACCTTTTATTTTAAAGATAATACACACATAATTTAATGCACTGCACTGTCTGATAGAGGAATAGAATAAAACTGTGGCTTTCCGGGAGTGCTGACGGAATTGAAAACTTGAGCAATTACGTGTGTAATTTTTGAATCGTTAGGAAATATTTGATTGAGCAGGAAATACTTTTAAGTGAAGTGTTTCTTTTTATTCATTATTATAAACTGCTGTTACAATTTTTTTTCCATTTTAATTTAATGCGGTATTGTACGTGAAAAATAATACGTATTATTTTACATACAAAAATTGCAATCTGTTGCTTAAAACCCAAATTCACAAATACAATGCGAAAAGTTCCGACACAAATAGATATCTATTATATGTTGTACGTATATACACAATATATGTTTATATTATATATATATAGTTATATTATCAATGTATTTCAACCCAAACTCAACTCTCATGTAAACGGGGCCAATATATAAAGATACTTATATACAGAAGTGTCGGTTACGGTAAAGGTCACAGTGTCGCGAGTTTAATGATTTTTTCCCATTTCAAAAATGCCCAACGCGCCTAAAGAAATTTTCACTGCAATAATACTTTCGATGTAAAACAACACTATTAGTGGGAATATTATTGTTCTTTGTTATATAATTACAGGATATTCGCACAATGAAAGGAAAACAATGAAAAGAAAATTATATTCTGATTTTATGTATGTTCCCGGCAAATGCAATTATTTCTGCATACACATATTACTGCATGTATCTACCGATAGTTACAATACAAAAATATTTTTTGCCTGCATTTTATGTCATTTCAAAATGAAGTAATTAAATCTTAATCCCCTTTATAAATGAAACAAACTTCAATTGTACATACAAACTAATCAGAATTGCTTCGTATATGCATGTTCATTCTATATTAATGAATATAAAATAAGATTTATTAGAATCGTAAAATACATCTATACCGTAAACAACTTATTATATTATTGAAAACAAAACATCCGACCAACTTTAAATCTCCCACACACGTAAGCTGTAAAAGGACAACTTAAGTGTGTTAGAGGTCTCGTATGTCGTTCTCTAACCTTTTACAATACATGAGCGGCCCCGAAAAATAGCTAGAGGTATCATGGACTCTCGGTTGGAACGAAGTTCCTTTCGCTTTACATTATGTTATATCAAATAAGAGGGACAGTGAAATAAATAAAAAAAATTGGTTATCTATAAAATCGGTTTACTGACAATAATTTTAAGTGACAATGTCATAATAAAACATTGATGAAAAATTACATTCTTTTATGAATTGAATTGAATTATAATCACTGAATTGTCATTTGAGAGAAAATAAAATTTCCCATATTTTTTCCACTCAAAAATTGGATTAAATTAAAGATGTTTTCCATTAAAATATAACTAATTAAACAACAATAATATTTATCGAGCTACTGAGTTTCTTTATGCAAGCGCCAGAGGTTTGGAGTGGCTTCTTCAGCGAGCCTGAAGGAGTAGATAATTTTATTGAAAACCACATATAAATTAAGAAAATTACGTTTATTTATTAATAAATGCATGGCAATCAAGCACAGACTAACGTATTTACACTAAAATACACAATTTTAAAAATCTCATGTGAGGTTAAAGGAAGGAAAGGGCTCAATCCATACCTCATAAAATCTCACCAAGAGTGAGGGGTGGACGAAATATCGCCAAAATCGCCTCACGTAATTAATGAATGACCTTTATATAGAAAAAAATACTAAATGAAGCAATAAGCAACGCTATTTTTTTTATTAAAAACTTTGTTAAATTCGTCAAGCTGCATACCTAATTACATCATTTT
The DNA here is from genome assembly GCA_005406025.1 of Eumeta japonica. Classification (NCBI taxonomy): domain Eukaryota; kingdom Metazoa; phylum Arthropoda; class Insecta; order Lepidoptera; family Psychidae; genus Eumeta; species Eumeta japonica. The sequence continues at coordinate 142,937 of BGZK01001146.1, forward strand.
TAAAATCGATAATAGATACCACTTTTATGTGTACAAAATGAATTTATCAAAGACTTAAAATTGAAAGGTGATATAAAATAAGTAATAAGTCATAATCATAGTGTCAAGTAAGTTACTAATATCACATAAGTAATATTTTTATTATAAGTAAATTTCTCAACTTAACTTCTTAGCGACCAATGAGGGATTCTTCATTTATCCCCTAATAGACAAATTGAGAGATGAAATTAGTATGAAATTTTGTCCACCTCTTGAAGTTTTTTAATTTGAACACGAGCTTATATTATTGAAAACGAATTTATTGGTTCAACATTTTTCAAAACATAACTCGTGATGTCTAAAAACGCGCGCCATTAAAAATATTCGACAGTTTTTACATTTAATATGAAAACTAAATATTCTATATAAACGAGCATTTTATTCTTTTATTCGGTATAATAAATAATTAGTATCTAGAGCCGGATCGAGAATGAAATTTAGAACAAGGCCTTAGTCGGAACCAATAGTGAAACCGGAAGCGAAATAGAAAACAGAAGTAGCATCGGTAACGTGGTCTACAAAGAGATCGCTCTGCACAAGAGATGAAGGGATTCATTAAATTTCCACACGGACGAGGCCGCAGGCAAAGTTTAGTTCTCGGTTTTTCGAGAAGTTCGTCCGGGCGTCGCGCTCGCTGAGAGGTAGCTCTGGACGTAAAATTCTTAAGAGCGAAGCGCAAAGAAGCGCAAAAAGCCGGAACGGACAAAGCACCGGTCGCAGAATTAGCCACCGCAGGCGGCGCCAGACGGCGCTAATTAGCGACGGCGACTCAATTTAGTTATTTCACTTAATTAAGTTACGCAGAAGTGGCCGAGCTCGGAGGGCGTGTACGAACACACACCTACTACGTGCCGACGCACAAAAAGAAAAACTGCCAGGGCAGCCAGCGGGCCCGGCACTCCAATTAATCTTTTTACACATCCGACTAGTGGCGCGAGTGTCGCACTTAGACGTGTGCGGTGTATGTAATAAATACACCTTTTCCGGAAACGGAACGTGGCGAAACTTCGGCTCTCTCGGTTATGGAGTGATTTAAAATATTTAAATAAAATTATTTTTTTTTATTTTAGTGTTATTTAACATCAAATATTATTAAGGCTAAGGTTGCATCTTAAATAAATATGCATGTTTACGAAAATCGTTTCTCCAAATCAAGATCATTTCATTATTTTCAAGCAAATATATATAATGTATTCTATAGCCATTTCTTAAGAGTAATACGAGGGGCGGCTGATAAGTCCGCGGCCCAAGGAACTTAGCGATGACTCATTATTTCACAACTATTACCACTAATTGCGACACTTCTTGTTAATATAAATATAGCTTCCTTTCGTTATTAAAGTCATTAACAAATTATCTGTCGAAGCACAAACGTCATCATGTCAGCCGAATCGTCAAATCTCAGTAATATTGAACATCGCGCCGTAATAAAGTACTTCGTAAAGAAAGGAAAAACGCCCAAAGAAATTTTTGAAGACATGGTATCAGTTCTTCAGGAATCTGCGCCTTCGTATACGATGGTCAAAAAAAATGGGCTCGCTTATTTCAACAAGGACGAGAGAGCTGTGAAGATGATCCTCGCCCAGGGCGTCCTGTGACGGTAGTGACGGAGGAAAATGTTCGAAAAATCGAAAAATTGGCACTGGCCGACCGAAGAATAAAATTATGGCAGATAGCTGAAGAGTTGCAGATTAGTAAAGAACGAGTTAGAGAAATTATACACGAGCATATGAATATGAGAAAAATCAGTGCGCGTTGGGTACCAAAAATGCTAACGCCGTTTGACAAGCAGCGGCGACTTCAGGCAAGTAAGGATTTTTTGGAGTTAGTCGGGGATAATATAGACGAAATTTGCGACCGAATCGTAACCGTGGATGAAACCTGGGTTCGTCAATATGATCCGGAATCTAAACAGGAGTCCATGCAATAGACGAAAAAAGGAGAAAGGCCGCCGAAGAAATTCAAGGTTCAAAAGTCGGCATCGAAGCTTGTGGCGACAATTTTTTTGGGATAGTGAAGGTGTTTTACTAATTGATTACTTGCCAAAGGGGACTACTATGAATGGCCAATATTACGCGAATTTATTGGCTCAGGCACGAGAGGCAGTCGTACAGAAGCGACGTGGGAAGTTATCGCGCGGAGTGCTGTTTTACAAGACAATTCATCTGTCCACACGGCGCGGGTTTCGAGGCAGGCCCTGAAGGACACGGGCTTCTCGGAAATTGACCACCACCCTACAGCCCAGATCTAGCTCCCAGCGACTATTTCCTTTTCCAATTTAAAAAAGGAGTTACGTGGTCGTAGATTTGTTGATGACAATCAAATGAAGATGGCTGTAGAAAGCCATTTTGACTGCAAGGAAAAGGAATATTTTTTGGGCGGTTTGAAGGCGTTATACACCAGATGTGAAAAATGTATTTCGCTTGAGGGAGACTATATTGAAAAATAAAAATAAAATACTCGTACTTTTCTTTCATTTAATGCCTTAGGCCGCGGACTTATCAGCCGCCCCTCGTATCTTAATATAATAAGACACAATATTATTATAATTTTGATCGGGAAAGTATTATTATATTCTTTTTATTTTAAAGCATCGAATTAATTTTTTTCTAACGAGACGTCGTCTTAACACACTCCTAAATTATTACGTATTAAGATGAAGCTTAGATTATTTTAACTTCGCCGTCGCAAATGCTACCAATTCGCTTCGTCAAATCCCTCTGCATCCCTTAAACATTTTCGGATGGGCAAGCAATGCGCGCGATGCATGCGCGGCCATCGCCGCTGCAACTCTTATTTGCGTAATAACGTTTTTAATAACGCACGGCGAAGGGATGCAAGTGGCTGGCTATTTACGCTGAGCCGCTGCACCTCACGCGGTTACGACTGCCAGTAATTAATATACGACACTTGTGTCGGCAGACCTGAACTTCTTTGTGTGTTAAAGTTCGCTAATTACACACGTTCTGGATTTTTTTTTTCGGATGCGTGTTTACTCCGCGGTCAGTCTGCCGCTATACGGTTTTGCGGTGATTTAAATTTTCAAACTTTAATGTGTAATGAAATTAACGTATCGCTGTATTATTTTTCAAATGGTCCTTATGTTATTTTATTCTTTATAGAGACTATCAGCCACCGAGATTAAAATTCCAATGTGAATATTTATTCCAATCCCGAAGTAGCGCTTTATTCTCTTGGTCATTTCTTCACGAATTAAAGTATTTTTATTTCCTTTTATTTATCATTTTCAGATAACCATGTACCACAAGCACATACCTAAACCTGAAAAACAATTTAATGGACTAAAAAGAAACAAAAATAGTTTACTCGGCTTGTTCTCAAAAACAACTCTGCAGAGTAATCCATAAACTTACCTCGTTTGAACTTTTCTTATACGCGAGTTACGCGACTGACAAAATAGACCGACAGGATAAATTTATGGAGGGAAGATGTATGATGGAGGGTTCGGCAAGCCCTAGACAACTTTATGTAAACTAAAATGGCTACATATTAAATAAAGGCCAAATTTTAAGCACTCGAGACCGACGAGCTGACGATAAACGACGAATCAAGAGAGATATGCAAACATAGTAACATTGTGGAAGTCCGTGGCCTCTGACTGCACTTCTGGAGAATAGGCGTGAGCATATAAAATCGATATAAAAAAACCGACTGAGAATCGACCGAATCGAATCGCGACAAATTTTCTCCCTCTTGACAATACGCCCGCGTGAGTGTGCGTGTATGTTTGTGTGTGTGTGTGCGCTCTAATAAAAAGATAATTACGAGGCAAGTCGGTCACGCCTCAGTCTTACAGGGCTGGCGCACGCACGACGCGGCGCGGGGCTTGGCCGTATTTACATATCATTGCGATACGCTCGGTCATTATAAACATTAGCCGTCGGCCACACGTGCTCGTTAATAATATAATTAAAACACGTAAAGGCGCGGCCACACTTATCGCGCCGATCAGGAAGGAGGCGGTCGTAAACAACGCCGTTCGTGAAGGGCTTATGAAAGGAAAAGCTGTTTTTTTTTCATCACTATTAAAATATATTAAGTGAATACCTAATTATACTCTAAACATAAACAAGGCTGTATTACTTATTTTTAAATTTTTTTTTTAAATTTCTCTATTGAAATAAATTTATTACTAAATTAAAATTATACTGTTTATGGCAACTGTTTAGCTATATAATATATTCCAATTGCTTAAATTACTGAATGATAATTGTAGTGAATGTTACCTGTTTAACTATATTGTTTGCCGTTCCCATTTTAAGATCAATAGAATATAAATAAAATAAGTTCCTTAAATAATGACAATAATATACATCGAAAATCAATTTTTGAAACTGTAGACACAACATCTGTACAATATTATTATCTATACAGAAATACATTGTAATTCTTGTAATAAACTCAAGAGCATTTTATAGACCTTTACGAGTTTCCATACATTTATATACATATACATACATACATTTAATTTTATATAATAAAAACGATTTTTTTTTATTCTTACGCAAGATGTAGAATTGTATACAAAAAAAAAGCCCCATAATTCGATCGAAATATTGAAAATTATCTCTCGAATTGATTTATTACAGTCATATATTTATATGTAATATGAAAGCGAAAATAACGCTAGGCTGGCGCACGCACGGCCCTCCGCCCCGCGCCGCCAATCAGCTAATGAAAGTGTAATTAGAAAAGTGGAAGTTTCTTCCGAACGCGGCCTTATCTTTTCTTCATTGCCGCATCACTTTTTTAATCACTCACACGCGCCGCGACGGTATCGTGACGCGTTTTAATTAGTTTTCATTTTGAAAGAACGAGTTTTATACTTGATTTTGGATGTTTAGTTAGCTAGTACCAATGTACACAAATACTAGATAAGTATGTTTCAACCGAAAATGTTTTCTTTTCCAATATTCTTACTTCGAATTTAAATATTTTATAGGCATGATATAAGAAAATCGCGGATTACCTAAATTACCCAAGATATTAAAGGTGTCAACCCTGCAGGCGGAACTATATAAATAGTAATAACTAAGTGAGCAATACACTTGCGGGTCGCCGCGCGCCTTGAGGTGTCGTGTGGCGACTCGCCCCCGAGTCTCGAAGGAGCGGGCGCGGCTGACAGTTCTTTCATTAACCACCAACCTTAAAAAACTAAATTCGGCTCTAATGACGTAGGCGCGGGCGCACACACGTCACGCGATTGCGTTGAAGTTCCACAATTACGTTGCATATCAAAGACTCGTATATCACACACAGTCCTGAGTAATAATATTAATAATTTTAGAAAAAAATATAATTTCTTAGAGATATTTTGTAATCATAAGACTTTTATCATAAGTTCTTTTATTTAAACATGTTTATAGATGCATTAATTACCACTATTCCTTTCCTTTAATGTAATTGTACAGTTTTATTTTTATATTTTGATATATGGCAAAACATAAAAATAAAACACAAGGGTTGTGACTTGTGTGTTTATTACACACAAGTCACAACCCTTGTGTGTAATAAAACCGATGGAAGATTCTATTGGCAAAACCTTTACCACATATATTTTTTATTGTGCATTTATACTACATGACGCACTTTACAATTTTACAAATAATATCATTTACTATTATGTTATTATTAAAAGAATAACAGTACCAGCTGAGGGTTAGCGTTTGCCCCTGAATGAGAAGATACCGGATTTTAATCCAGATCAGAGGCTAAGCAATCAATGAACTTTATCTCAAAATCAAACTCCTTGTTCAATGCCTCGAAGTAAATGTCAAGCTGTAGATCCCGGACGTTATCATCGCATTTGAATGTGGGCAACTAATTATCTGGTCTAGAACGCTAAATAACTAGTCGAAAGGTTAAATTCAATATTGGGTTTTAAAATCGAATCAACTAACAGAAACAAGCCTATTATCATTAAGTGATAAAAGCAATAGTACAGTAGTACAATTAAAAATATTTATGTATTTGGTAACCAGTATCGATTAACTACGTTTAAATTCAACAGTGCTTACCATAAGGTTGCTATAATTAGCTTTAAAAATTTTATTAAATACTTTAACATACTTAAAAATATTTAAAAAATAATCAATTAAATGTGAATTATAAAAAAGGCACTACAATCCTTGGATTTTATTTTCACGCAAGCGTCATCGCAAAATATAATGTCAATTCAAAAATCAAAGACTGTACAGCACAACGCACGAAACTCTGCCGCTTTGAATTGCCTGCGATTGATGCAATGCGCGGGTTTAACACTCCCTGACCCTTGCTTCTTCTCTCCCGCGTCTTAAATTTACACCGTTGCGACGCTTTCGTGACTAACTTCACCGAAACAGTGCTGAAACTGGTAAGTTTTAAGCTTTGCACACCCTATCTGCATTTTTGTGCACGCCCCTGAAAATCTGGTTCCAATAGGTAGCGCTGTTTTTGCTGCATTACCAAATTTTGTTTCTTTGAACTAAAATTACAATATGATAAACATTATTCGAAATCAACACATCATGGATATACATCCATGATGTGTTGATTTCGAATTAAAATGGTATAACATAAAATCTGGATGTAGGTGGCATTGTTGTTACGTTATTTACAAATTTTATATTTATGAATCGCGATGATTTATATTTAAGTACACGAAATTTTCGTGTGATCGATTAAAAAGAAATAACACATTTTACTGAATTTGTAAAAATATACAATACAAAAAAGACAATGTGCCTACACGCTATCTAGCACAAAGGGCAAAATATCGTCTGTCGCTCCAGCTAGTAATATTTATATATCAATTAATTGTACGTGTTTTTAGAACATTATATACTTTAACAATCGTCGTTATGTAATGCAAATAAAATTAATTAATATAATGTCAACACATGTTATATATTAATTGTCATGGTTTAATTAAATGGCTATATTTAGAATTTCTTAAGGAAAAATGCCACTTGCGACCGCACACGACCGAGGTTTCCTGTTGACGTGTACATCCTCGAACACTTGCAATTATGATAGATTACGCAAATTCGGATTCTATCACACAAATTCTTGAAAATTGATCCGTACATTCAGACGTTTTCTTATTCCAGTCAGATTAAGTCGATGTTAGTCATGTTGCGCAGTCGGCGATCGTAAGGTGACAAGAGTGTGCGCCCGCGAGCTCACACTATACCGAGTGTTTTTTCTAATCCATGTCTACATTGCAATATCGTTTTTGTTATGGCACGTTTCAACGGTGAAGAGGAAAATCGTGTTTGAATCGGGAAGATAGTGAAAGATTCTTCAAAATTTTTAATGTATATTATTGACACGCGAAGATCTCTACATGCAAAGAATCCGGTATGGGGACAAGATTTAATGTGTTCTAAAGGGATGCGCGTCTCTCACAGTGGGACATCATGTCGCACTTACAAGCGAGGCATTTAAATAAATCTTTAATATTTACGTTTTATTTGAATGTCATGTATTGTATTGGAAGAAAACAATGAAATGTTGTTTGTAACATTTTACAGTGGCACATCAAATTCAGTTCACGGACCCTATAGGAATCAATTGCAATGTACGTTTTTACGTACTTAATACCTTTCGCTACATCCTTTGGAAAACGCATTAAGCCGTCGGTTCTGGATGCTGATGCTACATCGATTGTAACAATTGTTAGCAGTCCCCAGCTCATAAGCCTCTTCAATCTGAAATTAAAATATTAGGAAAAGTGTGTATCATCCAAATAAGTGAAATCTGGCATAATAATCTCCATCAATAGCTATACACACCGATCAATTTCAGTCAATTTCAGTATATAAACGAAATACCAGTGACTGACTGACTTATTATGAGATCTCCGAAATCGAAGGTTCGATTGATTTGAACTTTGACAAAGTTACTCTTTGTGTATCGTAGAAGCTCACTAAGAACGGATTTTTGGCAAATCCTACCCAAAAAAAAATATACACAAATTAAGCAATTAATCTTATGTCTGCGCGAGCGGAGCCGCGAGCAAAAGCTAGTAAACCATAAAATAATTATCAGCAACGACCACAGTACAAAATTCCCCGTTCTTAATAACTTTCCAAGAACTCATGCGCAGTAAATTATAAACCTACGGTATGTCCTTATTGGAAGCTTTTATCAACGGGACAGGAAGCTTGCGTCGTGCGATAGACGGGCCGCGGCAAGTGTGCGACACGCCTTATCTGCGGACGAGCTTGTGATGCACTTGTGTTTTTAACCTACCAAAACTTACAGCGCCCACCGCTCGCCCAGATACGGATATATTGTGTATATTATTTTGTTTTGCTTATTTTACAATTTAATATGAGAATCTTATCGGTTCACGGCTATCAAACACACTAAGGGATTCTTCTACGATCTCTCTTAAATTCACTTTTCACATAAAGTCTCTTTTAAAATTAATTTTGCATTCCACATCCTCCTTTTAACGGTTTTTAAACCTAACAATAGGACATACTTAAATATACTTAGGAAACTGAATTCAATTTCCAGCAATTTTTTTACCGGCTCTATTACTGAGTTCTTCTTAGATGAAAAAATGAACGAATATTGGAATACGCTTATTTCCGAAAATCGTAACGTATACGACAATTATTTAAAGATTTCTTAGCCGATTTCCATATTTTTAGCATAGCGATAAAGTAATTATATTTATAGCATTGAAAATGATTTTTCGAACGCTTCAGTAGGATACCTACTCGTTTTCAATAAAAACGCAACAGGGCCTAGCATCCTCAATTAATAAAATAGAGGAATGAAAATGGTATTAAAATATGTGTTATTGAATACTTCAAAAAAAAATTAAAAAGTGGTAATAACTTATTAAAAATTACAAAAAACAAGACAAACTTTATTACCACAAATTTATCACAAATCATATTATAGACAGTTTTTTAAAAATTATTTTCAATTTTGACAAAAACCACTATGGAGTATTAAGTTATCTATCATTTAATCCCATAAACATAAAATCGGTGGGTGTTTAATGGTATTTTTTTTGTCTCTCTTTATAAAAACTTTCTCTTTAAACTATCAAAGATTACTCGCTAGTCATTGCCAAATTGAGTTTTCTATGAATATACAAACTATACCGAACAGTGATATAATTGGTATAGTGGCGTACTTTGTTAAATTGCCAATTTAAAATATCTCTATTTCGGCTATTGTCATCAATAGCAATATGAAAAACAATTAAATTTATTTGTTTTAAGCATAAATCTTAACTTGAGTGACAAAAACCTGGCAAAGCAGTAGTATTACAAAGATGAAAATGTGATAATTAAATTATGTCAAATATGTAATAAAATAAAATGTAGAAATGATTACTTGAAATATGCAGTAAATTAAAATATAACAATGATTATTCTCGATCGATTATGCCATTGTTATTATTCCGATTAGTCCTAATGACTATCTCGCTCTCTCTCAGATATTTTTTGGTATTTTGTGGGTCAATTATAATAGATAACATCAAGAAAAATTTTTTTTGTTTATGATAATTGACAATATAGGAGATTTGCCATAGGACATACGCCATAGGTCATAGGATATCCAAAACTTTATTGTATATTATAGAGGTACGAAATATGGACACTATATGCCAAATTTGATTACAATCTGTTCATTGACGATGAATGCGGCTATAGGGAAAAATGCATATTCAATTTTATAATAAATATAGATATATAGATTGTATGGTGTGGAATGATATAAATATTTCATATAAGTATTCACTGAAAAATAAGTAATAAATAAGCATATTATTATTATAATTAGTTGACATTTCTAAGATAAAAATGAATCGCGTTATTCCCTAAACCAAATCCCAAAACGGCATTCCTTATTTTTTTCATAAAGCACCGTTTTGTCTTACCACATTTTGCAATACACACAAGTGTTTCTTCAAATCAGCTGAAACAACAAATGTGGATAACGCTCATTATTCAGTTGTATTTCAACTCTAGGAATTAGTGACATTGATTTGGACACGCGGGGTATAGTCACTTTTAGTCTATACACTGTGGTTTTACTGTAAAATATTTCAATTCATAAAAAGAAATATTTTACATTTGTCTATGGGGGGTTTCTAATGACAAATGTCAGTCCTGTATCATGTTTGTGGTTGTTGTGAGCTGACAAGTCTTTTTTGTTTCGGTGTTTATTTGTTTTCTAAGCGTCAAAGGTTTTCAGTGGAACGAAAATATATTTTTAAATTTTATGTCAAACCTTAATAGTGCGACAGTTATTATTTTATGTAAAATAATAATTTAATTATTCTATTTATATATTTCGTAAGCAATTATATACTTCAAGACGTGAATTTTTGTTTACACTCGGAAAGTATTATCTTTTTAAATATAAACTATTGGTTGAATTTTGGACAATGATCTAGTCATTGTCCAAAATTCGTAATTACTTCACATAGATCTTAATAACAAAAACATATCTACGCTCATATTAGATATACGTTAATACAACATTACAAATCATACAAAAACTGTTATAAAATATGGATCTATAGTATTACCAATAAACAAAAATTAAAATGTATCGTGAAACCACTTCGTAAAAATGTGAGTTATCGCAACCGGGCGCAATCAGAAGGTAACGGTTTCGAATGTTCTAGACCCAAACCAAACCGGCCAACGATGTTCTTTTTTAATTTCCACTCGCTCCGTGCCTGCATCTCCGTGGCAGAGCACACACTAAGACGTCGGTCTCGGATTTTCACCGCGTTGGTGACAGCGATCGCTGGCAACTCCCGACTCGCGCGCAGCTGAATCGCAACGTCGGGTCTTTTACGTTCAAGATTGATCACGATCCGAAGTAGACCCTTGTGTAAGAGCAATATTCACACAATCATTTGAAAAAAAGAGAGAGACAACGACAAGAATAAAAATATTGTTAATATAAAATATATGTCGTATTTTGTGTATTTCTTTTTTACTAAAAAAAAAAGTAAAAAGAAATAAATTCACGAAAATTCCCAAAGACTCACCATAGAGCTGGTCGCGTCAAGGAACAATATCATTATGATGTAGACGAGAAGGCGCGGTGACGGCCCCTCGGGAAATAGGGCGGAGTGCGGCCTACTGGAGGCGCGGGCGCGGCCAAGACGTAATTAATTTAATGATATGTTGTTCATATACAAATATATGTACTAGCTTTCCGCCCGTGACTCCGCCCGCGTGAACATAGAACGTATGCCTTTGTCCTTTCATGATCGCGTCGCCAATCTCTCATTCTCCTCATTAATTAGGCTAGGCTATATTGCTCGTGGATAGTATAACTTCTACACATGAAAGAATTTGTATACACACTATTACACATTATATGACCCCAATACCCCTTCCCTCCATTCTGTGAAACGTGTCTCAACCATTTACAATAAGCAATATCGATACAAAATTTCACAGTCATAGCACATTCCATAAAAAAGTGTCCGTACCAAATTCAACCCTCTTTTACCTCGCTTAAAAAGCAAATTTTAAAACATCCTTTCTTAATGGGCCTCTACCGTACACGGACTATCGTCAGACCAATCTTTTTCTCAATCAGACCTATGGTTTTGGAGATCTCGTGATGAGTGTGGGAATTATATGCACAGATTGTATATAGACCCGCTTTCGACGAGAGAATAGCGTCACTGACTATGTATGTAGTGTCTAATATTATCGCAGCGTTATATTTGCATAAAGATAAGTTTCCATCTAAACAAGTAAATGGTACGGCATCGCCGCCAAAGTTCGTTACGAGTCGATTTCCATTCGTCTTAGTTCCCATCGTAATCACCTTAAGCGAACTTTAAATGATTGTGCTTTATGAACATTTGAAATTAAATTACACACACTTTAAAAAAATACATACTTAGGACACATTTACATATTTTAAAGTTATACACCTTTGCTACGTTAATAAGGATCTATACTATTGAATAGAAATATTCTAGCCTAGATTATTATATATCAGTTGTCAAGAGATATCTCCTACAATTTCAATCATGTGACATTTGGTCCCATTATCTTTACAAGAATGTCGTAGATATAATTATTTACTAAAATGAATTAATTCAATGTAGTGAATACAGAAATTAATCAACTTGTCGCTTTAGTTATTACCTTGGAGAAGCAGACAGCGACATATCTTATATAGAACGCATAAAATAAATATAAAATAACACGTTCCACATTATAATTCTACATGTATGAATTTTTATTCGCATCTTAATTCTTAGTTTGTCATATGTAACTTTTAAGGTTTACGTACAAGTAACGTTTACTTTTTCTAATTTCTAATTTAAGTTGGGTTTAAGATTCCACATCTATCAATTCCCAATTGACTTGAAGTTTATTCTTAAACTTCATCCGCTAGGATTCCACATTTGCGTATATTCCTTTGACTTAACCGTATTAAATTCCACGTAGTAAGATTTTTTTAACTAAACTCGATATAATAAGATTTCTTAGTTTTTCAAGATTGAATGAAAGTTATAATTGCATTGAATATATGAGAAAACTATCTTGTATTGACTAATTGTTTTGAGTCCACGCGAACACAGTCGCGTGTGTAGAACCAATTTACAACAAAAACATTTGGAGAAATGGTACCAACATTCATTATTATATTTACTATTTAGAAATGGATATGCCTATATCCGGCTGCATGTCTCGGGATGCGTATTAAATAAAATTACAACACATCAACATGATTGATGCTAATTGCGAGATCAAAAGCGCCAACGGTCAACTCTTTCAAAAAGAGAGTCATTCGCTCTGTATGCACTTAAAGGCAGTGCGCGCGGTGCATCAGCTTGCGAGCGCAGTTTCGATGCATTTCTACGTTAATAAAAAAAAAGGGCTGGCTAGGATGCAACGATAGGTAACAGAGGTCTATGGTACGGTATGCAGTTCATTTTCTATATATGTGTTACGTAATATAAACCGAGGTTTCATAATATAATATTGATTTAAAAATTTTACGTAAATATTTTTTTCATTCTTAACAAGTTATTTCTAAATCATCATAACATTTATGATGGCATGTTGTTTAATAAAAATTCCAACTGCTTTGCTGATATTGAAACATTTCTGTTTTTATAACTGTTAATTAATGAATACATGGATAACGCAACGATTCAATCTGTAATAAAAAAAAATGTTAATGAGTAAGTTCCAAAAATTAGGAGGGAGTAGGAGTTAATAACGTAGTACAACATTCTGTTACATTTCTTGCAGTCTAATTTCATGAATACAGAAACCCCAAACTGTAATTAAATTTGAATATTATCCTCTTCTCAAATATGTATGTGTATTCGAAAAAATAATGGAAGTTCCAATGATGAATAAAATATGCATTTTCGGTATCAACATGTGATTCCGTTTTAGGAGAGGAAATAAATGTTGATAATTTGGATCTACCTACTGCGCAAATTGCCTTAATTCCGCCTTTATATGTTATCGTATTGCGTAATGTTGTCAATCCGAATGAAAGAATGAAATATTTAATAACAGTATTCGAGTTCAATAATTTCTAAACAAAAAGTTCAAACTAATAATTAAATTATGTGCTTCATAAAGAAAATAAACCAAAGTATACGCCTACCTTCGATGAATAACATCGGCTCTTACTTACCCTCTTCCCTAATATCACATTCTTATTATAAATATTTTTGCAAAAAAAAAAAGAAATGACATAAGGTAGCTAAAAAACACCAGAACCTACCCCAACGGGGTAGTCGTAATAATAAAATCTCGGCGAGCACTCGAACTAGAGGCCTGAACTTTTCCACGGGGAGGCTGCAAGACAGGTCAGCCTGCAGCGGGGGAGGGGCAGCCATTAGCTTACCAGAGCCGGGTGTACTTTTTTTCCTGAACTTTTTTTTTTATATATTCCTTTGATGTTTTAATACATGTAGAATTTGATATTTTTAAATTATGGATACACCAAACTATTACACGAAACGTATAAAGTGGAAATGGATATGTACATTCGTAATTATTAATAATATGAATTAAAAATTAATAAATAAGCGGTATCGCCGACTGAACAATATTTTTCTGTCACACTCGAATAGTTTTATTTATTATTTCTGCATTAAAGATCTTTGGAGATCGTCATGATGTTAAATCTAAGTTTTCAACGAATTCTCAATATTTTGATATTGCACACTGGATTCCAAAACTAGTTATCCTTGACGAATTGAAAAAAATATAAATCATTGTTTCATTTTTCTTGTCTATTGTCTATTGTCCTCTATGAGAAATTCAAAAACCTAGTGGCACAATCGACGGGTCTCTGTTACCGCTAATAATGTCACGGGCAGTAGACATGAAGTCACCTCCTTGGCCGTACATACGTCCTGAACGAGGAAAGTCACCGGCGAAACGTCGATATCTACGCAGCGGTCAATCTAGCTTCTTGGTAATTAGGTATAAATATATATAAACGGAGGCCTGTTATATTGTACCGAACACTAGTAACAGCAATAAATGAGATTAACCAGCGACCGCATTTCGTTGCCGTCACAGAGCGTAGACCGCAAACTAGGCGAAGAACTAACTCCTCGTCGTATGACGTTCCGTTATTTCCTGCCGTTCTATGGATTGTCGTGTCGGTTGGAAGGTGTACATTGTGCGCTTTCTACGACCCGTATGAGTGCTACGGAAAAAAAATATCATGCTTTTTCGATAATTTGGAGACTGTATTATAATAATTTTAATAAATGAAATAAAGAAATTCATGCTTTATAATTTTTGAAGCATCAAAAAAATACTATTATTGTATAATTTGATGTCGTTATAGTCACTTTAGTTACGTTTATTTAGTACGTTTATAAATGGACTTATGTCGGTAAAATTTTTTTTTTTATTTTTTTTATTGTATTTGAAAGAGATGATTTTATTATATTTTAAAGGGATGCTAAGAACTTTATTTGACACTTAATTTCTAAAATACAGAATTCGTTCAGCATCTATTTAGGTAAATGGGATCGTCTATTCTCAAATCTATTTAAACTTTATTGCACCTAAATCAGAAGAACGGGTTACAGGATAACCTCGGTGGCTGTCCAGCGTCATCCCTTCTTACTGATGCAGTTGGAATAGGGCAAACCACGATACGAATGTAGAAGAGAGTGAAAATAAGATTTATATAATTGACTTTAAAGGGTGAAACAGAAGTAAAATATTTTTTTAAAGTCGTTGGTGACAAATGAAATCTTACTAAAATATATTACGAACTTTTATTTATTATTTTTTTGAGAACATTATTTCAAAATTGATTTCATTCAGCTTACCTGTCTATCTTTCTCTCCCGGTATCTCTCGGAAAATTCTGAAATAGAGTTGGAAATAAAATTTAGAAGAATGAAAAGTCAGTCTTGCCATATCTTTAAGAGTTTCTTAGAAAAATAAAAATGCACAAAACAGAAATAGGCACTGTTTCTCTATATTATAGTCCTAGAGCCATTTTGTCTTATTTGAATGGTTTCTGCAAATAATAATGTGAATTTCTTATTATTCATATTAACTTATTATTTATGTATTATGACAAAAATATTAAAAGATTAATTGTTGTAATTGCATTAGTATATTATCTATTAAATATTATAATTCATATAAAAATATTTTAAATTTATGTGTAAATATATAATACTAATAAGGAACGACATCGCGAGGATGTGACTTATGCTGATCTGGTAATTTTATATGTGAAATGTTGTCAAAATTGTGCTTAAAAATGCAATATAAAAATTGATCAACTGGTATGAGTAGTAACAGGATCTAAGTAATGTCTGATTTTGCATGAACAGCGCCCAAATAAAAAATAAAATCTATTCCCATTAAAAAAGTATATCGACTAACTTACCTGAGACTCAATTATATTACTGGACATTAAAAATAAAATCCATGACCCCCATCTTTTATGTATATATATCCCGAAAATAAATACAGATCTTTCAGTAAACGTCCATTATTTATTTATTTTTTTATAACGTTTTCGTGCCACGTCTGTAAATAGATGGCCACTTAATTTTTCAGAGCTTTTCAGCGGACGCTGACTTTCAAAACGGAAATTCGACGTCGCTAATTGCATTAAACCAAGCGAGCTGTCGAAGCTGCCGGCTGCCGAGGAAAATCTCTCGAAGCTTATGAAAATACGGACGGACGTAACGAATAATTAATCACTAATCGATCAATAATTATGAGCGAAAGCGATGTATAAAGTCTTAGCGTTTTTTTTTTATAAAATCACCAAGTTGTCTACGAGGCATACTAGTGGTTTAATGTGACCCGAGTTAAAAAATCAATGGTCGATTCGTCCGCGGTCAGGTTTCTAACCTGTCACCTTCAAGATTGACAGCAACCCTTTTGTCGACTGAGCCAACATAGAACTTTGGGTCACCGTCTTCAGTGTAGCACCCGTTCGTTCCGGTTTACATCCTGAAATTGTAGGACAGGCGGACACGTTTGGATCCGTACCTGTAGTCTGTGCCTGTGCTTTGAAAAAAAAAAGTGTTTTTCACTAACTGAAGCATTAATCCGGCCGCCGTATTAGTTTACCCGCGTGTGCGCGCCGCATACACCCTACTGCGCCGTGCATTTTTTTTTTCATAGATCACTCCACGTTCAGAGGTGGGCTCAAAGTTCTGCCGAAATTAACTTCTTTAATATCGGGCACTGATGCTGAAAGTTGGAGTTTCATGAGTGTTTATAAACGTGAGTGTAGTTGGTGTTCTGTAGTTTTAAGGTGAAACGTGAAATTATTTTACTGGATAAAACCTTTTGTGAATTCGATATGACTGAAATAATACGGATTTTTGTTATGTAAACGGAAATTAAAAAGACCAGCCTGATTCATGACGATTGCATTTGTAATGGCTTTTTTTTAATTCTCCGTTACTTTAATCACTGAAACTTAGTAGAAAAGCGGTCACTTAAATGTGGATAAACTTCAAACGTTCATACTTTCGAATAAACATTTATTGCTAATATATAAAACGAACATTTCGTTTAAAATGTTTTCGTAAGTAATAAGCTAAATTAAAATTAATCGAAGGAAAAAAAAATATGCTACTCTCTGATTTTAATTGGACTGTCCAATACGTCCAGCGGTGGAGTCGGCTCGCTTCATTCTCTCTTGTACTTCGCGAAAGCTGGACGCTATACACACACACACACACACACACACATTGACACACACAAATACGTTTGCAGAACTGTGCATATGCATATCTGTGAGTAAAGCGCATAATTCCTTCATCAGGTAGGTGCGTGTAGGCATCGAGTTTTAATAACCATTGTATTTGGGGTGATATCGAATGGGTTTGAGTGTTTGGAAAAGTCTGGAAACTATTTCCACCGGATGCGCGCAAAAGGAGAGGTGGGAGGCGTTGGCCCGGGAGTAGGGGGGAAATTCAAAACGGGAATAACGCACTCGAGCTTGTTTATGCATCGGACCAGACGCTTTAACATCGTTAAGCTGTTGCGTTTTGTTGATTATGCTAACCTATATTAATATTCATCGGTGTCAGAATTAAAAATATTAATTAAAAATTGTATTTTAGAAACATTATCAATATATAATAGTTAACCGTCCTCGTATAAAATTATATGTGTACCGACAAAAATTTTAGACTACTCTATCGTTAATCCCGAAAACTGCAGCCGATATGCAAATGTACAGATATGACAAAATGCATAGTAGTTTAAATTATACGTATAAGTTATGACGTTTTCTTATGTTAGTACGATGCACCTGCGATGGTGGTCATTGGTTCGATTCCCCGTCGGTATAACGAGTTTGTTAATAACTTCATACCGAGTTTTCCGGCTATATAATTAGAATGTCGTTACATTGACTCTTACAGAGTAGATTATTTTATTTCGTTACCAGTACTTTATGTAACATACGTGCCTTATTTTTTCCTTCTATATATTACATTTATTGTAACGAAGGTCGTTATTTTTGCACCACACATTAATGAATCAATTTTACATCCTGAATCCGTAGGTAACTATTAAAATGTAAACCAATGGAAGTTGAAAATATATTGATATTATGTGTATATAATAAATATTAATTGTTACATATTAATTAAATATTAATAATAATTATGAGTCGTCTATAAATTATGTTACACGTAAGGGCTAGAAGGGGAGTCAAAAAAGTGTCATCGTGCGACAATCGAAGGAGAGGAAGACAAGTCATAAACCTCGTGACGTCACCTGAATAAAACTAAAATATTAAAACTCTAAACTTCAACTGTAACGAAAAGCTATCGCTATACTTAACTGTGACGCACTTTGCAAATTTTTTAAAAAATGTTTAATTTATTCTTGGCTTTTAATTTAATAATTCCTAAATATCAGTTGTATACAGTCGTATAGGCGTGAAGGAAATAATTTATTTTATTTTAGGCATATATGGAGGCGAACAGGGTAAACGAGCTTAAAATTTATGTGAAGGCATCTTTTTTTAATCAGGCAATGACGTTTGACCTAAATGTTTCTTCTAAGTTTGTAACAATACCCGCATAGCCGCAGATAATTACCGTAAGGCATGGAAATGCGTCGACTTAAAACGTCGACCGGCCTACATGCCGTTATCTTTGGATCAGTCACACCGCAGACCCTCACGTATTACTTTGCTGTTTAAAAATGGCATTTAGATAGAAATTAAGGTTACCATTTGATGCGAATACCATTTTTTTGGATAAAATAAATTTTAAATTTGATAAAAATATTTTTTATTGAATGGTAATCGACTATACATCATGTTTGATAATGCAATTATTATCGAGAATCACCTTTGAAACAGAATTAAATTCCTCTTGGAATAAGGAGAGATAAAGAAAGAACAAGAGCTCTCTCTTTCTCTTTTTTTATATTTTGAACCATGTGTGTATGTACTTATGTATGCACGTATGAAATTATATTTCTTTAGTGTAATAAAAAATATAATTTCAAAATTTCATAATGCGTAAAAATGTGCACAAAATTAATTCATTTTCTTTATATCTGTATAAATCAAAAAAATAATTAGTTACACTGTAAACAAATAAAAATACTACATACCGACAATTAAATCTCGACAATCAAATCATCACTTCAAGTCTATGAAGTACTAGAAAAAAGTAAAAAAAAAATTAAGAAATCACTTTTATCACTAGTATTCTCAATAAATTATCATGAAATGTCATCCACCACCGTATATCATTTATAAACACACACGCACGCGCACACACATAACACACACACTCATACGTGTACATGTGTATATGTTTTATTCGTACTGATATGAAACACGTGTTGCAGATTCAGAAATATTCGAACCTTGAATATATTTATCAGTTCTCACGCGCACGTAAAAATTCATGGTAGCCGTCCGTACTTTTGCTTTGTTGGTAGATTTTTCTGTAAAACTTGAGAGACATTTATCAACCAACTTCGTGGTGTCTATTTAAATATCGGTGTGCGCGCGCAAAGTAAAAATTCACTCTCATCCCCAACGTACAAAAAAAAACAAATAACTCTAAAAGTTACTATGAACTAATTTGTCCACACAAAATAAATTTTCTTATGATTGAAATTTTGTAAAGTTATTGATTGTAAAACTTTTACTTTTTTGAATTTAAAAGTATTTAATGTTCATGTATGAAACTAACTAATGAAAGAATTTACATGGTCAAGGTTGCGAATTTCATGAGATTTAAAACAACTTTTACGCACATGCACCATTCGTGCAGCATAAATAATAATTACTATTACTTCCCTACTTAACGTAATAACAATTTGTAACGCTAAGATTTTATAACGCTTAAATTCATCGGCTTTTTCAACGAGGAATGACTTTAAATTCTGCTTATAAAATTTCTAGACAGTTGTTTTATGACTATTTAGGTCATAGGTAAATAAATTTTCGCATGGATTTCCTATATTTTTTTCCCTATTCATTAGAATATGCGTGTTGGTTTATTGTAATTATGTGCATATAAGGTATTTTTTTTAAGTATTTTACTTTCACTGTCTGAACATTTATGCTAACGGAGTGACAGTGTTACGAATAGAAAGCGCCCACAATCGATCGATACAGAATACAGAACATTGTTTGCCGAGAATGTCGGTACGAAAGCGACGGAAGTAGCTTGCTGTCTCGTTCTAACTCCTTTGTCTCCATGAGGGTGCGCTTGCACACATCTGCCCTGCGAAAACGTACCACCCGAAATTTCAATTGTACACCCTGTAATAGGACTTTTATGACAAGAGTTATATTCTGAGATAGAAAATAACACATGTAAGTAGTAACTAATTACATTTTAGTGTAGTGAAATATTTGTTATATTTCTCTAAAGATATTAGCTTTTCAATGAAGTAACGATAAAAGATAAAGAAACTTAAGTTACTAAATAAAAAGTGTCCAGTAATTGCATTGTCGTAATTATTATTATTCTATGTTAATGTAATATGGTTACTTAAATAAATAATATGGGTAACTTTGTGAATAGGCACTCTCAAAGTACGAAGTTATCATTTGTAACCGTTAACTTTGCAACGCTCGTCAAAACCGGGATAACGAGTTAGTTCAGACTCTCTGAAAATGCAACTCCTTAGCACAAGAACAAGTCAACAATGAGCCCGCGGGGGGATGTGATTCTCAGAAAAAAGTAAACAAAGGCTAAGAAGGGCGACCCCTGTCGGCCACCTTATGACTTGATATGAGTTTAACGTCAGACTTAACAAAATGCTAAAAGTGACACTGATTTTATTAAAAATTAAATTAAGGAACGTAATATCTCCACAAATCACTAACAATTCAATAGGTTCTATGTTTCGTATCGTAAATATATTTAGTATTAAAAATTATGATTAATGTTATAATAAAAAAAATAACATCTAATTACAAATACTCATTTGGAAAGTCGTATAAATTTGTGTCTGCTTCACACTATAATGAACCACTTTCTATAGATTCATCTTCATTAATTCGTAAGTGTTCTGATGCCCCGTTGTAAATGAATAAATCTTAATCTAAAATCAATGCAAATAAATGTGTAAAATTGAATGGTTATTTTTTTAAGTTAAACAAATTCACGGGTAATTAAATGAATAATGCCAATTCCTAGTCCTTCTATATAGTCTGTACGAAGACGGATAGTTAAGTTCACACGGGAATCGGCGCTTTCTTGAGGGGACTGCAACGCAGAGCCAACATGTGCTCTTTGCTTATTAGGGGCCATTAGAATTTCTTAGATTACACATTCGAAATTAACAAGCGTTTTACAGAACTTTAGGATCTACATACAATCATTTTACGAAAACCATTAAAAAAAGTGAGAATAATAGATATCGTAATCGATTTTAGAAAAATAATAATAAAATTTTAAAATAAAAATTGTTATATTTTTGTCCAATAACAATCATTTATCTTAATCCAAAATCTAAGATCCTCCCAGATATTCATTTTTTTATTCAATATATGTGTGTTTGAAGTAATTTTCTAAGATTTTTTTTGCTGCATTAAAAATATACCGTATATTTTAAGGATACAAAAAAACCCAAACCTTTGTAAAAGCTACTTCACATCTTATCTTTTAAGTTAAACATCATACATTTCAAGTAATGTGGTTTCAAATATATTACTGATTTCAAGACGTTGTACGAGATAAAAAAAAAAGCAAAATCACAACGAAATACCCAGCTCACGGCTACAATGAAACAGACGCCATCTTCAAAACGTAAAGTAGTAACTAATACACATATTTATACAAAAATTATGCTTGTTTTCTACGTGATAAGGACTAAAATTTTGTAACAAGTAATACACTTACGCTCTATCTACGCAGATCTGATGATATACAATTTTATTTTTGCCGTGTTTGAATGATTCAAAATTATACCCTCAGTAGGTTGCATTAAGAGCTGATTCCGTTTCAAGTGCTGCCAAAAAAAAAACTTGTTTTAAACTCCAACTTAAGTGAACAATGGGACGGTTTTGCGGCCAGCTGGATTTCATGTAACGGTTTTTGCAAAATAACAATAAAAAGTATGACTGTAACTGCAACGATCTTTTAAAATATGGCGTATTTTATGTTCTATTTAATTAATGAAATGAAATAGGTTTTTTTTTTTTTTTAAGAATAGATTAATTATTAAATTATTTATTTATTTTATTGTTTATAATATTTCGATTCAAATCAAAATAATTGCTTACCAAACAATACGCTAGCGTTTCTTCTATTTTTTCGAGCCACAATTATGGGCGTACCCAGCTTCTGGCCTAGTGGGGCAAGTCAGAATGTTTTAAAGTCAGATCGTATAAACGGGGCGTAATATCTTGTAGAACATACAAGTTCCAGGGGGGGTAGCTGCCCTGTCCTGCCCTGTCCTGGATACGCCCATAGTCTTGAGAGCCGAAAGATGTTGACGTAGTTCAATGTTTAGCGCAAACAAAATCAAACAGACTTGGATGGTTTCTTCAAGAACATTTGCGAATTAGGCAATAAAATAATAGTTTGTTATCATTAACCGCTGACCCGACTATTGTGTTTGATGTAAACTTAATTGTATCAAATAAACAATAAGAATTTCTCCACTGATATTCTCGTGGTCCTTGGAAATCTGACATAAGAAAAAAAAACAACAAAAGATCTTGGAGTTTTATCTGAATCACTTAGGTAGGTATTCATGACAGATTTTTTTTTATTCCAATCGTTTTATATATTCTACTTAATTATGACTAAATACCTAACTGAAAATCCAGAGCGACACGAAGTTTGCTTATTGAAGTGGCCTCACCCGATTGACCCAGAAACAGGTTAATGTTATTATTTTAAGATAATAAAGCACAGCTTGGAGACGTGCAACACGGTATTGTTTTCTGCCCTGCCAGTGACAAGGTGCGAGCGCATCTGAGTTCGGAATTGAAAACGAATCAGTGTAGCTAACCCTATAGTGATGACAAACCTCCACGACTAGACAGGGACGTAGCTAGGTCTCAGCATCTTTCCAAGAAAATGAATCAATAAAAATGTGCATGAAGAGACATTGATGGACATGCGAAAAAAATCGAGGTATTTGAACCTCGAAAACCATCTACGCCTTGTAAACACAACGACCTCTGCTAAGTCATCCATGTGAGGAAGACTTACGAAATTGGCACTATTTTTATATACAAATATGATCGTATTACGCTGTAAGATGTTTGTGAAAGGTGACAAATTATGAACGCCCCTCGTGCATCACTTTTCACATGCAATCCTCACTTTTAAGACGTGCGAAAACCGACGGAAATCAATTTTATTGAGCTTCTGTAAATTATTTTTGAATAACGATTATTACACGAGTTTTTAGTTTTCGTCGTCCGTGAAAGTTGTTTGTAAGAGTGATCAGTCTGAAAGCGATATTTTATGCACTGTTTATAATTCAAATAAGATTTGCAAATTTTTAACGTGTCTACCTATTGAAATAAATATATGGTTTTTTTATGGCATTACTAGTCAAATCTTGCATGGGCATATTGTTACGTATTATTACGTTAATTTATTTAAAATAGCAGAAAACTCGCTGCATATTAAGTAACTTTTCCAGCACCTTTTTAGAATCAAAGCAATCTCCATGCCCCCGGCGCGCTGCCCGTATGGCGTAGTGTACGATGAAGGCCTACAAATAACTGAATCGATTTTATCGACTAACTCAATCGTATTACTACTAAGTATAGACGTTTTGTACTACATGTATTTCAAACCTTTTTTTTTTAAGAAAATGACAATTACTATTTTTTTTTGAAAAATTGCCCAAACGCGCAAAAATGATTATGGTTTACCGTACTTTGTTATACATTGTGCTTGATTGTTATAATGTAGGGAAATTATTTGTCCATATCTGTATTGAATATTAGTTTTATATACATACCTAAATACAAATGTAAAAGTTGCTCAGGATTAACGGTAAAAATTTGTAAATATAAAACAAATAAATATTTTGTTTTACATAAATCGTAGAGTGGCTAATTTACTAACTGATACTGTTTTTTTTTTAATCACTATTTATAAAATATATTACATGTTAGAAACCACATATAACATATATTCTTAACTAAAATAAATGATAAATTAAGTACACTGTTGACAGCAAATATTCTATTATAATAACACGTACATTAACTGTCAATAAATTAATTTAATGTTACATCTGTAAAAACACTTCAGATAAGACGGCCAGAAACTTATAGACGAAGTGGTCTTGTTAGATTATCGAGTCTTTTTAGGCCACTTACTTGTAGTCGGGTCGTTAAACTCAACAGATACTGATGAAGTAATCATAATTTTATTATCATTAATGTCAAATCTCCAATGTTCCCAACATACATTGCGCATGCTCGAGATCATGTGAGTGAATTTATATAAAAACGTAGAAAAATAGCTGCTCAATTCATTTAAATCGGCCGTCTTAAGTTTAATAAAGTAAATACGGACTCTGTCTTCCAGTTTATTTGCGGTTTATTTATTCCATTTTCTTGTGAGTTTAAACAATTATTTAATTACATAATCACGTATGATGTAAAGGTTTCATATGCTGTTGCTACATCATCGATATATTTTATGGATATACAATATACATATATCATCACTATTATTTTCTTTTACGTTCATCGTTATATCGGGTTGGAATTTCGATGTTTTGATTGTATTTTAATGAATACGCGATATGAAAACATGTTTTTAGCGTGACATGCTTCATCTGAGGACATACTTGAAAACCACCGCTGATGTCTCATTATTGGGTAGAGTAATAAATGGGTAAATTGTACCCTCTCAGTTGTAATTCATTTTTATAGATTTTTCTTTATGGTTTACAATTCACAAAGAAGACAATAACATTCCGTAATACACTAATACGCTTTTCTCATAGGGGTTCCATTAGATCTTCGCTATGGTACATTATGTGTGGGTCAAGTACTTATAATAACCATAAACGTTACAATATCTCACAAAGTTACAAGGTCAAATTCCATCACTCAACAATCTATAACGTGTAGTCTACATACTTAGTTTCATAAAAAATATATATATATTTAAAGCGTAAAATCTCAAAATTGATGTTGATTGCAATAAAAGATATATTCAAGAAATATACATAAATAAATAATACATTCTACGATAATATTTCAGAATGCTGATATTGACGAGTTATATAAGCAACAGCATGCGCGAAGCTGCTCATGCGCGATCACACAAGTCTATCGTGTATCTATCGGATAATTGGCGTAGGAGTGCGGCGTGAAAAGTGCACAAGATCGGGGCGTACCACATCGGCTACTTAACCTACGCTCAGAACGCGGGAAGTGCCAATTAAAAACATAGCGTTCGGGGTGCAGCATCTCTAAGAGCGGTTTAGAATCGAACCCCGTGATGAGCTGCAATGCTCGTTATTTTTTCCAACAATGGGATGCATCTCGATGCGTTCGCCGTCTACGTCGAATCGTCTTTTGTTGTGATCTATTTTTCTTGCCGTGTATCATAATCGAGATGTGCGTATTGCACAGATAATATCGCACTGTATTAATTCTGTGTGCTGACTTTTCTAAGCAAGGAATCAAAGTTAGTAAACGTATAGAGTAAAAGCAATACATCGATATTTATTTTAATTTTCATAAATCGGTCTGAGTTCAGTACCTAAAACATAACTAAATAGCTAAATAACTAAATATCAGCAGACGCGTGAATACATCATCAGGTTGAAAATACGTTCTGACTGTATCTATTAAATAGCATATACGAGATAACACGCATTCTCCGATCCTAGGAAAAGCCCAAGTAGCCAAGTACTATATATATTTGTATATAGTACTTTATACAAATATATATTTATATTATAAATTTTATACAAATAATAATACTTAGATTCGTTATAGGATAAACTGTTCTAAATATATCTTTTTGAAATATATCGTCGAAAAAAATAACTAGTCTCAAAGCAATCATCGATAATTTTTAACATGTAACTTGACCGATAATGATCAAAAAGTTTTATGAAAAAAAAAATATTTTATGCTAATAAGGTAGGTAATTATTTATTTTGTAATTGGTCGATTAATATTTTTTGTATTAACTTTGATAGGATTAATTAACATAGCATTAAAAGGGATTAATTTGAAATTTTAACCAATGTCTTAAACTTTCCGTCATTCAATATCGTCACATATCACGAAATAAACCCGAAACGAAAGCTGTAAACATTACACATCGACAAACCCTCTGAAAGAACGTTTAAGAATAAAAAAAATATTTCGTGCAATGCTTTATGTTTTTATGCACCACCATAGACGTATAATAATATATTTATATGTATCTCTATGCGCTCAGCATAATTTTGAAGTGTCTATTGTAAATTTCAAACTTTCATTTGTACTAGTTAACTGCTAACTATTAAAGTTAAAAACTAAACACATCAAAATATGTTGTTTTAAGTTCATATTAGGCAGTTGACTAATTTGGTCTTAAAAAATTGTGACATTCAATAAATGTTACAAATATGTACCGATGTTTTGACATGTTTAATTTTTAACTATCACAGTTAGCAGTTAATTATTGCAAATGAGATAGTCTCATGTTGCGATGTATTCGTTAATAATACGTTGTGTTATCAATTCTTTTTAAAACATGCGTATCTCAAAATAAATATTATTCGACAAAAGCTAACATCAACGGTCTGACAGTTAATAAACGAGTTAAAAATTTCTCAACTATTTAATGGCAAACGCGAGTGGACGTAGAATAGGAGGCGCGTACGCAAGTAATTGGCCACGAGAGACACTCGATGCTCGCTCAGCACTCGCAAGATATGAAGCTAATCAAATTCTCTTACGCTCTCGCGCACTGCGCGACGCGTAGAGCGGTGATGCTCGGCGCTTGATCGCGGTATACGAAATTGTGGGTAGAAATATTATTGAATCGGTTACTAAAGGGTTTTTTTTAGGGTCAAAATGACAACAACGGAACCTTTATAGTTTCGTCATGCCCGTCCGTACATCACTGGCATTTCATTCAAAAACTACAAAACGTATATTGATGTAATTTATAGTCTAGATATCTTGTATAAGCTGAACTTACTTTGAAAGTTAAATAACAAAAATAAATATTTCTAGGGGGAGAACACCATACATGTGACAGAAACTGAAAAATTTCATTTCAGCAAACATCAATGTGTGGTACATATTTTGATAGTCCTTTTAAAAACATTTTAAGGTTTCTAAACAACTTTTCTGATTATGTGAATGATTTCAAAAATAATTGCTTCGAAAGTAGCAGAAATTGTATCCCCTTTTTTATTTTCTTAACCATATATTCAAAAAATATGAAAAAAGAAGGACGATAACGCTTAGCAAATACTTTCAACGAAAATTATTTTGAAGATCATCGGATATACCATTTTTGAGTTATTTTCGAAAAACTGCGCTTCTCAACAAAAAGACGTTAAGTGCCATGAAGATATGCTCTTTTGCTGATGCACTTTAATTTATACTAGTTTCAGAATTATAGTCGAAATACCTACTCGTTTCTCTAGTTGTAGGTGACTAAAGTGCATATAACGATTCTGGGCAGGATATAAGGAAAAAGCATAATGACGTACTTATTTCTTTTGTAATGCATTTATTTGTAACGATGGCTTCGGAACCCTGTAACGAGCATGGTCTGACATGCTTTTGGCCGGTTTCTTTTATTGAGCACGTGTCATCATTTTTCTTTTGGGTTCAACTTTACGGAAAACTGGACAGCCAACTTTCATTTAGCCTGCGCTAATTTGTTAATTCTATTAAAAGAAATGCTCATTTCGTTCGTTCCTGTTTTGTATATAGTCTAGAATGTTTCGTATAAGACGGACTAGGAAATTGCTATTGATATCCTTTATTGTTATTTTATTAAAATCCATTTATTAGTTTCATTTATTCTGGACAGTAATTGATCGTATTTTATGGGACGGTTTAATTTATTTTATGGATTTATTGCGTCAACAAATATTAATAGCACCAAAGCGTATTTTCGAGTTATCCGACTCGTTGTGGTCGATTTTAATAATTACGAAATATATATATGTATAGTACTAATAAGAAGCTAATGAACAACTAAGTATCGAACGCCTTGGAAGAAGTGCTGATATCGGTTGCGTACAAACAGGAAAACAGTTTTTTGTAATGACTTCGGTTAAGTAGAATAGCGTCTATTTTTAAATCGAACTGATAAACACCAGTTGATATGCCAGTAATGCCCTTAACTAATGTCTTCCTTTTTGCTTCCAGAGAATTCTACTATATCCAAATGGAGAAGTACGCGCGGCAGGCCATCAGCGAGGGGCTGAAGGCGGCTGAGGAACTGCACGTGGCCGGGGACTCCGAACTGTACCGAGTCTTAAATCTACACTATAACAGAAATAATCATATCGAGGTTGGTACCAAATGCTCATTTTTCTAAATACGATTATGGGGTTACGGTGATGGTGATAATATTTATAGTTATTTTAACAAATTTGATAACTTTCATTTTATCAACATATGTTTAATGAATTGGTGAAAGTAATATAGTTTTGTCTTCTGTACAGTGAAAATTATAAATTCAATAAGGATAATTCACTTTCATAAAATATTATAATGCTGTAATAGCCGCAGACGACTTGTTAATTAAATTAAATTTTTTACCATCTTCAAAACTTTTAGCATGGCCTACGTGAAGAAGTAGACTGTGACAAATGTATGTGTGAGCTTTCCTTGGCGGAAAAAAAGTGTATTTTGTCCACCGAAAAAAAATTTCGGAAACTCATAGAGATGGAATGTTTGAATGTTGTATTAGAACAACGATGTCATTAGTTCTAATATAACATTCAAACATTCCTTCGATTGTACACCACGAACCATCACATCTTGTGGTTGTCGCCGTTGGCGTTGGCGTTGGTTCTTTTAAAACCATAACCATGCATTATCGTACAGAGCCACCTAAGAGGCGATGCCAGAGGATTCTAAGAAAAATATGCGAAGGGAAATGCGCAGATGGGCCATCTGCGTGGGAGTGGAACGTTTAAACAATGAATGAGAACGATTGACGTATTATATTTTGATAACTGAGGTAGAACGCCTTACGCATTGTGGTAATAATTTAAGGACAGTGCTATCTCTAAGGGAAATGTGGCATTACCGCGGCGACCTAACACGAATAGCGACATCTTATGTCAGTGATGCAAACTACATTACATTGTAATTTTTTTATTTTTCTTTAAAATAAATTTAAGTAACGTCCTCATGAATATAATAAGAATCATTTAAATTTTTTTTATAAGAAAATGCGATGCCCTAATAACACTACGGTTGAAAAGCAGAAAAAAACACGTTCATGAATTTGTGTATCCTACATGTACGCAGTTTTCTTTTTATCAACGCAGCTTTTTATTCAAAACATAACTTACGTTGTAAATAAGAAGAAAGAACGCACGTTATGGAACCATGGTACGCTACGGAAAATAAGATTATAAATATTCTAAAAACCAAATTAGTGCATAAGGAGCAAAAACGTGCACACATAAAACGAGAAACTTCTGCGATGTTTGTCCAAATTAAATCTAATCTTTACAGTTCTCGTTGTAAAGTGAGGAATACTAAGCATTCTCTTTTTCTGTTCTAGGTCCCACCGAACTTTCGGTTCGTGGTGGAGCAGACCCTCCGGGAGTTCTTCCGCGCGATCCAGGGCGGCAAGGACTCGGAGCAGAGCTGGAAGAAGTCCATCTACAAAGTGATCTCGCGGCTCGACGACCCGGTGCCCGAGTACTTCAAGTCGCCCAACTTCCTCGAGCAACTCGAGTAAAAACGTCGCCGCGCCCTTTACCCCCCCCCAAAAAAAAAACCCGAAAACGAAAATTTGAATATTTTTCGCACACCAAAATTGTTACGACACTCGCATTTAGGCCTTCAGATTCAAAATTTATATGAAAAAAAGTTAAGAAATGAAAAATTATTATGAAATTGTAAGCGAACAGCTCGCGCGCGGCGCGGCGCCGGGCACATAGTGAATTCATTAGGTTATATACTACTATACGCCGTTAAGAGAAAGTTTTTAAGTCACCTAGAATTTTATTTCTGCACATAATATATATTATTATATAATTATTATTATTATTATTATTGTCATATTAAGTATTACCTTAAAATGGTTTTTTTATAGTTGTGTATATCTTAAAAAATCATTTATTGATTTTATTCTTTAAGATAAAGAAGAATCGATTAATATATTAACTTCTTAAGTTTGAATATTTTGTTGTTTTTTTTTTCTGTTTGTTTGATCCAGAAGAGGATCGCTTGACCTCTGAGGTCCTTTACCTCGTCGCCAGTTTCTTTTAGGCATAATCCATTATTTTAACAATAGTTCATAGAACAATAGCCGAGGTTAATTTTCGAGCCAATGAAGTTACGATTAATTTTAAACAGATAACCGGTTATAGATTTCTTTCAGACAACTTTTTCAAGAACATGACTTAAAATTCCAATCGAATTCAACCATCTTTAGTTAATAATAATGTAAACATCTTTGTTTCAAGCGTAAACTAGTTAGGCACAGTTCGGCTCTCGCTTTCGTTTTGGAGTTGTAACTCTGCTCCTGGTTCGGATTTAAGTTTCTCGTAGACTAAAGAGTTTTTCAAGTTATCCACGGGTCGTACTTATAGACGAGACGGGTAATGGATAAGGGCGCGGAGTGCTACGTTGATAAATAATTATTTTTTTCTACACTTTCTTCCTTAGAGCTATCCGTGTCACGTCGATGATTTTGTCAATTAGCAGACGCTGTAAAACGTAGCGCTGCGGGAAGGAATTTCGCGGTGCGCTGTCAAACAAAATAGACCGGACCCCACATCCAAACAAGCATGCAAATAGGTGAAGGCAAACAAACAATAGACCGGGTAGTATTTTAAATAGTGCAACACTACAAAATTCCAAAGATATAGAACATGTTTTGACAATATCACACCCACACCAGCAACACTGGGCCACCTCGTCCGATCGAAAGTGCCTTCAAAGAGAAAAAAAAGTTGATTTTATACGAGAAATTAAAATAAAAAAAAATACAAAGGGCCCTTAATAGTACCGACATCACCCCGGAGCCGCCGCGACGTTCCTTTCGCCCGTAATCCGAGAACTACGGCCCCACGCACACATACACACAACACAACATATACACTTTACTATTACGACATAGGACACTAATTAGTTTCGTTCGTAGTATACATATGTAGCGAATCGTTAGGCGAATTTTCCCATCGATTGCGTGACGTCACGACAAAAAAGCCGTTTCATTTTACGCTTTACCAAAGTCGAGAGGAAAATTCGACTAAACATCGAAGTCTTCGTGTATTTGTTATAAAAACAAAACTGTAGGTAGCGCCGGCCGCTCGCCCCGCCAGAGGGCGCCACAAAATTTCCTTTCACATCCTACGTTCGTACAGACAGACACAAGGTTTAATAGTTTAGCTTATTCGTAGCGTAAAACTAAGATAGGCTGTACAGTAAATGTATAATGTTTGTACATAATACGGTAAGTTTAAATAAATAACGCGCAACTGTCTTAGGCGATAATTATGTGTATCGACAATAGGCAAATGGATGTTTGGAGCTTTGATTTGCGGAATTGTTGGAAGAGAAAAGATCGTATTACGCCATCTTACGTTAAAATTTAGCGACCCGAGCGCCGTGAGCGGCCGGCTTTAGTTAAGCGGATGTAATAAGCGACTTCTGTTTAATATTTACATGTTCGTTGTTTCATTTGCATTAATTGAACTATATATTTAATCATTAAGTAAGTATACCTCAATGTAGGGTGAACTGTCTTAAAAGGATCGTACAGGATGGCGAAGAGATACTGCGTTCTGAGACAAACGACACATAATACTTCCTTCCCTTTCCCACAAACGCTCTGTCCCCTTCTTTGAAACGAGTCGTTCTTTTCATTAATCACAGATGTCGTTGTTCGAAAACTGTAATCGGCTTTGGCTGATAATCTTGAGCACGGTGTGAAAGCAAATTATTGAAACTGTATTAATCTCTTCTTATTTTAAATCTTCTTTTTTCTGAGGTTAATAAAGAAGATAACAGAATGGCAATCTACATTAATATTGCAAACATTGTCCAAGGAACTGGCAAGCCGACCTGCCATAATCTGATTTTTATTTTTGGCAATAAAATGGATAAACACTATTGCCATGTCAACAAATAATTAACAAACCATGATCTGACGAAACTAATAATGGTAACAAGCTATTTACTATTTATTAATGAAAAATGACAAGCATCGAAAAAAACCGATAGATCACAGTTTTTTTAATGATTGCAATTGGTTATTTTCATACACACTCGTATCTATGACCATCGTTAATTAGATTTACCTAAAAATAGCTAAATCCGCTTCAAAAACTAAAAATTGAAAACCGCTTCTAGAAATGCAGTAATCTTAACACAAACCTAAAATACGTTCAATTATATTAAACGAGATAACGAACGCAGCAGACACCAATAAATTCTCGACATCTTTCCGAGGTGCGCGAATTTGGGTTGTGTGAAAGCCGACATATCCAATCTAAAATTTTTCACGGCAAAATCATAGATAAATGTGACGTGTATGTCAAATTCCACAAATAATAAGTTTGACATTGACAACATGCAACAGCGACATATCCAATAAGTTCATTAATAACTGATAAATCCAAATTGATCTTTTTTTAATTTATAAACATGTACCGCACACATGATTTAGGTTTCCCAACGATGTTGCCAACATCAATGAATTGGCAAACTTTATTCACCAATAAATTATAAAGGCATATTGGACATTTTTTTTCAGTTTTTCACAAAAGCATCAAAAGTGCTTTAGGTATCCGTTTTTATTCCAAAGCTCTTCGATTAATATAACTTACAGTCATTGATAACATTTTCAAACACGTGGTAAAACCATTTTTAATTCGCTAATTAAAATTGTTGCAATAATTTGTACATGGTAAAAAAAAACTATGTTAATTCTTTATCGTTTATTACGAACAAAAAATATATATAATGATAACAAAAAGTCACTCGCTTTTGTGTGATACGCCTAAGCGCAACTAGATACATAATTATAATTAGTGACGCACGATGTCTAACTTTTTGTATAAAAATATTACCAATTTCGATTTTATAACTGTACTGTTTAAATTCATGACAAAATACATAATTGATTTTTGGTTTCTTTTGCGTAAAAAAATAAAAATAGACTTAACAAAATGTGTTCCTCAGCTCCTCGTTTAATCGTAATCCAGAAAAATTACTATAATAAAGTAAATGAATTATGTTCAATTAGATATTTTACTTACTCTCTTATTATATAAATAATATATATATGGGTGGATTGCTAATGTAGCTGAGATACCATTTCTATGAAAAATACATTTATATTGATGAAAATCAAAAAACTAATTATCATACAACTAATTGTAGACATACACTCAGCATGTTGATAAAATTAAAGATAGTGTATCTTTTTACTCTAACTTCAAAAAAAAGAACAATAAACAGAAAAAGCATATGACAATGACGATTTACTAGCAAGGATGGAAAAAAAGTCATGACGCCAATATTGATACAATATATAATGGCCAAAGATAATGTTTTCTTCGTTAGCTTTCTAAATGCAATTTTTATTTTATTGAAAAGAAAAAATAATTTGTCAATATTAAAACGATTTTTTGTGCCGAAAAAGTTATCTTATCGCTGCCTTGGTATTAAAGTGACCTATCTCAAAATTTCCAAATTCTTACATTTAATAAAAAATATAAGCCCGATTTATATGTGATAAGTGATACCTTAAGTTTCATAAAAATAATTAACTACTCGTTCACAAACCACATTCAAACTTTAAAAACGCTAATTGCCAAACGGTTTTTTGCGTTTTCCTTAAAAGTTGCGTTAGGTCACTTTATGATTAAAGCGGCGATATAGCCTTTACCTAGGCCGCCTCGGAAGCCGATTACTGTTTGTCGAACCTCCACACCACCTTCCCCGCCCCGCCATAGACCGAGTTTCATTTTCCATCGGAACGTTCGGAAATGCGCGCGAGTTTAGCTTGTTCGTGATCGAGCATCGTTCAAGTTGCGTTTCGATCTTGTTCTGTTTATTTCTTATCTTATTGAAGCGAAT
Organism: Eumeta japonica; assembly: GCA_005406025.1. Taxonomy (NCBI): domain Eukaryota; kingdom Metazoa; phylum Arthropoda; class Insecta; order Lepidoptera; family Psychidae; genus Eumeta; species Eumeta japonica. The sequence continues at coordinate 177,208 of BGZK01001146.1, forward strand.
GTTGTTGATTTACGAACGGTTCATTTTCGATGATCGTCAACTGTGCCGTTTTTAGAATTAATGAGATGTTTCCTCTAGAGTTTTAAATGTTTTTTCCTTTTTCATTTCAATGAACATTATCTACACTCAATTCTGTACTGTGTATATGATGATTACTTATTTTTATGATTTCCTGTTTATTATAAAATAACTCAGTGTTAATCCAACGTCAATTTTTTTATGTAAGTGATTACAAGAATCAATAAGACCATAAACAAAAATAATCAATGAGATATAGTAAAATAAAATAATGACGGTTTTATCGTAGAATGAAACATTTTTGAATTGTTAATGGATAATCAAAAATCGTATTTGAAGGAAATTGTCATCGTACACGTCAATATTAGGTACTATATCTTCAGAAATACTTTGTATTTAATTTTACCCATATATAAAACATTCATTCGAAAAACAATTAAGTTGATCAAACAATCGAATTAATCAATGGTTTTTAAAAAATCGAGATTATTCATTTTTTTTCTTTTCATCGACAAGGTAAAAGGTTCGTCGACAACACTATGGTATTGCATTAGAAGCGCAAGACCACAATGGATACAATAAATTTAGGTCCAAATTGACGCTTAGATACTTACTTGTTATTTTGTGACAAAATTAGACTAAACGAGGATTAAAATTGACAGACAAAATTGAAACATCGAAAACTTTAGTCCGCTACGTAATCGTGGAAAATAAATTTCACAGTGAAAGTACAAAAATTCGGTGTTGTATTTAAAACACTTATTTGGATGTATAATAATTATAGTGTAAATTAAAAATTACATTTTTGGCAATTAATTATATGATGTCCTTGTTTATCTCCTGTCTATTTTAAGTTAATGAAATTTAAGCCCTGTAGCTCCTTAAGTTTATGATAAATAACGATTTTCAAATTTATAAAAAAAAGTCGTTTAAGAAAACGTTTGGATTTAACCGATATATGTAAAAAAATAAATGTGTATGTACTTAAGTATACCAAAAAAAAAAGTATATATGATAATCTATAGCGAGTTTGGTTACAAGTTTTGGGTATTATGGTTCCTAAATTTTCGAAATTGTAATAGAATCTATTATATTTAACTTTTTGTTCTCTGTATTAAGGCAACATTTAGACGTACCAAATAGCTGTATCGACTTTTTCTAATAATGGAAAAATATAAAAAGGATTCATAAGACAAACGTTAGGGTAAGTGTCGATATCAAAAAATAAATAAAATAAAATAATAATATCGTATTAGACAAGAATTCGAGCACGGATAACTATTAGGTCCTTTAAAATGCATTACTGCCAATATTTGGGAACATTGAATACCATTATGAGAACAGGAAAACAATTTTTGTGTCAGGACATCCTTACTAAGATATATGCAGCACGAAGGACTCTTATTTTTTTTACGATACTGCTTTTTATTCGCAAGAATAGAATATTTAACTATTTAAAAATCTCTTAAATGTGAACGCGGCAATATCCAGGCGCTCCTGTATATTTTATACGATAAGCTGCGAAAGAGATATTAAAGACATTTCAAAAAATTATCTAAGTTTCCGCGATATCGATTGCGTAATAATTTCTGTTATTCTTTGCCTTGTTAAATTATACAAACCATGTCAAAAATAATAATTTCACGCCATCTATCGCAGAAACCGACACCGTCTAGGGTTAAAACAGCATTCTTTAAAGTTTATTTTTACCTGTGGGGTGGGGCATAAAGTACGATATTTTGCCACTAGGAGCACTAGTACATTTTACAATAATATAAATGCATAAATCCTAACAAATTTTCAGGTGTAAATACGAAATTAAGTTTTGTTTTACACGCACTAATTTCATTAACTTAAATATTGTGCAATAAACAGAATACCTAGGAGTGCAACTTTCCGTTTTCCCAAAATGATTTTCTGCAAAGTGTTGTAATATTAAAAAAATTTATAAATTGCAGCATCTCTGTTATGAGCTTACCTACGGTAATACACTCACTATTGATTATAATATCTCGTGTACACCAATTACTAATTATCAAAATTTCTAGCGACAACAGTTTTGTAAACTCATAAAAAAGATGCAAAACTAATGCTTTAACGTCGTTAAATGCATTAATGATCAGGTGCTGTCGTATAGATGGAAGTGTCACCTTATAAAAATACGAAATATGTATCTGAACTACCTACCACATTTGTCATACCAATAAGTTATCATTCTGATAAATAAGAAAAGATTTATATAATAGTAAGGATGAATTTCATGATTCCGGGCACGAAACTTTGCAGATAAAAATGAATGATTTTCTATTAATTACATCCTTGTGGTCTTCATCGATAACAGCAATACTAGATTTTATGATTTTTTATTTTTTAATAGTATTTATTGCATTTTATGCAGAACGTAGTGGACAGACACGCTGTTTCGTCAAAAATAAATAGTTATTAAAATTATACGAAATTATATTTAAGAAAGACTCGCAGCCCCGAGTCTATTTTTGGCTAGTATTTTAATGATGGCTTCTTAATCGGAACAGATATACCCTGTCGACTATACTCGAATTTTGTACACTCGAAAATAGAAAAAAAAAGTGAATAAAAAGCACGAAAGTCATAATTTAAATTTTATTTCCTTAATTATTCTCAATTGTCGGAAATCATAAAGAACGCCTCTTAACTTCTGAAGACTTATCTAATTTTTTAAAATTCTAAATGGATATTTAAGAAACAAACCATTCAATAGAAAATCATTTTAAAATTAATTTATTTGATTGGCTTTTATATAATTAGGTTATCATTAGAGTTTAATTCTCAAAAACATTTTTAATTTCACTTGTCAAATTAGAATTAAAAATCATTACAATCGTATTAATTCATATATCACAGTTGACAGATCTAATAAGAATTATAATTCAAAGCACAGTACCATAAATTAATAAAATAAGAACGGCCATCGACATTAATTCGCCAAATGACTTTAACTTCATCCGACTGTGTGATTGACTAACATGCTTTAGTAATAATTCTATCTATCATTATCAGCAACGTATAAAAAGTGTTTTGTGTAATGGACTATACACTCGAAAATTGTGTAATACCAGTCATATAAGTTTTTGTTTTGTATCATGATGATGATATAAGATGGTATAAGAGGTCGGCCTTCGGGTGTGTCTATTTCGATTAAAGTGGCCAAGGTGTTTTAGACAGTTTCGGCATCCTCGCATTCGGGCTAAACGCGGGGCGTGTCCGTCCATTCGTTCTATTTAGTACAAATTTCGTGGTGTTAAAGTTAAGTGGAGGCTCAAGCCCGTAGGCTGTCGCACCCGCCGCGCCCTCTAACGACGTTTTGTAAAATGAAAGATTGAAAAACAAAAAAATGTATTTTTGTATTAAATATTTCTAAAAGTACGGCGTATGTAAAAATCGAAATTTTGTCAATAATCTCGTTAAGATTATACGTTTTCTGCGTTTGCTTTAAAGGTTAAAGAGTTTCATTAAAGAAATGGCGCGGCGGGCGCGCGGCGCGCGGGGGTCTTAGATAAAAGATATAATAAAATAAAGAAAAGATGTTTATATGATTCAGGATGTAAAAATAAATATAATTTAAACGCGATATTAGATCGTGAAAATTGTTTTTAATATAGTCGGCGGGTCACTATCGTAATCTGTGGGCCTCGACGACCCGCACACGAAGTTAACCTAATTAATTATTATGGTCCTTTAAAACAATATTATACAACTACTAGCGATATCGCATCGTCATAATGCTTATAATTTAACGAGCGTGTGTCTTTGTCCATGAATGTTTTAGAGTTCTAACCACTGTTTGGTGTATTTAGAAATTATGATGACAGAAAATGTATGTATGTCGCGCGACGCATGCGCGCGACGTATCCGTTAACGAATCGGCGTCACACACCGAAAGGGCAAGATGATGTCGATCGAAAATTCAAAATTAACAATAATGGTGAAACACGAGTTACGTATCTCTTGGCGTGCGCTGGAAAACTTGTTCACACGAGCGAGGGATGTTTCGTCGTCAGTGTAAGGAGTAATAAAGCTAAGCTTTTATTTGATTGCAGACTTTCATTTACCTCCACTGTTGCAAGCCCGTCGTCCTGCTTAGAACTAACGAATGTTACCATAGACAAAATGGCGCAGCCATAATGCACCCATCCTCCTTTGCATGTTACCTACCGTTATAGTAGACAAGAGAAAGCTTTGTCGTCCATTCTGCGTACGGTAGAATTTGTGCAAAAGGATGATATCCCCTCTTTTTAATGTTATGCTAAGCACCAAATTAATTAAAACATACAAATACTAAATAACAACTTAATTAAAATATACAATTACCTACACGTTTACCTAAAGGTTAATGACACTAAAAATTGTCTGCTCCGTAACATTTTTATTAATGGCACGGACCAAAAAAAAAGGGTAGTAATATTAAAGGGATATTTTCACTAAACGATTGAAAGGTTGAAAATTACCCAACATCAAAGTTAAAGCTTGAAAAAAACCCTTAAACAGCATAGCTTCAATGATTTTTCATTACAAAAGCGATGTTTACTCATACAATGCATGTGTCACCGCTGAAAATGAAGGTGACCTCTATAAAAGGTATATTTTTAGGCCATATAGTACACTATATTGACACATATGCATGTTCTTGGAACTTCACGTCTTGCTTAAAATTTTGGTAAGCTTTCTAGAACAGTAACTCCATATCTCATCGCGACGTCTACTTTCACCGAAAAAACATATGATGATTTGATACTATTTTCGAATGTAAAATAAAATCGTCTCTGGGATAAATTTAAAATACGCATATTAAACATAGATTGGTTTGACACATTAATTGTTGCTCTTCATATATAATTTTAATATTAGTAGTTTCGGAGCACGTGTACACTCTAAAAAATGACAGCTAAGAGAGATTTTTTCTTAGTTGACGTTAAATTCATCAAAACAGCTGTGAAATTATATATATTAACGAAAACTGATTAACGAATCAGTTTTCGTTAATATATATAATCACAAGCACAAATGAACTAGTTCTCATAACGTATAAGAACTAGTTCATTTCTGATTGAACTAGCAATGTAGGTACTATATTAATTTTAACAAGTGTATACATTGTTTCTATTATTACTTGCTTTCTTGCATAATTTGATCACTTTTATTTGGTTAACTTATACACATATATAAATTAAATCAAATCAGAATAAATCATTTGGAATAATAACACAAATTAGTTGTTTTCTTTTCATTGTTAAGTTAATCAAAGTTGTATTTGATTTACCTAATACCTGTTAATTACATCAACTACACTAATACTTATCATTTTTAAAACAACAAAGATACAATGATCAATTTTAATCTATATATTCTAATCTATATATATATGTAATGTTTGTCTGTATGTCCTTTATAGAATCGTAAACTTTGCATTTGATCATGTGAGAATCTTTAGCAAAGTTGTTATGAGCCAAAGAAGGTTTTTGATTCGGTACGACCAATTTTCACAATTGAACCTGAAATATGGCGCCATTGTCGGTATATCAAACGGCTGGACCGATTGGGATGAAAATTTCTATGTATATTCCAATGGCTCCCTGGATGATTTCAAAACAAAACTGGACCCGGTAGGTGACGCTGCTGTCGGCATATCGCTTAAAGCTTTTCCGGGCAAGACGACGTCTGCCGGGACAGCTAGTCTATACTTATATTATAAACGTGAAAATTTGTAAGTATGGATGGATGTTAGTTGCTCTTTCACGCAAAAACTACTGAATGGATTTCGATGACACTGTACTATAATATATAGCTTACACATCAGAATAACATATAGGCTATAATTTATAAAGATATAGTGTGAATTATCCAAAATATAACGATAAGTGGCAAATAAGTATGAAAAAAATCTGTCATCTGCGAGCTATCCTGGCGTGCGCCGCAAAAACCGTTGGAATTACACGTATATAATGTATGATGGAAATGTTTATCTTAAATAGTCCCATAAAAAAGCTCGCGACAGCATATATCTATCTTTTATGTGTAAACTGTTATCGCCAAAATAGTGAACTATAAATATAATAATAATTGATAATTTATTGCTAACACACATTTGGTAGTAACAAATTGATTCTTATATCAAAGTAAATACTTTTATCGCATTTGGTGTTTAAAGTAGATGAACTTTGTTCTTTACACTACATCATTTGGACAAATATTTGAATAGTTATGACGACAGACAAGCGAGTGCGCGATATTATGGTGCGGTCCGGCGGCAGGGTCAGACCATAAAGGTAGCAGGCCTACATTTGAGCACGCAATGCTTTTCCCACGGCCAGCTCTACGTGGCTCGCTCACGCGTTTCTAAATCGCAAAATCTGCATGTTTATATAGACCAAAATAAATAGTTTATAGGAGTATATTGCAGTAGCCACCTAAATCTTTTGCATTACCATGAATCATCGTATACTTCCGTACCTATCCATCCTTACATACTATAGCGTTTATAATACCTATAATACATATTAATGAGATTATCATAAAAAAATACTTAGTTCCAATTTACATATATTACACAATATAAGTGTTCGAACACTTATAACTGGAGAATAGCTGGACCGATTTTCATTTTTAATTTGTTGGATTTGTCTCTGTCCCGAATTGCAAAATAATAGAAAAACATTGACAAATTGCCAAAAAAATAACGCTTCCTATCATCATTATCACAATTTTCCATCACCATGCGGGTAAAACCGCGGGGCGCAGCTAGTACTTAATATTATTGGGTTAACTATAAATTAATAGGTAAATTGTACTGGGAGTAATTGTTTAAAACAATTTTCATATTAGTTGAGATAAATAATCAGTCTTTTAATTGAAATAAGTGACTACCCTTCCCACCTCACCTCAAAGGGCGGCGCGGGGGCAGGAGGCGAAGCCAACTGAACAAATCCAGCGCATATCGTTAGTCAATAGCTGCATGAATAGTTGTTTGTGTGCCGCACGAGTTAAAATTAATTTATTTCATTCATGACTTCCTTGTTTATTCATTTAGTACCTATCTGTATTACTTACGAAAAGTCAGACGTAGTTGGATTAGTAATGAGATAGTTGTGGTAGTGTTGGTAGGTGTTGACTTTGAAGACCAAGTGTACAATGTACATGTACCAAAAGAATAAGGAACCAAAGAACGAACCAAACACAGCACAGAAGGTAGTTAGTTTCCAGAATTAACTAATATCGCAGATACCTTGTAATATAAAAATGTTAACAATAGCAAAAAAATATGTAACGTTGCAATGTACCTTTTAAAAATCAATAAACAAATATTTTCTTTCAATTTATTTTTGTTTTCTTTTATCTAAATATTGTCTCATATGTCAATTACAACAAATAATGAGAATTATTTTTAGGACTCAATTTTTGACAAGAAATTATAATTATTTTTTTAAATTGTGATACATTCTACGAATTATTTATAAGCTGTGATAATTTGAACATAAATCGGTTTTACTTCATGTTTCTTCTCATAGTATTAACTTTGGTTTTCTATAATTGCTGATAGATAAAATATAGCACAGCACACTGCCATGCTAACTACGATCGAGGCTGGTTACGGGTGGAGCGTAATGTCATACTGGCACTAATTTTCAAAGTGAATAAAATATCTTGTCTGTATTGATAAATTGTACTCAACTTTGAGACCGCGTTTGAGTTAGCACTGGAGGTGCTGTTCTAATCAATGTGTCGTACTTCGGTTCACTTTTAATTGCGGAACATATCAACTATCACTCACACGTTACAGGTGATTAAGAGTGAACTTTAGGACAACCCGGCAACTCATAGGCATTTTCACAGTTGAGTGCGATTTATTAATGCAGAACTTAGTCAATTAAAAAAATGTTACTTAGGGCCTCTTTCACCATCTCCTTTTAAACTAAATTCTAATAAAAAATCACTTTTAAAATTAGTTTTGAGTTCCACGTCCTCTTTTTAACGGTTTATCAGTCCTTACAACTGTTAAAAGGAGAACGTGGAACATAAAGCTAATTTTAAAAGTGACTTTTTGTTAAAAGTCAGTTTAAAAGGAGATGGTGGAGAGGCCCTTATTGGATTTAAACAAGAGTAACTTAGTTGTCATTATAATGTTACCAATTAGTATTAAACAAGTTTCGTAGTTGATTCAAGTAAATGAATTTGATCACAATAAACATATGGTTCAAATGCAACAAGTTCTAAATTGAATTTATGAAGCTAATAAGTTACTATAATCATTTCTGTGTTGGTAGAGATTATGGTTTTAGTTGAATTTATTAAAGTGAATTAGTTATTATAATAATTTTCTTGTTGATATTGACCAGGTATTAATTGAATTTGTTAAGATAAGTTAGTCGGTATAGCCATTTTTCATATTCAAACTGAATAAGATTTAAATAGTTTTAGTTAGCTAATAATAATAAGAGCTGAGTAGTCCAGTTGAATAGTCCATTGAATAATGATAGTCAATCAAAATCATCTTATTTGAAATGTCTAAAATCTTGTTAGGCTCATATAGTATACTTATGGAATACTTGATCAAGGGAATCACAATTTTGTTTGAAGTAACCAATTTTTTTGAGTGTACGTGAGCATGGGTAAAGGGCAAAAGGCGCAGAGAATAAAACTACTTAAAGTTACAATAACCTCTATAAAAAAAAAAGTGCAGAAATTCGGCGCAGGTAATTTTTTTTATATCTTTAATAATTTTGATAAAGAATGCAGAGTTTGAAAATATGAGCGCAATAAGTGTTTTCGTTCTTTCCGAGCTCGAAAACATGAATTCGAAATAACAAAATGGTTTAATTTTTAGGGCTGTGAGACAAAACAGCAAAAGGATTCCGCCCTTATAGTTTCGTAGTGTCCGTCCGTCGGTATGTCACGGACATTTTATTCAAAAACTACAAGACTTATATTGATGAAATTTATAGTGTAGGTGTCTTGTATAAGCCGCTAGTTAGTTTGGTACTTATGGAACAAAAATAAATATTTCTAAGGGGACAAATTTTTTTATTTACAACAAACATCAACGTGTTACACATGTTTCGTCAGTAATTTTCAAAATACTTTAAGGTTTCTAAGCAATTTTTTTCGATTATTTGAATTAATTCGGAAATAATCGCTCCGTAACTTGTATAAATTGTGTGCCCTCTTTATTTTTAAACCGGATGTCTAAAAAATAAAGAAAATATATAGAAGTAAGTAATAAATCATTTTCTGATTTCGAAAATGATATTTTTTGAGTCATAGCTGAAAAACTACGTTGCTCAACAAAAGGACGTAACCACCATGAAGATACGCTTATGAAAATACGAAATTACGCTTGCTGGTGCTTATTAGTTTATGCTATTTTAAAAAGAATAGTCGAAATACCTACTTGTTCCTCTAGTTATAGGCGATTAAAGTGCTTATCCCTATTCTGTATGGAAAGTATGAAAAAAAGAATAAAAACGTAGTTTTTCATCTAGAGTGCATTTGTAATATCTGTTTCGGAACTCTACATTGAGCATGGTCCGGCCAAAAGCCATTTTTGGCCAGTTTTTAAATTCGCCACATGAGTGAAATTGGTATAAATAGATTTTCTTTTTGCGACTAACTTCGAAGTTCATTTTCATTGCACAAATTATCAAAACATGCTAAAATTTAATACTTAACCCCAAAAGAAGTGAACTTCAACAAGCACTTTATTAACATTCAATGCATCTTCAGAATTAAAGTCATCACAACGAATTTTCCAATCAGCACAAAATATGCTAACCCCAAGGTAATTTAAAGTTATTAACATATTTGAAGATGTCGATACAGGGGTTGTAAGAAGTTTTGTACCCCTAATTAATTCAATTATGGAAGGGGTCACGCTCGAAATTACCATGAATAATCACACTTCTCGATCTTCTTAAATTAATTTGTAATATTTGAACTTTAAATCCTATAGAAACTTGTTTGGGCAAAAAAAAAATTGTTAGGATTAAACTTTATTGGTATTTGCCCGCGACTTTTCCCGTGTGGATATACAACGAATTCTTTCGTCTTTTATATTGATCGATAACGTTATCAATCATGATCTCAATCTCGGTCCCGTTTTCAATCCCATACCAAAAGAACCCACGTTTTTATAGTGACAGCTTCCGCTGGTGCGTTTCGTTCAATATGTGAGAATTGCAGTGGCCCACTCCCTTCGCCCCTCTCAATCAGTCAGATCTCCAGCAGATATCCTGGTCCCTCCCAAGAGTCCAGAGGCTGGCTGGTGACACTTCTGGGGTTGCAAGTGTCCATTTTTGCACCGAAAACACACCGCAATTTTATGAAACGATCTCATTCTACGTTCACGCAACGAAGCCTCGAGCAAAAGTAAGTATCTTTATAAATTATTGGCCCATATTTTATTTTGATATATAAACTATAATATTGCAAAGTTTTATCTAATTCTATTCCACCGTTAAAGCGCGGTTGAGCAACAAATACAAAATTTCAAAATAATGTTAGTCGGATATGTAGAAATAATTTTCACCTATTATACGTAAGAACAAAACATACAAATGTTGTGACTTCTTAAGGTTCCGTAGTCAACAAGAAAGTTTTATAGTTTCCTCATGTCCGTCGATCCCTTCACCTGTCTGTTTGTCGCAAAAACATTGCGGGTATGTGAAAATAATTTTTCGATATAGGAATCCGTTTACGAAATATTAAATTTTGAAGTGTTATTTTTTTTTAAGGTCAAGTATGTGTCCCGCGACTGCTACCGGGTAAATTATTATTTTTGTATGAAAAAATTCACAACAGTATTATACATAACGAAGTTAAAAGGAAAACTCTCACAGCTGACTAGGCTGAGTTACGTTAAGTTAACGAATAACAGTCGACCAACTTATAAAATATATGTATAAGAAAATTAAAAATAAGAAAATTATAAGAAAATTAAAAAGCAAAATTTTGACATATTCCATTGAAAACGAAACCCGACACTGCGCATGGCGCGACACGCGACACACACGTTTAATAAAGCTGAAATTTTTGATAAAAAATTAAAAATTATAACATTTCAATTTTTAAGGTATATTATTTAATTCAAGAAAATTAGGATTATCGGCGATTTTGAATTTTAAAAAATTCATGACAATTAATGGGTTGCAGATACAACGATGGGTGTAAAGACTTTTTTTTTCATTTGAAATATTGTAAAGAATATAAAAAAATTAATTGATTGCAAAAAGTGCATTTTTTCAAGGCTATATGGTTATTTGTTGTTTAACAATAACGTCAAAAGATATTAAATGTTATCTTATATTTTTATAATCTGGGAGACCTCCCGGACATATATAAAAAAATACGAATTAAAACAATTTTGCAAACGAATGCTCCAATATGCCCTGCACTAGACGTTGACACTATTAATTATGAGAAAGCAATCTTAGTTTAAAGACAGAACTAAAAAGTAGTCATTATAAAATAACTGGAAAAATTAAAATTTCGACTGCGTAAAAGTGAACGAATAGCATGGAAACTAGACTAGATATGTACAAAATTATACAATTAAGTATCACACATTTTAGCAGTTGGAGGCATACATGTAGAAAGGGTCGCTATAAATAAGGAAACAGGAATCTAATGTCTCCGACAGCAAATATTTGTCATATTTAGTTGGATGATTATTTTTACATCATTTGTTTCCATCTTTTTAATTCTCTTTGAGGCAATCGGGTCCTTTATATTTGCATAATTATTTTTTTATAAACTATTTCTTTTCAGTCAGTAAATATAATTTTCCAAGTGATGTCCATAGATATGAATATCACTAAAAGTAGAAAGCATATTCATCTATGGTAGAAAGTGATGTTGCATCATTTTGATTTATCCATGTGACATCCTACGCTTAAGTAAAAAACTAAGCAATTCCAGAAGTTGTAGTGTGTTTGCTAGTTAACTAAATTCTCAATAGATGGCGCTTTGTACATTCCTCACATTTAATAAATTGTCTGGAGTAATTTCTTCAAAAGTTTAGAGAAAATATTAATTTCAAATTATTTTCTGTTATTAGCGATGAACTTACTCTTATAAACTATTTCAATCACTGACTTTTAACATTAATGGCATATTGCCCAAAAAAAAGGAAATATAAAGATAGTGATGTTCACTGGAGAATATTTGTTATAAATGCAAAACCACATTTATTGATTTTTTTTTCTCTTTCTCAGGGCAATAAATGAACCTGATTTCTTCCATAGAGATAGATAATAATAGTATATACAAGGTTCCTAACAGATAGTAATCTATATAATTAATGATTAAGGAATATTTTGTCTCCAGCATGTGTACATGATTTATAGCTTATTAGAGTCAAATTTGGTGTAATCAAAAAGATCTTGACTTGCTTGTGCCTTTTATAATGGTAGTTAATTTATGATGCCAAGTTTTCGGAATAGTTTTATTTGGTACCAAATGTCATTGATCTATTTTTTTATTATTTTCTATACACATTAATATTACATAAGTATTATAGTATGTGCATTATTTTGTGAACACGGTTGAGAATCTGATATTGATTACTATTCTTATATTATTATCATTAATATATAATTCAAAGATAGTAATCAATATTAGGTTCCCAACTCTCTCAACAACTGATATAGGCAAATAAAATCATTAAAAAATTGTAATAAATTACTCATATGAAACTAATGAGTTTCTTTAATTTTCAATTTAAGTCAATGCATTCTTACTAATATATTTTGAAATCCGCATCAAAATAGTACCTCACAATGTTAAAACGAAAATTGTTTTTATTTAAACTTTACATTTAAAATACAGAAGTGAAAAATTCTTTATTGGGCAATTTTTGAGATGGGAAAAAAACCATTGAACTTGCGACACTGTTACTGTTATCGACACATCTGTATATAAGTATGTATTGAGACCTTAAATAAGTTCTTGCTGTTTCTTTTACAAAATAAAAGCTTTATTTAAATTATAAAGAACAAAAACATTTCACTCAAAGTATTGCCCATCACTAATGTCCATTTTCTCCCATCTTTCTGACAGTATATGAATTCCGCCTCAGTAAAACGACATGTGTTTTGAAGCTATCCAAGAATCAATCCATTTTTTACGTTCTTCATAAGAATGAAAGCACTAGTCAACTAGGCCATGTGCCATCGAACAGAAGAGGTGAAAATCAAAAAGGGCTATGTCAGATGAATACGGCGAGTGGGGTAGAACTTCCCATTGAAGCGTTTCCAAGTAAGTTTTCACTGGTTTTGCAACTTAAGGCCGAGCATTGTCATGTAGCAAAATCACTTTGCCATGTCTCTGCTAGTATAGCGGCAGTTTTTATTTTAAGGATCGATTTAAATGCATCAATTGAAATCAATAGAGATCGCTTGTGATAGTTTATTCGGTTTGAGCAGCTCATAAGAAATTACAGCCTACTGATCCCACCAAATACAGAGAAGAAGCTTCCAACCATGGACATTTGGTTTTACAGACGATGTTGATGCATGGCCGGGCTTACCTCCCAATTTTCTACACTTTGGATTATCGTAGTGTATCCACTTTTCATCGCCAGTCACGATGCGATGCAAAAAAACCATTTCTTTTCTGCTGTTGAAGCAGTAGTTCACACGTGAGAAAACGCCATTCGATGTCTCTCGGCTTCAATTCATATGGTACCTAATGTCCTTAGGATCATTCCTAAAACTTTAAAACGTTTTGAAACAGTTGAATTATCTAACTGTAATGTTTTCCCAATTTCTGCTAGCGTCTGACATCGGATCGAGTAATTCCTCCAACTTTTCGTCTTCAAATTTTTTCAGTGCGCCAGAACGTTCTTTATCCTCGAGTCAAGATCATTATTTTTGAAGCATTGAAACCAGTCTCTACATGTCGTATCTGACAAAGCCTTGTCACCATAAGTCTCAGCAAGAATTCTATGCGCGCTTCAGCCGCAGATTTCTTTTAAATAAAGTCATGCAATAAAATTCCCTGCAAATATTTGGCACAAGAGTAGACATTTTCAGAACTAAGAAAAAATTACTTGGTTCACACTAAAGTAAACTACTATACACTGAAATTTAAGGTTAGATACACTACTGCCTTGCATGTGTGTTACCATTCGAAATTTCACGAATGCGGTACTGCTACTGCCATCTTTGACGAAACAACGAGAAATTATTCAAGGTCCCAATACATATATTATGTATGTACATACATAGATACACACGCATGTTGGCATTTTTTGAGATGGGAAAAAGTCATTAAACTCGCGACACTATTACCATTACCGTAACTGACACCTCTCTATATAAGTATCTTTATATATAGGTCCCATTTACACAACGATTACACAAAAGTTGAGTTTTGGGTTGAAATACATTGATAATATAACTATATATAATATAAACGTATATTGTGTGTATAAGTGCAACATACATATATATTCATGTCAGAACTTTTCATATTGTATTTGTAAATTCACATTTTAAGCAACAGACTGCAAATTTTGTATGTAAAATAATATCCATTCATTTTAATGTAAATAATGAATTAAATGAAAATTGTAATATAATTTTTGGAGTAGTAGTTTATAATAATCAATAAAAAACACTTCCTTTAAAAGTATTTCCTGCACAATAAATTATTTCCTGAAGATTCAAAAAAATACAAACTTTATTGTTCAAGTTGTTACTTCTGTTGGCATTCCCTGAGTGCCACTGTTTTTCTTAATCTCTATATGGTTTACATTGTAATTTTATAAATAATGATAAAAAAATTACATATTTAATAATTTACTTAAATGTACATTATATATGGACAAACAATAATAAATTATTAGTAACATTACTTGTAATATAAAATAAAACCAATAAATAAAAAATGTCTTTATTGTTCTCGAGTCAACATTTTTAGGATATCACAACTATAGAGATCTTCAACTATATTACTTTGCACTCAATTCATTAATACCAAACAACATGAGCTTTATATGAGCTTTAGTTTGTGCACTTTTGTTTCTAAGTTCGGCTGCTTTGTTCTCATAGGCTTTTATTTTAGTATCAAGGTACTTATTAGTTTCGTTTAACGTAAGTTCTAAGAAATGATTTAGGCCAATGTTAACTAACATAGTTGTAGTGTCTTTAACATGTGCTTCCATAAAAAAATTACAACCTAAATTAAGTTGGCTTTTGAAGCCAGAAGGATGTTTTTCTTTATCACATAGAACTTTCAAAGAATGTTTCTCTTGCATCAAATCTGAAAGCTCAAAGTTAACCTTTTGTAAAAACAAATCGGTCTGACGAAGATCTTCTTTCAGAATGTCGTTAATAAAAAACTCGTATTTAGAAATAGTTTCTTCTACATTAGTTTTCGCCATACTGGTATATCAGCATCGATGTAAGTATATGCTAGAAGTAAAACATGTTTAATGTAAATATTTCTATTTCCAGTTAGGTACTCCTATAGAATAATTTCGAGCCATATGATGTACACCAAACAATATAAAACAAACTATTCACTAGTTTACAAAACAAGTTTGAAATTAAAATTCACTAAGATCCGATATAAAAGAATTGCTAAATTATCCACAAGTTTTTAACAAATAGATAGTTTTACCAAATGATATAGACAACTTTTAAAGTATTGGTGTAACCAGTGCGAACTGGTGCCAATGTTGCCAGGTTAATTAAAGCAAATGTCATGAGACAAAAGCTACAAAATTCGCTAGGAGTCGCGAAATGATATAATATTTTCGTGAACGGGCTAACTAAAATAATAGTCGGTAATTTAAATTAGAATAAAACAATGACTTTAAATGAAACGTAGTATGTCATGTAATTAATTACTATTATTTAAACACATAAATTAAAATACGGATACAATAAACTTATATATGTAAACCAAGTCAAAACCTAAATATCAGCTTATCTGATAAGCTTTTATACGTATGCATCCAAGGCATGGTCAGAATTGTCAATTAAAAATATTATTAAAATTGGTTGTCTGTAAAATCGGTATACGGACAATAATTTTACACAATAATGTCATAAGAATACATTGATAAAAAAATTGCATTCTTTTGTTAATTGAATTGAATTATTAACAATGAATTATCATTATTTTGTATAACATAAAGAAGGAGTTAATTGACAATGACAATGTTTTCGATAAATGAATATTTATTTGCACTCGTTAATTCAAATATTTTGCCACTTAAATTATATAGTAAAAAGATAGATGCGTCATAAGCCGAACACTTAGGCCAATCGTGCCTCTATAGTTCCGCGCTCTCACTCGCACGCTCGGCTCAGGCGAAATGCGACAATAAGTCATGCGTGCGTGTAGCCGGCGTTCATCGATTTATAAAGCGTTATCACATCAAAAACAGACTTTATGAATACTTAATATTAAGTACACATTACAGGCTCAGACAAAGACCTTAAACAGGCAGCAGAAATAAGAATCCCGATGAAAATCAATCATCTTAACATTAATTACCCCTTTTACAAAGTCACAAGTCACTAATTACACTGAATTATATTACATTTAAAAAGTTAATAAACAGTTTAGAAAAGTTGCCAGAAATATCACTAAATTATTTTAGTGGTTACGTTGAAGTGAAATGTCACTTTTCATGTCGAAATGTCGCTTAATTTAGGAATGAAGTCACTAGTTTGGCAACACTGACAGGCAGAATAAAATGCATAACGCATACTATGATTTTACTCGTTCAGTTAAAATTGCTATGTCTATTACAAGAGGAATCTTTCAAAAGCATTTTTAACAAACTAGTATTTTGTATCGTATAAATTTAATAATAGCAAGAATATATCACAATCAATGTTATATTCTGTCAAAAATTTTAACAAGGTAGACATCTATTTGTTTTTTGAAACAGCCGTAAAAAAAGATAACAATGAAAACAAACTTTGCTAGATGGCGCTTTTCAATTTAACGAACGTCACAGATGTTCGCTTTATCATTGCAAAATCTTTGTTTAAAGGACTTCTAACTACACGTTAGAAATTAGAATTCACGATCTTTTGATTAAAAGGCAACGAACTACTTAATCTGCAAATTTACGCTTTAGAATTGTACTCTATGACATGATATGACACGACGCGAGTACTTACAATGAAACGTATATTCTAAATAATATGTTACAAATAATATAATTTAGCACAAACTACTTTCACAATTTTTCAGAACTTAATTATTTTATAACAAACATAAATATTTATCATAGAACAAAAAGAGAAATAATTCTAACTTTTGTTTTACGAAGTAAGAAAAGACAATAAATGATGATTTACAAAAAAAAGTATTTTAAGGTAGTTTAAAAATTTTGGACGTTAACTTTTACAAAGCGGTTACAAATATTATTTAAAAACTATGTCAATTGAGTTGACATGTGTAATGTGTCGCACTGTGTAAACGTTTTTACAAAGTTTAAAGCCCAACAAAAAATATCCAAGTAATATAAATCTCAAATTTTAATATATTAAAAACGGGAAAAATATAGAATGAAGTATATAGCATCTGATGACGTTTAGAGTAAAATATAATTTGTTACATTGTCAATTTCTAGGTAAAATATCTATAAAAATATTTATAAAATATGTATAAAAATAAAAATTGTTTTTACATTCGTATCCCAGCTTTACAAGTTCCCACAAATATATCTTTTTACTATATTAGATATGAAACCCATTGGTACGAAAATAGCGTTTCTTTTGAGCGTTAAATTCTTTTGAAAATTTGGGCATACATATTGAACGTTTATTGGACGTGTAGATGACCCGCATGGGCTAGACTGTTAATAAAAAAATTATTTTGAATTCTGCACATAAAGATACCTATCTAAAAAGAAAACTTCAACCGACACTCAGTATCATTGTTGGATAATCTATATTATCAAAAATGAGAAAGTTTATGTGTATGTTTGACTTTTAAACATTCAAACCGTTCAACAGATTTTCATAACCTTTTTTATGGAAATAAATTTTGTCCCGGAATAAGACATGAGTTACTGGGTATATATTAATTACTAGAAAGTTAGTAATTGGAGCCATGAACAAATTTATATTAAATTAAATGTTTATTTCGAAATCAGTATTTAAGCCTAGCGAAGCAGGCAAGTAATAAATAGGTACTACTTCTAAATATAAAAACCTACACAAGTCAAATCTAATGCTAATGTCCACGGTGATTGTACTTTGCAATAAAAGTTGGTAAAAAAGTTCTTTAGAACTAAGTGATAAATAGGTACAATAATACAACTTTATAAGCTAAATGTTGTTGTATAATACGTTCTGTACTCTGTAGTGATGAGACTAATAAAAATATATTCTATGACATGGAAAAGTGTGAATGTGCTCTATGGTTTGACATTGAATAACATTATTGTCGAATAGTGAGATTTTTATTTGCATTGTTTGTCTTTGTCATTTTGTTTTCTTTTTTTTATATGGCTAGATTTATCAGACAACACAGTTATTAAAACCGACTACGTAGTATAAATATCTGTCGTTTTACGAGTTTTCCATTTTATTCTGCGGTTTGTTTTAAACTATATAATGTTATTCTTAGGGGACCAGTTTCCCAATTTCACTGCTTCAACGACAGAAGGTGTTATAGATTTCCACAATTGGCTAGGCGATTCGTGGGGGATTCTTTTCTCCCATCCTGCAGATTTTACACCCGTATGTACCACGGAACTAGCACGTGTAATTCAATTATTACCGGAATTCAAAAAAAGAAATGTTAAAGTTATCGGTTTGTCGTGTGATTCTTTAGAGAATCATAAGGAATGGAGCAAAGATATACTTAGTTACGCTGGATGCAAAAATAACGAATTTCCATATCCTCTGATAGAAGATGCAGACAGGCATATAGCAACAATGTTGGGAATGATTGATAAAGATGAATTAGATGCTTCTGGTATTGCTTTGACTGCTCGGGCAGTTTTCATAGTCGATCATAACAAGAAGTTCAGACTTTCTTTACTTTACCCAGCAACAACAGGTAGAAATTTTAATGAAATTCTTCGTGTGATTGATTCACTTCATTTGACTGAGAAGTCTAAGGTAGCAACTCCTGTTGATTGGAAACAGGGTGAAGAATGTATGGTGTTACCCACTGTTCGTGATGACGAAATTGAGTCTCTGTTTCCGGAAGGTGTAAAAACAATAGATATGCCATCAGGTAAAAAATATCTCCGAAAAACTATTTGCTCAGAAGTTTAAAATTGCATTGTACTTTTTTATGAAATAAACATTTTTCATATGATATGACTTTTCTTCTGTGTGTAATAGTTTTGATTCATTTCTTATTAACTGAACTAATTGGATTGTTTTGTGAGTGAATGTGTTTCATGGAAAGATCGGCAAGGGTTGCGTCAGAAAATTCTTTGCAGACCAACTTAGTAGCATATTAAGAAAGGATCAAGTTTTAAGCGCTGGAAACTGACGAACTTGCATAATAATTGATGAATGTCAGTGAATCAAGAGATATGCAAAGGTCGTAACCACATACAAATCTTTAGTTTCAGCATACTCTTCTGGGAAATAGGCATGAGTTTGTTATTATTATAAATTTGCCTTGGTTGATCATTAGGGGAGTTTGCATATACTTTATTCCTAAACAAAATTTATAAAAATGTATTAGTTCATTTATTTTTATGATTTTTTCCCATTGATAGATGTGAATCTCTTATAAGAGGTGATTAGATTATACTCTTAAATACCTGTTGAAATAATATAGATAAATATTTTCCTTAGAATATAGATTTTACCATACTTCACCATTAAAATAAATGTCAATTAGCATTTTATTAAATCTGTACATGAAAATTAGAAAAATACTCTTTTATGTCCTCTTCTATTACAAAATGACTAAGTTGTCACTTTTTAATTATTCCAATGACTCAGGACTTACTGTGCAAGATTAAGAAGCCCAAAGAAGTGAAAGTTGTTGTCCTTGGTTTTACTTTGCTTCATGGTAGCATTATGTTAAATCCTATTTTTACAGTATACATTTGATAGTTTGTTGAGTTTTTGAGCTATGATAAATAATCAAAAAAATTCAATTTTTTGAACTAAATAGACAATACTTGTCCCTATATGTTCCGTCCACTAATCCATCCTGTATTTTTGAACAAAAAATAGCAAACCTTGAGCCCATTCTTCTTAGAGTGAATAAGCATTTGGAATGAGTGGTAACGTTAATGCCAAAAGAATACAATAATACCGTATTTCAATAGAAATTCTATTACCAATGAAATATAAATATTTTTGATTTCATTTGATTATAAATATTTTCTATAGGTGTAACAAAACAGTAGGTAAGTTTTAAATTGAAATAAATAAAACACAGCTATGATTAACGAAAGTTTGCTTTATTCGACAAGAAATAGTTAAATTTATATGTAAGTTTCAATATAAATATACGATATCCATCCCTCCAGATACAATTAATATTAAACTTTTTATGATTTCCAATTTTATGAATGTAGCATTACTGAAAATTCAAATAAGAGTGATGTTGATGTAACAACATTCAATTATTGACATAATTATTGTTGAGATGACAATTTAACAAAAGATAAAGGTCCAAATAATATCATTATATACTTACGATTTAACAGAGTGAGCTGTTCAAATTGCCATATGTCATTGGCAACTATAAAACTGTACATTTAAGAAATGTTGTTCAGAGGAGATTGGGATCTATCAAAAGTATTTTCCCAAATATTGCTATATTATTGATAAACCATAATATCATAACCTATTTAAATTTCTTATCATCTATACTAGTATGACGCACTTATTTATCTCTTAAGTGCAATGTATTGACTGCTTAAATACTAAACATTATATGTTTGAAAACATGTTAGTAATGTAATTTTTGTTATATTAAAGCACCTGATTATGTGGACGACACAAATAGTCATTTGGGGCAATAGTAACACAAACTCCTCTTAAAACCTATTTTTTATATTTAAATTTCGAATTTTGTATTTATATCTAAAACTTTGGTTTTATAAGTCATGCAAATATTGAAGGTCTAAATATTTATCGAATTTCATGACATTTAAAATGGCAATGATCACTAACAATGATTATCTATATTGTTTAATATTAAAAAATCATGCTAGATCATAAAAAGTTTTGAAATTCAATTATGCATCTAGCATTTATTGAACATTAATTTTGCCACAGTACCTATTTTAAAGACAGTCAATTCATGGTGGAGAATATTCTGAACTAACCGCATTACAGTTTCTTACTTAATATTACTAGGATTCTTTTGAAATTTACATTTATAACTATGGAGAAAACCAGTAGAAGC
This sequence comes from Eumeta japonica, assembly GCA_005406025.1. Classification (NCBI taxonomy): domain Eukaryota; kingdom Metazoa; phylum Arthropoda; class Insecta; order Lepidoptera; family Psychidae; genus Eumeta; species Eumeta japonica. The sequence continues at coordinate 198,610 of BGZK01001146.1, forward strand.
TGATTATTTCAAGAAAAAAAAAAGCATTTGAAAACTGGAGAAAGTTTGAAACCCTGTAGCTTATATGTACAAATTATTATTTACAGTACAAAAAATGTGCTTACTTATTTATGTTAGAGATTTATAAAAATTGTAAGATATCAAGGTGGATGTATAAATTTGTAATGTGTACAGTAATATGTGAGAATCGCACGTTTGAATTTGTTTACAAAAAATAGGTAGGGATAACACCACAACCATTGTATTTGTTTTGCTAAAACATATACAATGGTTCTTATAAATCCTTATATTAAATTTATTAGTACTATTAATCGGTGCTAGTAGGTGCTATTCTTGCATGTACATTAATAATAAACACCAGCAGCTAATTGCAGACAATGCCTGTAATATAGCATTACACAATCTTGATGGAAGTAGGTACATTCATTGTTTAGAACTACAGGTATTTAAAAAAATATTATTTAAATAATTGTATAAAAGGGGATTAAGTAATTTAGAATTATGAGTCAATTATCTGCATATGTAATATAAATTGGGTTATCGTAATATTAATTGGGCAATTACCTTTTAATATTTTTTTAATGTTAACAATACCTATATCTACACATAAACAAAATTGATGTCTGTATTTTGATTTTAAAATAATAGATTATTTTTTAATTCCATAGCGTTACTTGTATTTATCAAGTACCGAAACAGACCTTTTTATCTATTTCTTTATTTGATCAGACCTTTAATAATATATCTCTTTTAATCTTTAGTAAGAGTGTATCGATCTCAATAGGACTTTCACTGAAATACAGCCGAGCTTATGGTGCTACATAAATGATGCTTACTTTATTACGGAAATATTTAGGCTTCCCACGCGAGGATTTGAAAAACCCTTAGATGAGATCATTTAATCGGAATTGAATTAAAGGTAGAAACGGGAGCGAGAGAAGGACCGAAATCGGTATCTACATCAAGACGAGAATAAGACCGGTATCGAAATCATGGCGGACACAGCGTCATATAAAAGATGAAAATTTATTTTATGTCAAATCGCAGGAAGTCGCTGGCGAAAGTTAAATAGTGGGTATACATATTTGTATAACGATAATGTGTAATGTGGAAGGAATAAGTCTGCAACATCTTCAAAATCATAATTAGTTGCTTTATTTTTAGGAATAAACAAGATTTTTAATTTGTAGAAAAAAATACTTTGTGCAAGCATCAACCGTTTATTACAATCTCGCTTTTAATTAAATTTTTATCAGCATCTGACCTTGGACAATAATATTTCAATGTTGCTATATTCAAGAAAGAGAATTCCTCGTGCATTCCAAAAAAAAAAGAACGTAAAAGGCTCGGCGCACGGCAACTTTTTTTGCGACGATCGAGCCGCGCGTTTCTCGGACGCTCGACTGCGTCGGCGCACAAGTTAAACAGACAATGTTGCGCGGACGATCGCATCGATGCTAATTCGCGACGGTTACAGTGCATACCATTCGTGCATGTTTGTTTTTGCGGCGTCACAACTCGCGAACGCAGCTAAAAGGGAATACACGAGCATGGCACCCAGTGTGCCGTCTATCTTTCCACACTACACATTATTTAATTCGATTGTGCGGACGCATTTTATGTCCCACTAGCGACCCGCCCCGGCTTCGCACGGGTGTAAATTATTTATGTGTTGTCACTGAGTTTATTGCTTTGGTATCGATAGTCCACTGCTATGATAATTGTTCTTTGAACGAAAATATTGCGTTTATTTATTCATTTAAGCTGTAATTAAATCAAAATTGGTTAACACTTCTTCGTTTGTCATCTCTTATCGTGATTCATATGTCAAAATTTATTCAAAGCTCACAGATTTAAACCATCCAACCCTTAAGGCGACTTTCACCATTCGCGTTAAAAACCCTAACTCAATAGAAATTAAGTTCTATGTAAAAAAATCCGAGCTAAAGCCCGACTTTCGACGAATTAGCATTTAATGTTTTAAAGAGTAAACTATAGTTGTCAATGTTTTTATAAATACCTTAGTTATAGAATCTCTTATGTATAATGTTTGGCCGTGGTGTCCTAAAACGTTTTTCGCTGCAAGTTATTTTTTGGTTGTGCGTTATTTTCAATATGTGATATCTACATTACATACCCAAGTCAACTAACATATTTATCTGGATAAAGATTAATATGGAATTGGAGAAAATAGTTACACAAATAAGTTTAAAAATGTAAATTAAGTATAAAATGGTTGCCTGTAAAGTCGGTATACGGGCGAAAGTTTTACGTGACAACGACTTTGAATGGTAAAATCATTTTAATGTGAATATTCATTCGTATAGTAGGAAGAAGGATGAAATAATAGTAACAATTTAAAACATTTATTTATACAAGAATTATATTTAAAACATTAATTTATACAAAAGAATCTCGCACTGAATTTCATATTAACAAAATTTTATTTTTACCTTTACACATACATACGTATTTATATACAAATATACATACAATAACGCAATACATTTGCAAGCTATGCACTAATTCTCTAGTGCTGCGCGCGCGGCAGACCGATCATAGTTGAGTGGGAGAGAGACGCAAGGCATTCGGCGGGCCTCTCTCTCGTTCGGTGACTCATCGTTACGTTACCGAGCGTTACACTTTTTCAAAGTGACTCCCAGCCGCAACCTTATTTAAGACGTTGTCACGTCAAAATGGCTACTGCGAGTCAACCTTCAGAGATAGGCATGTGCCATCGCGGATTTTTACTAGGCTCTTTAAAAAAAC
>BGZK01001147.1:0-201261 GCA_005406025.1 Eumeta japonica
TCAATGAATTGTCACTCTTTGTATACAACGATTTTAATAGTGAAAAATCATATCTCGATCGTAAGACTAGCTGTCATTTAATTGCGCATTTTAAAAGGAAAATGTATAACTCAAAATGTAGTGTGGATAAAGGACAAAAGCCTATATAAAAACAAAAATTACGTTGCGATAAAATAACAAAAATTATAACATTCGCCAGTAAAACGTTTTTGCTTCCATACCGCGTTCAGGTTACTCCATCACTCGTCCGCGGCCCAATGGGAAAAGCCACCTGGCTTAAAGGCGACATAACAATTAAGTGGAAGTAGAAAATATTAATAGGGCCAATAGAAGCACTCAAATACACTCCGGCCGCGACCGCTCTATAAATAAAGGAATACACCCCTTCTGGGCGACACCGGCCGCCGGTCGCAATTTGACCGTATTTCGGTAATGATTCTCCGAGGAGCAAACTCTTAGAGGGAAGGATACGGACGTTTTATCCTTTGTGTTGTTATAGGCGAATTGATTGGAGCCTCACGAAATAATCTCGGGAAAGGGATTAGTTTTCTTAGGGAAGTTTCGGGACAAAACTTCGGCGTTCGTATTAACATTCTTCCCCGGACGCCCTCGCTGCGAATAATTAAAATGAGTAGTTCGAAGGCGGACGGTCTGACCGATCTCCCGACGCGTCGAATTCGATACTTCTCGCACAGGGATCGCTGAAAATCGTTCAGTTGACGTCGCGGCCGCACGCGATCGACGGCGCAAATTCACCGTTAAAAAGTAATTAAGCGTGCGGTGCGTCGGCGCGCCCGCGCAAACGGCGGATCGGAGTCGTATCAACAATTACGAATCTCCCGGACCGTGAAGAATCTGTGAATAAAATATGAGCGAAGTTTAGCGAAAGCCAAAAACGTTTTGCGTATTTGAATAATCACTTTATCAAACAAAACTCGCCCGAATCCGCTTCATTACTTATTAACCCGCGCCCGAGTGCGAGACAAGGGACGAGCCCCGGGGACTTCGGCGCCGTTTCTTCTAACCTATCGTGTCACGTTACATTTTTTCATAAAGCCACTCCGTGAAAATTTCTTAACGTAACGTAGACAGTAATGAAATTATTACGATACGCACGCCTTTGCCGATTGCGTTGGTTGCTTTTATGGGTTAATAAAATTTTTGCAATATCTATACTACTGGCTGTAAGAAGCACGAAATGTCATAAACAAGGCAGTTAATTTAAATTGAAATTTCAATTCTCGTTTTAAGTTTTTCGTTGAATTTTAACGAAACGATCTAATACAAAACAACCTTTATGAGATCCATTATAAAAGAGTTGCTTTCGATCGAGTGATAACGTCTATGAATAAATAAGATTAAAAACCATGATTTTTCACTTAAAAACAAATTTAGATACATACATTTCAAGTGAAGTGCAATTGTTTTCATTAATTTATCTTTATTTTCTCTTAGCGTATTACCTAAATAATAAGAATAATAAAAGTAACAATAAATAAGTAAACATAGCAAATAAAATTAATATTTTAGTTAAAATTAATACATAGCGAGATAGATTAATAACTTTTGTTAATCATAATGAACCGACTTGTATAATTTTTTCCACTTTATGGTGATGATGATAATGATGGCGTAAACATTAGTCAGTACTTTATAATAAAATTGAAACTAGACTAACCCTCAATATATCAATTCATGGCATTATACATTCTCCAGTACCAATAAATGACGTCACAGGAATACCTACTCGGGTCGTGTGATAGTTGGTATGCACTTACATTACTCGGCGATCACATGACGTAAATGTTCGACGAAAGCGCAACCTCGCCCCTGCAAATGATTAGAGAATTCCCGAAACTCTACGGAAACTCTGAAAGTTTGGGCACAGCTCGTGATCGAGGCGCAATGTTAATTACGAAGTTAAAAAAAAAAAAACTGCAACTCATAATAGAGAGGGGCGCGGGAAAGATGAATGATGTTTTGAATATTTCGTTCCTGTCCGAAAACGGGAAAGTTTGTTTTGACGCGGATTAAATATGCGCATGCTAAATAGAATCCATAATTTTGTAATTTCTGTTTTATTATATATTAGATACGTTTCAGTGGCAACGGAATGATTCAAAGTTTTTTGGTGAGCAATGTAAGAAAATAAATTTCCATTTAGAGCTAAGAACAGTGAGAGGCTACTAATCATATCTGTATTTTGCAATCGATCCGTTATAAGTTTCTGAATGTACAATATGTGATGGAAAAAATAAAAAAAATAGTACTACCAACAGTGGTTTCTTTATGTCAGAGTTGGAAAAAAAATTAGAAGCTACTTAATCCGAAATATATCTTTGAAATTTATAACGATCTAATAACTTTAATGACTTTAATGACCAATTCAGTGATATCCCATTAGTTACGTTTGATAGTTTTTAATTTTCTTTCTTCCTGTAATAAATAGGTTGTCTATTGGTCTCTGTTGGTACTGTTACTAGAACTATTATAATCGGAAACCACGTTTCAGTTCTGGATTGCTACTAAAATACAAAAGAATATATATTGGTAAACACCCTTTTTTCCCTCCTTTACGTCACGCAAGAGGGTAAAACCTATAATTTCATAATGATTAGGGAGTGATATTGAGCTTACAGCTTTGTATGTCTATAGCTTAACTAAGTTATAGTAAATATGTAAAATAAATGGCAACTGCTTAAGGTATTAAAAATATAAATTATAATGAGAAATGAGTGAATATACGAATGAGCAACTAAAACCTTTTTTTTTTAATTTTGGTTACTAATCTATTTTTTAAATAAAAAGCTGTTTGAGGTGCTAATGGCATCTTTACCAATGTAATTTGCAAAAACCTGAATAAATAAATGAGTATTATGTATTTATTTGACAATTGTAGCCTTTTTTGTTACAATTTCAAAAATTCGTTTTTGGTAAAAAGGAAATCCTCCTTCGAAACAAATCTCTAAAAATAAGAATTTTGATAACTTATTAAAACCATCAATATAATTATTATTATCCTAATAATAAATTCAGTCATGGATTTAAGTCTTTACATTTAACGATTGTGCCAACCTTAAAATTTTAAGGCTGTATTTATGTAATCCGCTGTAGCAACGAAATAAATTGTAACGCGTATTGCTTTAGTGCGTTTAATTAAGGATCATGTCGTGACTTATAAAACGTACGTCTCGTTCTGATTACGGTAACGTGAAAATGAGCATGGTGCGGCTTGAAGCCTGAAAGGAGGAGAAGGGTGAAGGGGGGGAAGGGTTAGAACGCTGCGCAGCCATCACGTCGGTATAATGACGCGCTGAAGTTTCACTCGTTAGCCTGATGGAGATTGTTGCCAGTCATTACCTATGGGAAAAGCCTGCGCTCGCATACGCTCCCTGCCATTTTCGAAATCGATATCGCCGAAGCGATATTCCGGTGCAGTCGCCGGCGTATGGAACGCGACGGGAAACTGGCTAATGTGAATTTCGATACGTTTCTTGTGCCGAAACGCATTGATTTCTCATCTTTTCAATTCCGACAGCTATAAATGTAAGCCTATTTAAATGAAAAATGTTTTGTATTTATATTTCTAGCGGACGAAATATGTGTTTGTCGTTGTAGTTATACCGACGCTAATGGTGGATGGCTTCGACTGCAAATCCTTTGGTTTTGAATTAGTCCTTATACAATATGAAGTCTTGTGTTATCGGGATTAATAGGAGTGATTGTGATAGTGAAAATCGATTGATTAGGCGAGGTTGTTCTTTTTTTTGTGGCAATTTTTCTTTCGCTGTCCGTTGTTCTTAACTATATCTATCAACTCCTGTCGCTTTATTAGACCAAAAGAAGCTACAGTAAATTACACCAGAACTGGATTACTAAACAAACACCACTGCCTTTTTGTGTGAAATCTTGTTTAAAGTGTTCTACTAACTTACTAGTTGGATAGGGAGTTATACTGTTTGTTTCGATTATCCTGAAGGAATAAATTTCAATAAATGTGACACTCCGATATAAACTTGCTGAATTTTAATATGGACCACACTCTCCTCCATTACTCTACTTGCCTTTTCATCGGCCCACTTCCTACTCTATCAAATATCCTATTCCTATCCAAGAGGCAGGCAACGCACTGATGACTCCTCTGAGGTTGAGCGTGCCCATGGGCGGCGGTGACTACCTGTTTTTTGGTTGGTCGCATACTCGTTTGCCCCTCGATGTGCTATAAAAAATATATTGATTAACTTAACGCAAATTTCGGATTATTGTGCTCTCTCAGATCAGCCAAGTCTGGGGATGATGGGGTTCTCCTGCAAGTGGCTCTACATAGTTTGTTAATTTCAAGCTATGTCGCTAATTTCGTAACGCTTAGTTACTGATCACCTTGCATCATTCTTTGCCATTCGCTTTTATGTGAATAGATTGGTCATCACGGTGGCTCAGTTTGGAAAACAAAATTTACGATTCTTTATAAAAGAAAGGAAAAAGATTTCATAGAAATAAAATAATTTCCTTCAAATAGTTAAAAATGTAATTTTACCAAAAAATTTATCACATTTGAGAAATACCTCGTATTTTATTTAGTCAACGTGTAATAAAAGAATAAAATATTAAGAGTTTTTCTTTTTTCATTTTTACTGCAGCAGGTTACAAATCTACAATGTACACTACAAAAAAAAATAATAAACCTAATATACCTAGGTTTAGATAGAAAAGATATCATTTAAATTAAAATCTCCCATTTTGACATTGCGTTGTGAGTGACGCTCTCCATTTCAACTCGAGGACGTATCTCTTCTACAGTTGACAGCCATTGTTATATTTTATTATTTCCCGGCGTGACGTAACGAAGCGGGTGAAATTGTCAAGTTGGTACAATAGCGGGCCCCCGCTCAACTCCGGCTCTCAAAGTTGCATGAGAGGTCTTAACTGTTGTAAGGGTATCTAAGGATTAATTGTGTTATCTCTTCGAAATGAAAGCCGAAGATAATCGCAGCAGTTTGAAGATTGTTTTGAATTATTCGTTCTTAAGTGAGTCGTCCAGTAGAGGGTCGCTTTGAAGCGGTAAAAGTGTAATTGTAATGCTCTTAGTGTTAATTTAATATACATATAAATCGCATTGCGATTCATGTTTTATAACACAGTCGTCGTTCCAGTGGAGGTTTAAACTGTCAGTTATAATTCTTTAACAATATATAATAATATTTATAATGTACTTTTATGATAATTATACTTGTCAAAATTGTATAACGAAATATTTTTTATATAATTCTAATTAATTAGGCATACTTAATTAAAAGTAAAACTTTGTGGTTTTTTTTTCGAGCGCACAAAATAATAAAAATATAATTTCTTTTCTTGTTTAGGGTCGTCACCACCTTAGTATCACCACCATTGATGTTTCTGAACTCTTACTATTATTTTTCCTTCTCATTTTCCTTCAACCCAAAAGATATTCACCTTTTTCAGTCTCTTCTGCTCTAAAAGAAATCGTATTTATATTTAAGAATATTTTTGTAAAATGAGTAATCTATTTGCTGAATAGTTAGATGTTTTAAGGACAAAAAGATAGAAAAAGAACAAGCACAAATGGGTATTTTGAAACCATTTTTAAGGCAGTCAATTGGCGAGGATGTGCGGTACTAACAAGCGCTGAAGGTTTTTTGGGTCCCTAGGATCCTTCAAACTACGTCCTCTTACTCAAAAGTGTGGCAGCTGCGGTCACGTAATTTTGACTCATGTTGTCGCACGATCAATGTCTATTCGGAATGCTCGGACTCTGGTCTTATGGGCATAGCCTAGTTAATGCCAGATATAATTTATATCAGAAAAGTCACATTACAGGGTATCATGGACACCACATGAAAGGTGAAAGTAGGCAGCATTTTTCTTCAGTTGCGAGACGCATAAACAAATAAAGTCGAGTAGCGTGAATAGTTTGATTTTTACGTACACATATGAAAATGTATCAAATATAATGGTGAGCCACAGCCACCCTTTAACATACTATCTACATAGCATGTCCATTGGCGGTGTGGAGGTGCACCTGTTACTTTATACTCCTGGCACGCAACTGTCATACTTGTTTATGTATTCAACTATATTCAATTTACTGATGAGAAATCATAGTGGAAATATATATTCGAGTGTTATTATATTTTGTTGGCAACCGTCTCAAATGGAACTTCCTTAGTAAAAACAGGGATAATCGACAAACGAAATCCCGTTATTAATTTAATAGCTACTATGTCCAAAATATTTTAAATATTGTATTACTGATCTAGATCAGTAATATCTAACTACTAATAACTAATATCAGCTGTAATTGTTTTTGTAAGTGTATATCTAGATATTGACTTACAAAAACAATTACAATTATCTTGAAAAAGAATGAAGGATTTACCGAAACCTGATGAGTGTTTTTTTTGGTTCTTAGAGCCCCAAAGAAATGATGGCAAAGCGTGCGTATCTAGTGGTACAAGCTCAAAACGGTAACTGTTTTAGAATTGAGGACAGTGATTTTGTTATCTTATCTATCCTCCATTAAAGCTGTGTTATCTATAATTAGTGGCATTGCCTGTTTTTGTCACGATCTGATAGGGCGCCTGAAAAGCGACGGCGAGCAGGTGATCTGGGCCGACTGCGACTACGATAAATACAATGGATATAGCGGGCCTAGCACGACGCCCTAGAGAAACGTCTCTCTCTAGGATTGTCCTTGTGGCGCAACATAATGAATGAAGGGATCCTATGTCTTGTCTAGGGCGTCATGGACCGGCTGGTTGGCGAACGAAATCAATTTTATGTTAGCAGAGCTTGCAAAATTAGTAAATCATCAAAATAAAATCGAACGTACCCTTGAAAATCAAAATTAGGTATTTTAGTAAATTAAAACTAAATATCGTATAAAATATACTTATGTACAATTTATTGCGATTCATAAAATTATTTAGCATGTTATAAAATAAAAAATATTATAGTGTTATAAAGTTTTCACGAATAGTTTAATATTCAAATACGCTAAGTGACTACGATGAAACGTTTCAGAGATTTAGTGTCTTGAACATCATTGAGAAGAACTTCTGATACCGGGCACGATGCGATGTTAAGAACGATAGAACGACATTTCCACCTCTAGCTTACCGCCACATGTACTATGTGGTACCATATTATGTGGTGTACCATGTACCATGTACCATGTACCATACCATGTACCATATTATGCGGTGTAATATTTTAACGTACACATTATCACCTGATGTCGGATTGCCAACACCAATTAATTAGATTGTGTATACTACTAACTGATCTTGAATATTCTATTATCGATTCGACTGATATATCGCGTATTAATAACGAAAAATTGTTTCTCTCAAAATGCATTATCATAACAAGTTTCATCTTTTAATAAGCCAAATAAACGAATTTGACGATAGTACGGTACATCCACATATTTACCGTGACGAATATTATACATAACATTTATGTTATAAGCGTTTAATTGATGCAAATTGCAAATATATACGACGTCCAGTGAAAATAAAGAGGTGAGTGCGGCGCGCGCGACGCCGCGTGCGCGTAACGCTATGCCATAAACATCCCGCAGCCTCTGCGCCGCTGCGCGCGCCGTGTTAACTTCGGCTCGCCACCGGCTTATGCCCATTATAAATAACGGGTCACATCGCGTTATAATACACCCAGCGCACACAGAATTAAATTTTAACGTCGTCCTGAATATATTTTAGCGTCAGCGACCCGAAGGCTTCGATCGTCTCGTTACTTACGTTCCGACAATCCTAAAAAATCCGTACTACAGTTCGGAATCGTTAAAATCACGCAACAGCCTTCCGAAGCCCGAATTCATAAAATGTAAATCCCTTTACGTAGACAAAAACTCGGGTCGTTTCGAACTTCGTAATGCGTCTCAAAATAAGAATTTAAATTTCAATAATTATTCATTTGCCGGGGACAAGCAGGCGCTATTGCCAAGTTGCCGACTTCCTCTCCCATTGACATTCTCTCGGAGAAACTTTTTTAAGCGGGCCTCTATTGAGTACATGTAACTTTCCTTTTAGAGCGCGCGAGCTCTAGCTAAGTAATGCAAAGTTAGTGTGATTGGCCGTACCCTTCGGCTGCCACTGTTTCGCTTGAAAGGAGAACTTGCCGGGAAAAAAGCGGGAATAAAGAGTTCGATACGGGTATTGTTTTTGCCTTTTTCCGATTGTCGACGGGAATATTGGTAATGCTTTTCTTACCTTTAAGTTGTCTATATATAATAGCATGGCTTATCATAAAATTGCGCTGTACGTGGTGAAAAAATGTAGTCCGTCTTCCATCTCAATATCGTAACCATAAAAAAATGTTCGGAAAGTATCCGTGATAGAAAATAATATAAGCTGAAATAGGTTTATTAAGGGGAAAGGTCAAACGGCGGAGATAGCGCCGGCGTCGGCGGCGGCGTCCCCATGGTGTTTACTGCTTACACGGGAGCGACCTTCTATAATGCGTTATTTTCATAAGGCAGAGCGCCCTGCCCTGACCCAGTTCCTTTTAATCCATCGCTTACCTATAACGTTTTATTGGCGATAGCCCATTACATTACATTATCAACATCATCGTCCGATTTTACTATTTCCAGTCACGTAATCTCGAACGACCAGTATAAACCATACACCGGGCCGGCCTGCTTCCCGGGCACCGGGCCCTACTCGATTTGTATGAATAGCAAAGCGAGAAAGAAATCTATTTTCGCAAACTTTTTCAATAACACCGCCCGACGTAAAATGTCGTTTTACATCCTTCCTTTGCAGGTTTTTAGAGCTTTTTTTTTTCTCTCGGCCTTATTTATGCCCCCCGCTCAGCTTTGACGGAATAAACTTCTAAGACAAATATGAATATGGAAATGAATTATATGTTAAGCTGGCTCCGCGTGACGGGAGAGAAATGTCGTCGTTTTGCCCACCTCTGAATTTAACCGGCGCGCGCGGGCGGCGACGATGTTGCCGCGAGGTCACATGCTAAAGTGGATTGAGAGCGTCAGTCACGACGCGCCGCGCCGCGCTCGTCAGCTCCCACCGATTAATGTGCTGTGCATGTCGTGCAATTTGCGTTTTATTATTTCTTAATAGCAAAATAATGGTATCATGTAATTCGTGTTTTCACTGAAATTAAGAGTACACATACACACCTGTCGTACACATTAAGATTTTACAGATCGCTATTAGGTTACAGAACAAAATAGAATCGAATGCACTTTAGAAGCATCGACTAATGCTTGTTCAAAGACAGATCATTTAATTTGACATGCTTTTAATCATAGCAGTAGTAGTCGTTTTCATTCTCAAGCCTACGAGAATATTAAAAAGTTCATAATATGTAATAATGTTTTTGAACATCATTCAAATCTAGTCGTGGTAAAATTAAAACTTTTCCGTTCAATATATTTTTATGGTTTTGAAATTGTTTATTATCATACATTTTATTCATCTCGTGTAATTATACCACACTAAAACGAGCTTTTTGCCCGCGGTGTACAAGAATGAATTTTAATTTTTTTTTATCAAACCATTTTGCTATTCATAATTTTTATTCCAATCCTGTTCACTATTTCAGTTTTGTTTCCACTATTAGTTTCAGCCCCGGTCCCGTTCTAGATTTTAATAATAATAAATACTGTTCTCGATTTTGATCTTGATTTATTTATTTATTTTATACATCCACCTCCTCATCATATTTTTTGAAATTTTTAAAGCTTTTTGCTTGATGAAATTTCGCTTAATATAATATTACTAAAACCTGCATTGAAATCAGTTTAGCCGTTTTTATTTGATACGGAAGTAAATTAAACAGATATATACATTCCATTGTTTTATGTTGTGTATAGATATTAATTAAAACAAGTTATCAAAAATGGTGCACTTTTTCCACAATAAAATTACATTGCTTTATTTACGAGAAAAATTAAAATTTTGCAAGTAATGTACAAAACATAAGTTTAGTTAATGTAATACGATATTTGATAAGTTATTATTGCACTTAAATTTTTTTACTTTATAAAATATAGAAGCTATATATTTTTTAATTAGCAGTAAATGAAACTAAGCTATGAATATGTTTAAAAGAATAATGCAATGCTAGATGGTGATATCAGTTTCCACAATAAATAATAAAATACGTAAGTGATCAGGTTTTGCAAGAAAGAAATTGAAAAACAAAAAAAAAACAAAAAGAATGTTAGTTCGTTCTTTATTTTTTAAAAGAATTTATTTTTTAATTTATTCTCTTATTCTATTTCTATTATTTAATTTATTTAATATGGAACCAATTTGGTGCAGGATTTTCTAAGGTGACCTTTATTAAGGTTTTCATCACACACATTCGCTCTATAGCATTGATTTTTAAGTTTATTTTTAATCGTCTTTTCCAGATAACCAAACAACCATAAAATACTTTTACATCTTCCTTGAAACCACACCCGTTTTTGCGTCTCTAATGAATTAATTCTTTCATATTTCTTCTATCCAACTCTCCCTAGCGTAAGGGCCTGAATTTCATGATGGATAGCGAAACACGTGCTTGTAGTGCAGCACTTCGTATTCACAACACCAAGCGATGCCCCATGCTCTTTATTTTCCGCGTTCACTCTTCATTCAATATTTTTATTATACTTAAGAGAAGTTGTATATTTGACAAATATATTATCTGACAAAATGTAACAATTTGGGGTTTTAAACTGTTTTTAATGAACTAAACAAATTATTCGATCTTGTACCTAATCATAAACATAAGGGTGTAGCATTTACTACACAGCTAAAATAACGACACCGAGTTTTTATTCCCGACGACTGACCGGTCGCACTAGCGGAAGGGCGTGGCGGTGCGAACGGGCGAGCGGGCAGGGAGGGGAGGTGGACTGCCACCATTGATAAATTGCAAGTCTTAAAACCAGTGGCAGGTAATTCGGCAGAAATTCCAGGTCCCCGCCGGCCTCGCCGCGCCGCGGCGCGTCGTTCGCCCGTGAAAAGTTTCAACGATTACTTTCTTCTAATTTATGTTCTAGGGGCGCCGATAAAACGATGGCACGAGGTCGCGGGACCAGGTGAGAAGTTCGCAGTGACCTACGCTAAAGAAAAAAAATAAACTCGAGAGGGTACGGCGATCACAATTTATGGCCATTACGAGGCGCTTTTGTTTTAGTTTATACGAATAAAGATAAATAACACTTTTAGTACTGATTTGTTACGTTAATGGACGGTTAAAGTTTAATTCGAACTTTTCGTATCCTTACGTAATTGTGATTTAGTGTCAACAGCTTTTGTTTTACGTTTGAATAAAATATGTGCAAAAAATAATTAAAGGGAAAAAATATTTTCCTTATCTTTGATAAATACGTATTCATAGGAAGAAAGGACAATTTTTTAATTAGTCTTTTGCATAATTATAGATGGATATTTATATCCCGTTGAAAAAGGTACATTAAGGGTAACGTATCTTTTTCAACGGAAAAAACTCTTGACGAATAATAAACAATCTTTTAAAATACAAATTAAACCGCGTCGTAATGCATAATCTACAATACCGCTAAATAGATTTTCATTAAGATGGTCTTTCTAACAAAAATTAAGAGGTCCTGGGCGTCGCTGTGAACAAACTTGATTAATATTCGTCAAATGAGGCAGCAATTGAGAGGACCAAGTGGGCAGAGGGAGGGTGGGAGGTGCGGAGGGTCTGAAAGTTGCGGGATGCGGAGGGGTAAGAATAAGGGAGGCAACCTCAAGCTCTCGCAGCACGTAGCAGTCAAACTGATGTATCGGCCATCATCTATCATACACAGCCACGTGTTGGTTGCAGATGAACGTCTAGTGCCTACAACCATGTTTCTATTGAGTTGTTATTAGTTTAAATGGTTTATACTTAATGCATGCACATGTTATTAAGTATGATAGGAAGATTCTTAAAAGTTTAATATACAAATTGGTAAAACTTGGCAATAAATGTTAACTTGTGGAGCATAAAAGAATTTTCCAGAAAAAAAAATAAAACTAATTTATTTACAGAGAGAAAAATAAAATTAAGAAAATTAATTATGAGAAAAGTTGATTTTCAAGTCTCTATTTCTTTCAAAAATTAAATGTATGGTAATCCTTACATTTAATTTTTATGCAATATGTATATCGTTCACAAAACAGTGTTTGCATTTTATCCATTGATTTTAGCTTTCATATGAAAACAGCTTAAAGATTGAGGACAAATTGAATCAAAGCATTTCGTAGAATCAAGCTCATTGATCTCGATCAAATTAATATAATCAAACATGTATTTTTCACTTTTGCTATGCCGCATAAAATCAATCGGCAAGAATACAACAAAGAAAAACCTATTGTTGGACAAACCGGCACCGTAGTCAGGCGATGCGCACCCTCGAACGTGACTGCCTGATGTTTTCTGCCGCTTGTCCTTTTCCGCTGGATTGATTTTATCGGATACGTTTGGGATTACGCACGGTGATGCATCGGCTGATATAAATCAGACCATTTCGCGGTCGGAGAGATTCAAAACAGAGAAAAAAAAAGCCTCCATTCTTTCGGTCTGCGACGAGGGGTAAACGAAATGTCGACGTGTACGCAACTCGTGTTTGCCGAGTTCATGTTCACGAACGAAAGAAAAATTTCGTAATGAATTTCGCGTACGCCCTAAATCGCAGCTATCTGGAAGTTTTTTCTTCGTCCCCATGGACGATTATACCTCAATCATCGTGCTGTGCATGGACATAATACTATAAACGCATCGATTTGGAATCGTGCCTCCGATATTGAAAGTGAACTACTAAGCCTTAAAGCGACATCTGTTTACCGTAAAAGCGAAATTGTTTTGTTCGATCACGGACGTGTAACGAAATTAGGTCATGTTTACTTCTCTACCTTTTAAGGCAAACAATGGAAGCTCGTAACAATATGTCGTACCGTATCGAATTACAATACACGCGCGGCGTTCGATTGTTCTTATAATTTCTGGCGCGGCGTTATCGTAAAAGTTGAAACAGCCGCCGACGGAGAGGATAAAAAAAAAAACGCCGATAAATCGACAAGGTTTGCGAACAACGCAATCCATTTATTGCGAATAAAATAAAGATGGCGAGATTGGCTGGATCACGGCGCACTTACACAAATTCCATTCCCGTGTCTTCGTCGATGAATAATAGATGTCGCCGGCAGCTCTCGAGTCCGACCTCCGCGCGCACGTAAACAGCGCGCGTCTATGCATTAACGATTTCCATGCGTGCGGTGCGCGGGCTCCGGACCGTTCTTAGCGGTCGTTCACATTGCGACTTGCGGACGCGGTCGTGATTGCCGCAATGGCAGTACCTGAACTATTTGACTCTCTCTTCTTGTTCTTTATTCCGTTGCATAATACTGTTGGCATGAGGTTTCAGTATCCAGGAGGTTGTGGCTACTAAGACAATAAAGAATGTTTTGTCTCTCTCTTGCGAAAATATAGCGTTTTCAGGCATAAAAGAGAATTATTGTCCCAGTTCTAAAAGTAATTATATGAAATTATGTGAAGGGTAAGGATGCATGTGGAATAATTTGCTCCATTATGGAGTGTGAGCAACGCGATGGATTTCGATACATGCCTTAAGCAACAATATTTGTCCCTGTGGGAATTGATATCAAGCTTTTAAGAATTGTTAGATGGACTTTCATATGTGAATTGTTATGAAAAGAAAATTAAAACACAACCAGTAGACAATATAAAACCATAGCGTATCATCTTCGCTTACAACAGATTATTCAATTTGACATCTTTGTTTCATGTAGCGTCTTAAATAGAAAATCCTAATTAAAAGAAATCCTTCATAGGATTAGCACGTATTAGATACGAAGCATTAGAAACTAAAGTCGACAAAACAGTTTAGATTCGATAAACAGGTGAGGAAAACGACAACGGTCCTAATTTAAGAGATTATTTAGCCTTTGTATAAAGATTGAACATAATCGTATACAAAACGGAGCGAAGTTTCGGTGGCCGCGGTCGACGTGATCAGGGAAGTGCGTGTTAATCGATACCGTCCAATTTCGCTCGTGTTCAGCTGTATTGATATTTTCAGTCATCGACGAGTAACTGAGTCGCGTTATCGATATGTCCATGCGACGGCGGACCGCGACGCTGTCAACTTATGGTCGAGCCGGTAAATATTGAACTACTTCCTAGGTTATGCGAGACTATCTAGGTTTCACTTATGGAATTTCCGTTACGTCGTTCGACTTCAATTAATCGTTGCCACTTTGTCTGTACGTATGCGATGTGGAACTGCACGTCAGCGTCTACAGCCATCTAAGCTCGTTTGAATCACAGTCGGAAAGAAAATAAATTGCGTTGGAAATTTACATCGGACTACAATATTGGTTCAATTTCACCCAGATGGTTAATAACATCTTGGCGTGTTTACGTTCGAATGGGGTCAAACGTCCGTGATTGCACGTGATGTGTGTTATATCCACCGTAAATATTGTAAATATTCTGTTACCAAACACAAACATGTTTATTTGGTGTTTATGTCAGAATTAATTGCGTGATTATGATTTCGTTTGAATGTCTTAAAACATAGAATTCACATTTAATAGTTTTACTGCATTTATTAGGATTAGGATTAACTAATGAGTTCTCTATGTCCAACTTAATGAATTTTTTAAATGATAAATTTATCTTATACTAAATTTAATTATAGTACATTAATTTTTTTAGTAATAACCTGAACCATTTTATTAGAATTACGAATTACGACTCTCTCATTTCTTTTTCTCGATCTTAGGATCGAGACTCTCAGTCTCGATCCTAAGATATAGTTTAGTCATAAAAACCCAAAAATAGAGCTTATAATGTTTTGCACCCCTTATTCGAACATACAGAAAAAACACATATAAAGTGTTTATGTCTGTCACGAAGATAAAAGAACGATTTATAGAATAGGAAATCTCACATGCGTTTTTGGGTGAAAATTGCATTACAAATTTGTTTAACCGTTTTCAACATCGCCCATAGAAACTGCTAGAGCAGTATAAAAACGTGCCTTGGACGATATACATCAAGTTCATCGATACATTCAACATCGATACACGACTTTTTTGCGTACGGGCCAAAACAGTCAATAAATAAAATCGGTGTATATTTTTGGTGAGCCACTTAATAAGCGGAGCACATCGGAGCGGCGCCGAAGCTGCAAATGGTGTGAAACGACAGTTTTAAAGCAAAACATTGAATATATCTGGCGCGCGCACGTGCGCCGCCGGCGTGCCCCGCCCCCTTCGGCGACCCGGCAACTTGTATGCCGGCGCTTTTAACGCATTATCCTGAATAAAATATGTTCAAATTGAAATGTCGCCTTCGCGTCCCTTCTCCCGCGGAGGCTGGCGATGGCGCCGGCGGCACATCCGCGACGAGCGCAGCCATTCATACTTCGCAATTTTATTGCAAAACACCCTTCATATATGCTCTACTCTTTTCGTCTTTTATTGGGTAATGCTGTTAGTTAAAGTCTATCAATATTTGCAAAAACGCAGCAAAAAAAAAGATTCGAAAAGATTTTGCACGATGTGAATTTTTATGACTTAAAAATACAAACAAAAAATTCGGTGCCTGTGTCGGATCGGAAATAATAAAACAATAATGAGGTTACCATCTCCGTCGGCTGACGATTGACGCGTTTAAATATCTATAAATAGTAGAGATGTTACCAGACAAAGATAGAGCATAATCTCACGCACAAATTAGCTTAGTTAAAGCCGGCCAGAGATAATTATTAGGAATTAGAAAGGCAAAGTAACAATATAATTCCGAAAATTGCGTTGGTTAAATAGCCTCTCTTCTCTGTATCGCAAAACGGAAGCACCACAAATTGCCGCGCTAAATATTTAATTGGGGAAGAAAACGGATTAGCCTTTAATTGTTAGCAAACGACAGCAAGAAATATTAGTGAAAAGATTGAATTTAATTTCTTTTTATGACTTTTAAATAACAGGATATATGAGGTATTTTAAAATTAAAAAAATAAATGATTTGGATTATTCTACTATATAAATAATTTGAATAATTTACAATATGTATAAAAAAACATTTATTGGGATAATATTTTAGTTTGAAGAACAGTGCATTTGTTGTGTTGAACTACATTTAAAAAAAAAAATAAACTTTTAAATTTGATAATGAATAAAGCCGAAAATTTTGCCTTATTTTAATGTTCGTGCCACTTTTAAACAATTACTTATTTGAACAATTTATATTGAATTTAGTAGAACATATAAGAGCGCGTAATTTAGGGTGGCTCACTGATAATTATCATGTCTCCCTCGGGGCGTAAACGATCACTAGGTTCACGCCCAAAACATATTTCAGAGGGTACATTAGCCGAATTAACTAAGATTTTCCTCTAAAACTATTACGGTCAAGCCTACTCTTTGACCGTAAGCACAACATAAAGCTAGGGCCACCCGGAGAAATCAAAGCCGAGACCTTATTTATGGCTCGGACCGAGGTCGAGATAAGGTCCCATAATATACATAACAAAGATTATAGCGTTCAAGGCGGCCACCTTATTCGGCTCAGAGCGGACTGAGATAATATCTCCATTAGTCGCAGATCTCATTCATCGTGCGCGAGCGGGTTTCAGGAGCCCCCATGTAATTACACTTATGGCGGCGAACAACAAAAACAGGGAGAACTTCTCCGTGCGTACGCTCCTTTTAGGCTCGCGTCTGCGATATGAATAATTTCAAAGTTAACACTGCGAAAAATATCTCCGCGGAATATACGGAATATACATCACGTGAAAAGCCCTTTGGCAGTGAGGTCGTGTCGAGTTCACGCTAGAAGCTCTGTGGGTCTGATTAAGTTACCGTCAAATCCCGAAAGACGTCGGGAAAAATGTGGGAATGCAAATAAGTGCGGTTAATAACAAGCGAGTATGAAATTAGTCGAAAAATTATTACTAAAAATGCAAATTAAATACGACAACAAAACAGTCTTTTGCGTGAAAATTCAGTTTCTAGATTTCAATAAGAAAATAGAAAATCATATAAATTCTAAAGTAAATTAAAAAGTAGTAAAAAATAGCTAAGTTGAATCAAGTTTGCCCTAAGAACTCTAAACTGCATGAAAAAAGGAAGCATTATTTTTACATATATCACTACATAATATAAGTACATTACATGATAGTACCGAACATTCGACTCGCATTTGGCCGATTTTTTTACGTAGAGCTATGATATGTTTGAAAAGCCTTCAGTTGGTAACACTACCACATCAATTCATCAATGTTGCATCTGATTAGCGATTGCACCGATTGCACCGCCAATCGCTAATAAGTTCCCGAACAATATTACCATTTTGTTATTTCTAAATTAAAAAACAACATGTCCATACTTTTACATTATGTTCGCACACCCGAAAAATCACCACTGATGAATGTCCCAAAAGCGTTTCTTCGGACGGGACGTCTCCTTAAGTAGTTCGAAGATGCCGTAGGCCAGAGCGCCATCTGCTAATCTGGGGCGGCGCGCCTAATCCGTGCGCCACAACACCGCCCGAATAGGTTTGTTTAATACCGAGAACTAAACATTGCTCTCGTGCGTCGTGCCCGAGTGCTAATCAGATTAATTAAATTATTTCGTGCGGGTTATTAAAGTTGAGCCGGCTAACGCGCTTACGCGAGGTGGCTCCTCAACAAGATTTCCACCATATCCATAAAGCTCTTCACTCGAATGCATATCAATGTGATTTTTTTTTAAATTATCTATTGGAAAAGCGTCTATTTTAATTTGTAAGTCATGTATTTCGATATCTGTAATTGAAAGCAACTAAACTACGCCCAAAAGCATTAAATAAGAAATCCTTTTACGTTTTATCGAAATGAATATCACTCGCACGGTTCCTTTTTAAAAGTCTCGTTATTCGTCTTTTACAAATTTCTCCTTATTTTACAATTTTCGGGTACAAGGTTTTGTAATGCTTGTCATCTGTTTTTTTTATTGCAAATCGAAGTTCACCTTCCGTAGCTAGTATTAGCAATTAAAGCCAAAAGTTTTAGCGCGCTTTCATTATATCAAAAGTTTCTTTTTGTTTCAAGAATGCACTGCTCACATCCAAAACGAAAGGGAAGTATATATCTCATCTGAGCACCTTCATATACTGGCGCACTGAATTTAGTCGCGAAATTTAGACGAGAATTGGGAAGGGCGGCCCTCAAATGCGCGATCAACATGTGTCACACATACACATATTTTTCTCAATGATTGCATTTGGCTACGACGACGGATGTGATCTAAATAAAAAAGATATCAAAATTTAATTATTGCAAAATTGTGGTCACTGGTGCTCATGAACTCGTTTCAGAACAATAACAGGCTTGGGTTGAAGTACGATTGCGGACGTTCAAAGGCTGTTTACGATATTGTGACAAAAGAAACATAAATTTATTGTTATGGTCCAGAAAAAAGACAACGCTATCGTCGATAGATGTTAAAAAGAGATATAAGCCATAAATAAATGAAGCGTGTGTAGACGGGTCCAGTTTGCCTGATCCTATGTAAAAAAATAAAAGAAGAATGCCGAGTGATACACTACCATTCGTTTGAGTAATATTTTCTGAAATTCGGACAAGATTAAGGAGAAGTTGCATCTTTTTGAGCAAAACCACACACCACGTATGAGATGAAGTTGTTTTCGGCTTCTGTCCGAACCTAGTCATAGCCACCACATGATTTCTTATTTTTGTAAAATTCAAAAATTACACGAGAAGTTTAACATTTATGAACCCAAAATGGAGCTGTCATGACTCCAAATAAGTGATCTTAATGTTTTGAAAAATAATTCGAGCGAACAAAAACATTTTGGATATATGAATTACTTCACTTACATGTTATATATATGAGTTGTGCATAATATTTATTACATTAAGCGTATTATGTAATGAGGTAAATTATTATAAAAAGCAAATGAATAAAATGTACAAAATTCTATGATAAATGATAAATAAATGAACAGTGGACAGTTAATAAAATAATTTTTTTAAAAGTGATTCATTTGTTAATAGTAGACAGTGACGTGTAATATTTTACCAAAAGTTATATATAGTTAATATAATAATAAAATTTTGGTATATTAAATATTGTCTGATTCCAAAAGAATGCAATGGGAGTATCAATAAATTCAAGGAGTCACTACAAATTATATATATTGACACCGAATTTACTGCGCTTTTATTTAGATAATAATGATTTATTTTAATTCTACCCTAACATTCAAATTTTCAACTCTGTTCATAAACGCAAACGTGAGAAATATTTTCAATATTACTTAGTGTTTAATGTATAAATATTTTTATACATCATTAAATATATTTTGTCTAATAAAATGTTAGATTGTCTCGTACGTAAATGGTTTTCTATGAGAAATAAGTGTCCTTTTAAGCTATTAAGCGTAACATTTTAGGCATAAACATAAAGAGTTAACATTTTGCAAACGAATGAATATTCGTTCGCTTCTCAGAACCGATATGAAAGCTTTAAGCTCACAAATCCTCTTGCCAAAAAAACTAAACAAACTAACAGCATTTCATTAAAGTAAAAAAAAAATTGAATAAAACTCTCATGAACTTATTGATCGCAATGAAACTACCGACGAGATAGCGTTTCGCGCAGTGACCGCGCCACATCAAATAAACTCATATTTATAAATTAATTACGTGACGTAGCAAAACATCCCCGTCACCAGTATCGCGGGCGGGATGCGCGCGTCCGCTGCACGCGCCCCGGATGCTGTTTAATGTTTCAGCGTTTCCGACTGAGGTTGCGAGCTCGTCGTTTTGTTTGCGCGCCGCGGCGGGTACCTCGAATAATTCACTCAAGCTTAACTCGGAAAGATAATTAGGATTCTACGCCGGTTGATGCAAAATGGACGCAAAAAACAAGGTAGGAGATTTTTAGCGCTCGTTCAGAAACTGAATTTCATGTTTGAGGATGGAAGTTTTAACGAGATGGAAATAAAATTTTCACTTTCAGACTTCTGAAAGATTGCCTTTCTAATTTCCTTAATTGTTGTATGTTCTTTTCATAGACGTCGGGCCGAATTGAATAAGACCGCGCCGACTTTAATTGTTTAATTTGCTATTAAAATTCCCAACTGGAGTGTTCGCAAGTGCTTGATTTAAATATATAAACTGACGATTCACGTATTGTATTATTACATCACTATGCTATTACATGTCGTAACAACGGGAAAATAGAAAACCACGTACTTACATTTTAAACTGTCTTTTGAAGAAAAAAATAATATTTTATTTAAACTACTCTTTCTCCGGTGGCTTTCGACGCGAAGCCAAGAAAGAACTTTCAATGAACTCCTCAGAGGTTCAGGTGTTACTAATTCTAGTTCTTGATCTTTTCTTTCTCGTTGGAAGCTATTGGCAGAAATGGCAGACAAGCTTTATATGGAAGGGGCCTTCGAACTATTGACGATCACGTTCAATTTTGTTTCGAAGAAGGTTTTTGTTTGCGACAGTGTTATCAAAATGTTCTTTCTTTGTTTCCATGACACTTCCTTTTTTAATAATAAGCCTATTAGTTATTCGATTAATCATTTTTGTCCGGGGAATAGTAGCTATTATGAACGGGCACATCTAAAAATTCGTTACAAGTTATTGTTTGATATTAAAACAATAATTGTTTTCAAACAAAACTGTATGTTTTGGGTTACATTCAATTATTCTTTTGCTTTTAAAATCATTCTTATTATTTATCATTCATCAACGATAGCAACGTAAATTTCAAAATCTCTTTACAATTCAGTGTGCAGTTTGCTTGAATAACATGTTTAGAGTATTGTTAATCATGAAAGAAATATCGATAGGATTTTATAAGGTGCTGCTCATTTGACCAGCGCCTATCTAGATATCATCTTTTGCTTGACCAGAACTTAAGGCTATGTTTTAATTCTTTATTTTATTATAATAGCGAATTTAAGAGTTAATTACAATATAATTTTATAATGAAAATCTCGACATTGTGAAATAACATTTTATTGGATTTTATAGCGTTTAAAATATATCGTTTATATTACACTTGATTTAAAGCCGCATAAAAGTAGATAGATATGAGAATTATCAGATATATGTACATTTTGATAGATGAACAAAATCTTCTTATATAAGAAACTAATTACCAAAATCATATAAAGTGTTGAAAATAAACAAATAGGTAGAATAATTTTTAGTGAATAAAAGTTGTTTATATTTTTACTTTGTCATCATCTAAATGAGGTTATCGGTCAGTTTCATTCTAATAAATGAACAATTTAAGTTAAATAGTAGTTTAGTGGTACAACCTCTGATATTAGTTTTATGTTATTTAGAATTCATTGTTATAATATGAGGTAGTATAGTTTCATTATTTTGTTCAATAACTTGTGTTATTGGCATCACGGCGTTTTACCCGTTAGTCATAAGCGTTGCGGTTAGGTTTTAACTAGGTCCTATCTTGAACCATTTAACCAACCAGTAACCAACGTTGGCATTTAGCAGGTCATCGATCCACCTAGTGGGGCCGTCTCACGCTGTGGCATTCAGTTCCAAGTCACCACACAAGAACCCTCTTTCTCCAATGGTTGTTGGTTCTTCATGCAATGCGGCCTGTCCGTTCTCACGTTGACTTGCTGATTTTGTGAAGTATAGCGGTTAATTCAGTACTATTTAGAATTTCTTAGTATCAGATTTAATTTCGAAAAGATAACCCGAACATAGCCCTTTCAAACATGCTCTGAGGGACTCTAAGTTTGTTTATAAGACTACCAGTAAAAGACCAGCGCACATTCAGCATCAATTGCTAAGCTTTTCACTATAACCAGAGTAGGTGCATTAAGGACACTCAACGTAATTTTCATTTCATTTGCGTTCCTTTTAGTCTTCAACTAACCACAAGTAAGAAAGCTCTCAGTAGAGTTTCCCAAGAAATGGATCTCGGAGTGGCAAATATTCAGTCTCGCATAGGGCAAAAAGGTGCGTGAGGAAATTATTATTTTCATCATTTCGCTTCCACGATCCTGGAGCACAATGCGATCGCCCTAAGGAATAAAATTGCACGTACCTCTATAGCAGAACAGCACATCAACTCCTTCCAGGTACTTACCAGCGACTTGGGATATTTAGTGTATGCGTGTATGTTTAATTATAAGGAACGAACGAGTTGTGTCCGTCGCTATTGATCGATATTGCTAAAATTTCGTATGGAAGGTAGAATGTAAAGGAATGAGCATTGGAAATTTAAATTGTATGAAAAAGACAAACCAATAACTTGGCGCATACAGATTATTATTTCTTATGAAACTATACTGAGGTCCATGTTCATAGCGCCGTGATCATTCGGTGATTCTAAAATTATATCTATGAACAAATCCAAAATGATATTAATACCATTTTTAGGAGCGTGAAAAGATCTTTTAGTAAGGAATTTTGGGAATAGAACATGTCTCTTCTTCGACCCATTCTGCAGCTGGATTGGTTTGGTGTTATCTTTTTGTTATTAAAATAAATTCAGTGGCATTGTCCTACAAATATTTCAACACTTAGACATAGCAATCGAACATTTCAGCATTTGATTTGCCGAAGGACTAGTGTGTAATGTACGGTGCTGAACTACAATTTTGAAGGGTACATACAATTCTGAAAATCACCAAACCCGAACGCAAGGCAGTTTATAATAACCTCTCAAAACAACTTATAGATGTAACCTACTTATTAATAATAATACCTAGGATTATTAATTTACAGCTTTAGCAAGATTATTGTCACTTTCTAAAAAAATAAAGCTTCATCCCATCACTTTTCTATGCTCTGGGCATAGTACCTTAGAGTATACCAAATAACTGATGCAGAACCATTGACACAAATTTTCAACACACTTTCAATTTTTTCAAATATTTCATGTCAATTAGTCTAAAGACGCCACATAAAAATTATAATTAATTCTGGTTTGAATTTCTGATGGATTGGTTAAACATAATGAGCTGATAGTATAAAAGGAATACGAGCCCGTAATAGTATATTGTAGTCAATTAGTTATATAGAAAGGGTGTAAATAATGAATCTAATAAATAACTTCAATTTATAACGATAAGACCTTGGAAAATCGTATGGGAGTGCTTGATTTGGAAAAGAGAATAAAAATTACAACTAATAGTTAGCCAGTGAGACATAGGTCAAAAAAGTGTCCGGTGTAGTATTTCGATTTATAATATTTTAAAAATTTCCATCAACCAATTTCCCCGTATCACAGCGAACTGCGCAGGTAATACGTCGAAAAGATAAAACGTCTATCTGTTTACACAGTTTCAGGTCGATTAGTTCAGTAGTTTCAGCGCGATTA
This sequence comes from Eumeta japonica, assembly GCA_005406025.1. Lineage (NCBI taxonomy): Eukaryota > Metazoa > Arthropoda > Insecta > Lepidoptera > Psychidae > Eumeta > Eumeta japonica. The sequence goes on from BGZK01001147.1 coordinate 23,409, forward strand.
AATAACCAAGTGTCAGATAACGTATCGCATTTACGTACAAGTATCGATCACCGTAATTTGTAGATGTCGAGGGATTATATTCATTCATTGCTGCGCCCGCGCTGTGACGATTTTAGCTCATAAAGGTCACGTTAATAATAACGATTTGAACGCCACGTTAGTGTCTACTTATATCTATTTGCACTACTCACATCTTCTCGAAGCGGGAAATAGGTATCATTAATGATGATCGTCGAGTTCGTGTTTGGAGATGAGAATGAAAATTAAAACTTCTCTAATTCAATATTACCAATTTAATTCTGGTCATCAGAACTTTTTTTTATAAAATGCATCTTCTATTAGCGCGATTAGAACAAAGTGAATAACCAATAAAAACAAATTATAGTTTCTACCAATACGTTTTTGGTTTTCGCAAATTTCTATGCGTTTATGATTTTAAAGTGATTTAATGGAATTGTATTATTTAGTCAGAGAACGATAGAGTTCGTTGAAGTAAAAATTGAATTAGTTTAGAATTAAGTTGGTCGGCGCAGTTAGCAGAGAACGTGACGCGTGACGTAAACGAACCGTGCAAACCCTTAATTGGATTACGCATTCGCTCGCCGACTACGGGAATACGCGGCGCTCGGCCTCAAGGAGTAACAAGTAACAGTGTTTCTCTAAATACCTCCACACCCACAGAGCTCGACTGATTGATTTCAGAATGTATACCTTACTTTGAATCACAATATATGGTGACACTTTATGTTTCTTTGCAAAGTATTTAAACATGTGATTTGCTTACTTTCAAATAGAATTTCATATTTTTAGTATGAAAATTAGAATTTTTCATGTAGCAAAATAATATCCAAGTCATAAACGCAATCGCGTAGCTAAGATGCGCCACGGACTTGTACGAACTTCAAGTACGTTGTTAAGTACAAATCGAGTGTTGCGTACAAAAATATAATTAATTTTGGGCGTTATTTTCGTGACCTAAATTAATAACGTGGCCACACATCTCCATACCAATCCGGCGGAGGGCGCGGCCGCGACCCGATATATTTTTATTTCCCCGATCGGATTTCTCCAACAGATTAACCTCAGTTCGAAATATTTCATCATCCCGCCGACCGTGAAGACATCGCCCGTGGGTACGGTTCAAAGTTTAAAATTAAATTCCGTAGGCGGTCTCGGCGGAAAAAATACAAAGGGGTTAGCTATAATGGCTCATTTAACGTATTGTATATCCTTCGCGCGTGCCGCGTACCATTATCGTCGACCGAAATGGACAGTCCGCGGCCCCTTGAGGAGCCCAAAGGGTTCGGTTTTCGTAGGCACTCAATAATTGAAGTCGTTGAAATTCCGAGTGGATTGTTGCGGCGGCACCTGGGCCGAGGGGGCGGCGCGCGGGACGCGACGGCATTTCCCCGCCTCCGTCCCGTACCTCCCGCCCGGTTAACGGGAAGCAATAACGTTAATGTTTATTATAATACCCGATTTAGTGGCGATTCTCATTTATGGGCCGCGTTTGGAGTTAAATTCGCGCGGGCTTATTAACGCGCCGCATCCGCTCGCTCGTTTTACTGCTCGGACCGCCCTAACCGTCCGCTGTAGCTTAATTAAAACTAAAACGACTCTGTAAATACATCGATCAGCCCGATATCGTCTATATCCGTTCCGTTAATCAGAGGGTCGCAGGCGGCGAACGGCGCCGGGTGCAAACTGTCACACCGCGGCCAATTATAATTAAATGGGTATTAAAATAGCCGAGGTGGCTTCTGGAGGCGGCGCGCGCCCTCGGCTTCCAATTATGGGACCTCATTAGTATCGGTCACATATTTTTCCCTTGTTAAAGTTTTATTGCGTGGTAAAACCGTTTCGGGGGCCAGAAACATTTAATCTGATAATATCTTACTATGTGTTGTGTACGAGCCGGTAATCGAGTTTCGTTGTTTGAGTTGTACCTACGTGACCGAAGGCTTATGCGTTCCGAGAGGAAACACCACTATAATTCTTTTATCGCGGACGGCTGTGGACACGTCAGCGATCGTGACGCTAAATTAGTTTTAGAAAATTAACTGTCGACAAATAGGCTGTCGTACGTTTGCTTTGCCACATTGACGATTTTCATTGTAATGAGTTGGAATCGTCTTAGACTCCTTCGATTTCGACGCGTCCACCGCATATGTCTTGCACCGTAGCCCTACCCGAATTTAAGTGTAAATGCGGACCAGGGAATGGATCGTGTGTGCTAATGAAAGGTGATACATTATTCAACCAGAATTACGTATACGGCGGCATGTAAATCGACCTTTGCGCCACATAACCCGCAATTACCTACGGGCCCGTGAAGTGACAGCGACGGAACCCTGTCGGTGCCGCCCCGCCCGCCTCCAGCTCCGAAGCCTCCCGCAAGCCGGGTCGCGGTCGATAAATTCGTGACCCTTTACGTGACTTTTAAAATTTGATTTATTTTAGGTTCACGCTGTATTTATAGGACCGTAAACTATTTTAAACCGATATTTTAATATTGGGTGCCCGTAAAAAATACCCGTAAAATCTAAGGACATTTACACAGCAAAATGAGTTCTTATATTAGAGGAAAGCATTAACTTTATTTAATAGCAAGTAAAATCACTAAAGTACTTTCACGCACTCTTTTATAAGCTGGTTACTGAATAATATTTTAAAACGTATTATTTTATCATCTTTACATAGCCTACATACTGCGCAGGGTTAGCAACATTCTGCACTAATTTTGATTTTTGGTACTTTTACCATATTCTAATACGTCTACTGCATAATTACAAAAACTTCCATTCTATTATAAAAATTCAAACGAATTTTCTACGAAATAGCTGTATAAGATTGCGCGAAGCTTCATTCACATTGACTTCTGCATATACGCAATTTTTTCTCATTTTCGCTTCTTCATATCGTCCGTTTTTTGTAAAAAGATAATCATTTACATTAATTTTTCCTTGCGCATTACAATCAGCCATATAGTTCCAAGCGATCACATACGCGCTTCGAGATGTTTTCAGCCTTAAGTAACAGTGACTCGGAGTGACTTTACAAATCTCGATCTACCTAAGGATATAGCTGCAATGAAGGAAAAATACTTTTGTGAAATAATAAAATTCGGTGACGTCAAACTGAACAATGACACTCTTTCCCGCGTTAGTTCCATATATAATACTGCGAAGACAAAATTCTGTTAAGTGTTGTTTAATAGGAAAGATTACACATATAACGGGCAAATTAATACATTATTATACTGTATTAAATCATGTCGATCACTGACCATGAGTAGGTTGAACAACTATTGTCATCTAGACATCCATGACACGTGTATAAAATAATTTCAAATCAGTCATTCATTACATTTCTTTTGACGTATACTTGGTACATTTGTATAAAGATTGTAGTAAATTTGTCAATTTAGAAAGGATGAGTAATAGTAGTTTAACAAAAAGCATTCATAGAACTAATGCAATAAATAAAATAAACTACAAAGACTAAAATATCACAGCATACTAAAGAATGTCACCATTCTAAGCACGCAGAAGCTGCGAAATTGCATGAAACCATTGATGAATGTTATTGAAATTCAAGAGGATTCATTCCAACACAACGTTCGTATCACGTAGAATTACGAATTTATAATTTGTATGGAAAGTAATTTGCACCAATTGTCATATAAATTCTTCGTACAAAGAAGAATTTACATTAAATTTTGGGAAGTGTAGTATACATACATTGCGTATTTCTATATTACACAATAAGTCGCTCATATCTTTGAAACCAAACTGTAGAAATACGAATGAAGCACAAACTATTTATTAATTTAAACAATTGTCGGGTGTCTTATGTGTCATATGTAATATTATTGCCATTTTTCTACAAAAAAAAAAATAGGTTTTTCAATCAGGATGCCAATAGCAATTAATCAGCTCAAGTGAGAAATCAGAGAAAAGAGGACGTGCGCCGGCGACTGCGATCGCACAGATGCGTTTTCACAGTGAATGCTAGCGTTTTTAAATGATTACTGCACCCCCTCTGCCCCCCTTCTTCCAGTCCGCTGCCTGTCCCGCAGCCTTTGTCCCTCGGGTCCGACTCATAACCGTTGATTGCTCTCGTCCGCACGATCGGACCGTAAGGCTACGCACGTACCACCATAGTCCCTCTACAAGAGACGCCGAAGCGAAAAAGATTACCGCGCAAAGATTTTCATTATCTCGGTGGACTAATAAGTTTTTTTCATTCCAACCCATTCTGAAATGACTGCATATACTGTAGTAAACTGTAGAATGTCTAAGAATACTACCTATATCTGAAAACCGCTCATCTTTAAAAAAGAAAATTATGTGTTGAGCTAAAATATAAGTGGATTAGTTTCATTCAAAATAAAGTGCTGCAAAGCAAACTTTCCAAACATTCAAATAATCATATTTAAAACAATCAATTTTATCCACTCGTTCAGAAAAATGTAATGTTTGTCACGTTCCGGGGAATAATAACATAAAGGCACAAAATGAGAAAAAAAATATATATTTGAACGGAGAGAACGAATTCATTCGTTCGGTATTATGGCGGTATGTTGGAACATTCATCTATACGTGGTTCCGTACACCGGAATTCATTGGCGAATGTAGTGGACAGCGCGAGCGCCGCCGCGCCCGCGCCGGGCGACGGCCGCGGCGGTTGATTAAAATAAATAAAAGGGAATCATATGCAGGCTCGGCTGCGGGCCGGCCGTGCGCGCCCGAAATAAAACTATAGCCGTTCTGCACGTGCCTCGGATACGCTCTACGGCTGAAAAACTGTATTAGCGTTCTATACTTTCATCATTGTTCTATATATAATCTATATAATGTATTTGTGATAGTGACGCTGAAGCTTTGAATCCAGAAACGCGTGTTTTTTAATTAACACCCGATTTTAGTAAAACTTTAAAATACACAGAAAATCGGTGTTAATGTCACAATAAGTACGTATTCATATTTACACACGCATAACTAATAAACAATAAATAACAGTTCAGAAGTTATTTATCGTTTTGAGCGCAGTGAAACAATAGCCACAAATATCACCAGCTATTTCCCTTCTCGCGGAGGCGTGGGAGCGTGCAAATACGCAGCGCATAAATGCAATAAATTTTACACTGCGTATTTTGAATGCGGAAGTGAGGCAAACTCTAAAAGGCTCCTCCTCTATTCCAAACGGAAGATGTAAGAGTATCGAATAACAAATTGTTGAGTGAATCCAGTATTTGGCCGAGCTCCAATCGAGAAATGATCATATCCATCAATATCTCTCGAGGTTCATATGCGTAGCGCGTGTAGCGGGTGAACAAAGGAACTAGCAAACGGTTTTAGAATTTCTTACCGTTTTAGAAGTGGAACCCGCGCAAGATCGCTAATTTCTAAATTTGTTTGTCTGTATCTTTTAAGTAACTCAGTAAAGCCGAGATACATGCTTCAAATTTGATGTTGTAAAAAGCTATGTTGAACCGTATATATTTCGCGCTAAATCAAAGCACTCTATTTGTCTAATAATATACTTTTAGGTAAGTATTCAAACAAATTCATAACTATTTTGTTGTTCTTTATGTCGTTTGGTGGTTATGGTTTGGAAGATTACTTTTTAAGGAATCCAAAAACAATTTGCTCATAACTTTAAACTGCATATTTAAAGAATATTCCGTACAATGAGCAAAAAATTAATGCTCCACTCAAGGGTAGAGAATGTAATAATTGATCGAATAATATTAATCATATTCCCACACATTCCCACATATACACAGACAAATATACTTACTACTTTGAGTTAATACTGTATAAACTCAATGTAGTAAGTGTGTTAAGTATGCGTATCGATATAGTTTTAAGTAGAGTTTCTTGCTAATGAAACACAGATAGTGCCTTTTATAGTTTATGGTGCTATGGGGGGTATGTTAATAAAAACATAATACTCAAAAAATATAATATTTATTATTTATTACTAATATCAATCTTTTCAAAGTATTCACCCTGAACCACCCGTTTAAACTATTTGATACCTCTGACCACTATTTTATCTTATCGTATCTTCCTTGCTTTCAAATATCTTGCTTTTTAATTATTCTCAGATTTTGTACATTCTTCTGTTTATTTTAATGTTTTGAATTAAGAGCTTTAAAGTTTTTTAAAATCATGTGGCCTGAGTTGCATTGTTGCAAACAAATTTTCGCCAGATTCTCAGATAATATGCATTTTAAAGAAAAAAATAATAATGAAAACAAATATGTCCCATTTTTAAATTTATTACTAAATAACTAGTATTTACGATGATGTCTAACTTAGCACTATCAAATTGTTAAATAAATAATTAAAGTATCTAATTACTTCTAGCATACCCCTTCTTACATGTTTTTGGTAAACTTAAATATAAGAGGACGAATTTGTTATTATTGTTATATTTTACTGCATTAATTAAAGCCCACAAAGAACTAAAGGCGCTTAGTATAAAATTTTAGAAAAAGGAACGTAAATTAATGATACATTTTATTTCACTTAAAGTTTTTTACGCAAATTACGATTTCCGTTTTGAACAAACTTAAAATCAAAGCATTAAATTATTCCGAACTCCGCTCGAGTCGCGGTGTTGTTCGTGCTGGGAGCGACGCCAGAAGTCACTCTTAATCTATTTATGACAACCCAGCCGAGATTCTGACTCTGACGAGGCCCTCGGCGCGATCTCTTTTAATAAGACCAAATTTCGGGAGGTTCCAAGTCAACTTTTTGATTAAAGCTAATCAAGTCGAAATGTCGGCGATAATGCGCTGTCATCGAGCCCCCCATGAACTTTGTAACTCGGATGCGTGCTTTCTCTCACAGTGTAACTTCTTCATTCACAGAATATGGATAAGATATTTACGTATTTTATTTTTGCGTTCATTATCGTTCACCATGTAATACCAAGTGTCTCACAATTCGGAAACGCTTAGTTTTGACCTACGTCGTGTGCGTCTGATCGTGTGTTTCCTCCTACGATGAAGCTTTTTATAACAATAAATAGTGATTTCTATTTTTAAAATTTCATCATTGTTTACCGAAAAACAAACACTAGCGCTACTGTAACAGAGTTAACTGAAGAAATGTAATATTAAATGTATGGAATGAAAATCATGAGCTTCTTCTTTTCATTCGCAATTCTGTCATTCTCATCTTATTCCAATTATAATAATACAGTATACAACAGTTTTGGTGTTTCACATCTAACGCGTATTCCCTGGCTCGCTCATTTTTGTTTTTTTTTTTTGTTGGCACACAGTACAGAAAGATTTTCTTATCAATATGAAGTTACTTAAAATTTAAATGAAAAGTCTTTGACAGACATAAAGCAATAGAACAATAAAGGTACTATTATAAGGTACAGATAGAAGATAAGAGGTATATTAGGTGATCTCAATGTCTTAATGTCGTATCGATCGATTCTGGCGCTCTGCCCTTTACCAAGTTATATAATACGTCAACGGTAATGCCACGAGATTTATATGTAATTACGACAAGTACTAAGACTCAACTCTGCTCTCGGAGTAATTCTCTCAGCCTGTAGTATCCGGATGGGCCCTGGTTCGAGGCGGCGCTCTGCGGCGACGCGACGTTCTCTCACATTATTGTCTCCAGAAAGGAGATTCCGTGAACTCCCCGGCTTACTCGTTTCGTCTAGGGATTATCAAATTTACTTTAGGCTTCGAATGAGATATAAATCGGCGGCCTCTCGTTTGTGATCAACCGCCGCGTGCTAACGGTTAAGTCGAACAATCGGCGTTCGGGACAGCCTCGCGCGTTTGGCAATAGTCAGTCGGCCTAATAGTCGGTCGACATTTACGACGCCGTCGAGTCGTCGGGCCGTTCGACGGCGTTCGGTCGACATTTGCGCACGGAAATTTCATATTCATATCGGAATTACGCGGCGGCGGCGGCGCGGCAGACCGTACTCCGCGTGCGCGGCTCGTCGCCGGCCAGAGATAAACACTTAATATATCTGCCTGTCGGAATATATCGTGTTGTCGGTCCTGACGTTTCGCACATGATGAAAACGAAAGATCTACGCTTTACGAGCTATTTACGCTGAAAGATTTTAAATTATTTCAATTTATAAACTGCAAACTAATGTGACGTTTTCTAAATACAGTAGTTTTATATTATTTACTAGATGGCGTAGTCATAACAGAAATTAATCAGTAAGACCGATGAGGGCATTCCATTTATATTTTTCCTAGGTTTTCGGAAAAAATTATTAATAGCTCATTAAAATTTCAACCGTAGCAATTTATAAACGATTATATAAGTTGACAGGATGATTTTAAAGTAATTTTTCAATCAACATTTCATAGTTTAAGAAACCCTCCATTGTAATATACTGTAAAGAATGAATATCTAGTAAAATAGTAAAAATAAAGCATTGTATTTTACCACATTACTTATATAATATCGTTTATAATCATATCTTTGTTGTTAAGCTATGTCTGTTTGTATCCAATACCGATTACATGTAACTAATATTTCGGTTATTAGAATTTCGAGTTCATTTACGATAAGAAACGAAAGAGAATTTATGTCATTACGTTTACTATCAGAGAGGACCAGTTGCTATAAACTCTAAATTTTTATATATTTGTCCTCATACAACATCGATTTACGAAGAAGTAGAAGTGGAAAAATGGAGATTTTTCGTTATTTTCATATTAAAAAAAAGTTGGACGTATTGTCATTTTATGATTGCTTTTCGTTTAGAATGAGTCATCATATGGAAGGAAAGCAATTATTGACATAGTTTCTTTTTGCAAAGAGAACACATTTTTATCAATGACCATTTTAAGATATAAAACTATGTTTTATTTTTTTATTAGATATAAGAATGAATATATTTGGGTATTACGTTTTACAAAGAACTTTGAAATCTCTAATTTTTTACACCTGGCAATTATATTATTACTTCGATTTTAAATCTGTTTTTTGATGATTACTAAGTATAACTATCACAATTTTCAGTTATTTGCGTTAAATACATATTTTTTGAATAAAAAACTGTGACAGGCGCAAATCGAAGCAATCCTTTTTATAGTTTCATAGCCAAAAGCAAATATTTAAGGAACCCTTATAGTTTTGCCCTGTCCGTTTGTTCATCTGTCTAACCGACTATATGTCACTCGGTCATTTTTTTTTCATCAATTTTGATACTACTGTACAGACAACTATTTTAAAATGTGAACTATTTTACAATCATGCAAAGAATCGTCGAAAAACATTTAAGAGTTAATTTCCTAAGCATAAGTTGAGCGACAAAATGTCTCTTGTGCATTTCATTACAAGGGATGTTTGAATGAGTAATTAAAATAGCACTAAATGTTTTCATGTGAGTTTCATTCTGAAATATATATACATATTTCAGAATACAAATTGCGGCTTATCAGCTTTTTAATTTCACCCCTTTCTTATAACATTTTAACTATATGCTTTATAAATCTGAAAATATGACAGTAATATAGCTTTATAAATAAATTTAACGAAAATTTCTATTCGCACTTTTCAACTATCAATAATAATCTAATCAACGGTGTATATGGGTATGGGTTTTAAAACAATGAATATCTAATAATCAAACATATAATCGTGCTTGCTTATGTTAAACTATTTTTTTTAAATCTATAAGGAACGACGGAATAACTGTTTCGTTTAAATGTAGTGCAATTGCAAATTTTCACATCGTTTCGTTGGTTGGTACGGAAATCCGAACGAGGGAGGCCTATACCACTTTGTGTGACTTTACTTAACCTCATAGGGCAAAGCAAATACCATATTGTTGAAGAATACAAAATCCTTTACTGTTTTATGTTTCGGATTATATTTGTTTAACATTATTTTATGCATTATGTAGGCGAAAATTGATAATATATACTTTTTAGGACATTCTAGCCGTCCCGGAATTAAAACAGCTGTCATTTTAGTTTTAAAGCTTACTATTTCATAAACCTTTAACAATGTAAAATTAGAAGAAAATATAATCATACTTGATGTTACTATATATGAAAATGTAATTAAGAAATAAAATAATTATTTAGGCCAAAGTAACTTTGGTTTTTCAACTATTTTATAAAAAAATACACTAATAAGGCCATTTAATAAAATCATCACAATTTTTAAAACTCTCTATGATATTAATGAGAACGTATGAATTTCATTTTCAGTAGTTACTCTGAGGATTTGAGCTGTCAAAATACGACTGAAAACGGAATCTTTGGACACAGACTAAGGTTTGTAATAAGAGACAATTCATAAGCAAACATTTATATTTTGAACACACGATAAATGAATCAGAGTATTCGTGGAGCTCTGTCAAAGTATTCTAATACCGGAGAGCGGCCCGGGCCGACTGTCGCTAAATAACTTATATATGACGTTGAAAACAGTGTTACCGATATAGGTTGGCCGGATGTGATGCACTCGATGCGCATTCTAGTTTCGCAGTTGTCTTAATTCAAGTTAACAGGTTTTTAGCCCATTGCTATTTGCAGGTTTCTCAATATAAAGTAGTATTCACTAGCGAGCGATATTTCTGAACAAACTTATATATTTAAATCTATAAAAAAATAATTTGCTTTTCCGCTCTTCTTGAGTGTAAATTCTCTTTCGAACGAGTGGTGAATTCATATTATTGATTAATGACTGATTTCAAATATTATGTGACTTAGAGATGTTTTTCAATACGAATCTGAATCATTCCTACGACCTTAAAGTTAAGAGTCAAACTTTCTTGTTACCAATGTTGATTTAAAAAATTTAGTTTTTTAGTCAATAAAGATTATAATTAAAAAAATAATAATAATACATAACCAGACAACATAACGTCATTATTACATTTTAGGGAAAATTACTAAGAGATGATAATTAAACATAAAACGAAGTAGTTAAATATAAAAGATAAAAATTTAATTCCTTTTGTGAAAGGAAGAACAATTGAAGTAAGAAATTTCATTAAGCCACATATTCTCAAATTTAACATTACTAATATTACCTTGTAGATCCTAGGCTGATATTGGTAAATAAAGCAAACTATATATTGCATATCCATATAATTTTTCATTAGTTATTAGCTATTAAATTTCAATCGTAAAGTGAGTTGAAATTGAAATTTGCGTTTTGCTGCAAAAAACGTGTGGTTAGTTCACTACAATGCATAATAAATGAATGCATTTAAATCAAATTCCGGTATTTAATCCAGTAGACAATCTATCAAACAGAGATGCAATCATATTGAATACAGAAAATATCACATATAGAAAATCAGTTTGTTAATAAAGCAGCGGTGAACTTAAGAAAATATAAAAAAAAGGTTCTTTAATCATCTCCATGTAGCGAACTATTCGTCATTCCTTGATCTACATATATGCAATTTGAAGAGTAGGTAACAAGACCGACATAATAACGAAAATTATGGAAGGAATTAGTCACTACTTTTGTGCCCGGTGTAACCAGGCTTGGTCATGCACAAAACACCCACAACTGCTGTTCTTTTTTTATTAAGTCCATAGTTCGTGTTTTGTGTAGCAGCGTAGGGACAGTTTCTAAAAAAAAATCCGTTCAGAGACGTACAATGTTTTGCACTCCTGGAACAAGCAACGACTGGACCAATAACAAGAGGCTCAACGGCGTCGCGCATTAGCGAAACCTTACAGAGGTGAGGCGAGTAGTGCGTCCTTAGGAAAGGCACGCGGTTCGAAGCGAGCCGAGCTGCATGCATTACGGGAATTAAGAAATGCTCCTCATCGGCGCCCAAGGCGTACGAGCCGGCCGTAGTAAGCGTTCGGGGGCGAGTCGGCTTCAAAGTGTTCGAAATGAACGCGTTCACAGCGGAACGGGCGCGGATACGTGTAACGCGGCCCTATCGATTGATCGGCCGGCCGGCTACGATGGGGCAGGAACACTTTGATCTGTCAAGACGACGCGAGGGCCCTTGCTGCCTTGAAATTAAGAGCATTTTGTCTTCGTAAATGCTTTGTGGAACGTAATAGCTGTAATCTCTCCTTGTTTATGTTGAGCTATAGATAATGTAATATGTCTAAAGGTTATTTTGTCTTAAAAATGGCTATTAGTAAGTTGAATTGCCAATTATTGTAATCTCATTAAAATTAATGTTGAAAAAAAATGGAAACAATCCGTTTTAGAGAAACAAAACAAATGCTTTACTTCATATATAATTAATACTTATTTAAATAAATGCCTTCGTTATGAGCTTCAAATGTTTTTCCATAGAATTTAAAGATATAAATCTTGAACAATTGTTTGCTGACACTTTCGTTATTCTTATTCTACACGACTACAGAATGTATTTACACAAAAAGCTACCAAAATATAAACCAAAATAACAAAGTTAATTAAATTCTGACACCAAAAGTCACGTTTTGCTGACATAACAGTATAGTATATGAATAAATCGTCGTAAAACACAAAAGAAAAATTGAGAAGTAATGAAGTAATTAAAAATAATTTTTAATTCATTTTGATTTGTACCATTTGTACATCCTGTCATGTTTTGCAGTATCTCGTATTTTATTGTGAAATTTATCAAGTTATTTATTCAAGTGTTTTTGCAGTCTCGAATAACATTTAAAATGTCAATTTGTTGTGTACAGTATTTTCAAATTTTAATTATTTGATCCATGTGAATAACTCACATATATTAATATTCATTTTTCGTCATTAGCATGGAATTTAATCTTAAAATAAAACCTCGATCATTGATTTTGATGAAATATTGAGATATATATAAATACCGTACAGAAAAAACACTTTTGAAAAATAAAATGTAAAATTTTTAGTGTTTCTGCTTTAACAATTTGTGAGGTAACTCTACTTTTAGACACATTCTGAGAAGGGAATCCAAAAACTTTATGACAATCAAATGGCAGCTAGCGAAAAACTAGATCGGAAACTTGTTTTTATAACGGTCACCTACGAAAATGGCCAGTAGTACAATTTTGACATTGGAGGCCATCAAAATCGAGAAGGTTTTGGAGTAACGTAACGAGAGGTAATTTAGCAAATGAGTACCCAACCGTATTGGGAGCCGTATATATTGCCGAGGCCGCGGGTCGTATATAAGGCCTTCTGGAAACTATAACTAAACATTTACGTTTACCATGTAGAGAAAACCTTCGGCAAGAATTACTAAGGTCAAACGTAATAAATTTAGTTTTAGGTGGAAACCGCTCGCCGGCGCCCGGGCTGCGGCCGGGACGTGTAGGATTCGGCCTTTTGTTTCGCCGATGCCTACTTTATTCTGCGTAATCCATTAAGGCACATGACGAATAGTTGGAGGAGAGAGAGGGATTTCATTGACGGGGCCCTCTTAACCGACCGCCACTGTAGCAAAGATTTGTAATGTGTTTACTAACCCTTTTGTAGGACAGTTTCGGCCGGGATGCGGTTTCCTAAAACGCTATATGTTATGATTTCAAACAAGACCCTGTCAGACGAAATGGCTTTCCTGTTTCATTTTCTATACCCGATAGTTTAAGATATACACACGAGTCAAATGCGGTTTGGTGTTGTATCACAATGAAAAAAACAGTTTTGGTATATGAGCATCTTCGCTTATAAAGATGCAAACAACAAAAAGAATTTGCAAATAAATAAATAAAAATTAAGTTTCTTTCTTTTGGGTATCATAATAATATACTAATACATAGCGATGTCACATTCACTGTTCGGTAGATCACATGATTTATCAGAAAGAAATATAGAATAAATTGTAATTTTATGCTTAATTTTGTATAACAATGCTGTTTTATATTACATTTTTTCTGAGTTAACATTTACGTCTACGAAGGTAATTGCCAATCTAGATCGGTTGCGTTTCAAAGACAGTAACATATGTTTACAAAGGAAAGTATTTTCTCTGTTTTTTTAAATCTAATGAGCCATTCAAATCGCCAAATACTGTATTCGAGTTACAAGAAAAAGGAAAGCATATAATAAAAAAAACTACAACAGCAATCTTCATAGTGAGCTCTTGGATAATTTTGTACGTCGCTCGGGCCGTGCGCCGTATAAATAGAATATCAATAACGTCGATCTGCAACACAGTCCGTCGTCCCGTTGTAGGGCAACGAGTGAAATGGATGCGAAATCGCATTACCGACTCCAGGAAGCCCTGCGACATAACGGGCGCGCGCCCGGCCGCGCCGCGCTCCGGCCGGCGGCCGCCTCCCCGGATCGGTCGGACCAGGCTTCTTCGAGTGTTTTCTGACGCGAACGCAAACATGTACTCGTGTCGAGTCCTCTGATGGTGTCACAAATCGATTGCGTTTGTATTTACTTGAGGGATAAAGCCAGCTACAAATGCTTGTAACAATAAAAAAAATGCTTATCGTCGATGAAAGTTTCAAGAAAAAATCGTGACAAATATATTAGGCAAAACATATTTATTTTTTATCTTGATGTATATTATTGGCGCGATATTTAATGTGGGATGTTTCAAAAAAGATAGCTCATTGAATTTCAATACTTATTATTTTCGAATTAACAATTACAAGAAAGATGGCGCAACGCAAACAATGGATAGAATAATTATCTGTATCAACTATCCATTACATTTCACACATGGAGTTGATATAACATTGTTCGCGTGCCGAATCGCGGTTTTCTCTACTCTTACGGTCTCTTGGCATAAATATATCAAAATGACGTGAATATTGGCCAGTGCAATGCGTGCTAGACAATATATATCAAATAAAAATCTTGTTTTTTTATTTATGTCAATAACAAGATTTTAGTATCTACATTAATGACAAACATCAATATCGATAATAGTGCTTCTGTTGTTTTAACCATTATGTGTGTAAATTATTGCTACATTGCACAATTGAACACACAATTAAAATAATTTTAAAACAGCATTTATTCAGTTCAACTATATGGTGGTAGATAATCTTTAACATTAAAAATAATCGGACTACAATAATGACGTCAATACACAAATATTAAGAAGTATTGACATATAAATTAGCATTCATAGTATGCGGATTTCAAAAATACGGTCTTAATACACCATGAAAATTTATCCGTATACTTTGTATTTACGTAAATAAAACATCGCTTGCTTTATGTTGAATCATAGTTCGTGGGCAAAGAGCCGTTTAATTTTAATTATCATGTCTATGGCTATGATACACAATGCATTCGAATGGATGTGACAAAGGTTCCCAAAATTTACAACTCTCTAGCTAAATTAATCCGGCGACCCGACATTTTTTCTGAAACGAAAAGTTTCAAAACAACTTACCCTCCGAAAACAAGGAGTTTCCCGGAAAAAAGCATAAATATCAATGGCGAAGAGGGATCGACGCTATTTAAGTCGAAAGTAAGTCGGTGGCCTGAAATGAGATGGCTTATTCGTGTCCCGTGTGCGAGAATGAGATAGATATATATTCAATTGATTTTACGACGAACGATACAAAGTTCGTCCGCCCTGCGAATGATCAATATGATACACTTTCCTCTATGTAGCATCTGAAAGTTTCAAAGAGTCGGACGTGGTCTCAGGGTGGTGATATTAAAACTTTTGCAAAGAAAATTAAATAAAATGAAGGCTTACAAAAGGACAACTTTGAGAGCTGATATTAAATTTCATTTAACATACGAGAAATTGCCCTTTTACCTCTAGGTAGCTTTCCAGCGGGGAATCCGATAATTCGGCGTATTTCAAGGGTATGTGAATTAATAAAATAATAATACCCTTCATCGCGGCCCATATAAAACCTTTTACAGTAACAAAATTTTATACGAAAATTAAATTAGCAAATATTTGCCTACATAAATGAAAGTAACTGATTAACCGTTCTGAGCGTGCGTTCATTCCCAAAAGAGTAATACGTTGTATGGCATAATTACTTTAGGCAAAGCGGGGCGTCAGTTAGGGCAAGATGAAGAAGAATCGCAGGTGTAAATGGCCGCCTATTGTGCCTTCCATCAGCGACTAGGGCACCTTCCTTAATTTAGAGCCTCCCGCCGCGGCCGGCCATCGGAAAAGCGACTCTGGCGTTCGGCGAAAAAGGACACCTTCCTTTTGCACGAGGAAGTGCCACGCTCCCGTTTCGTGGCACGCGTATGCGGTGTAGTTGCGATCCCGGACGGCGTAACATTTAGAGTCAATTCCCTGCTGGCTTGTTGTATGAACAATTAAGTGCGTTAGCCTGCCCGGCGCGGGAAGAAACGTAATCAATGTTTACTTGTGCTAAGTGATACTGTTAATGTTAGTGCGGTCGGACTGGAGTGCAGGATGGGTCCGTTTGCCGATTTAAATAATTTGCAATGTCGATATAAAACGTCAAGTGCGGTAAAATTACTTTTGTTACGAATATCTGCATACAAGTTACTTCGGTGGTAAATTATGAGAAAATAATTTAGAGACGTATAGAATTAACACCATTATTTATTTGAGAGCAGTTTTTCAGGTTTCTATTAATAACATGTGTATACTTTATCCCCCACATTATAGCAATAACTTTAGAAAAGTCGAATTCAATAATGGACAAATCAGTGGGATATTCAACACCAAACAAGTTTTAGAGCCAGTGTTTGAGAATCACTGAAAATAAATATTATAAGTTAGGCATATTTTAGACTTGTCTAATAGACATCTGAGACGTGTTTGATTTTTTATAAGATATTTTTTACACTTTTTAAAATTATTTTTAAGAAAGTAAGGCATGTTGAATGCGTAAGTTTGATTGGCACTAAAGCAATTTCATTTGTTTACATTAGAAAAAGAAACTCACACTTTTCGCCCTTTGTTATACTCTCACCCGCTTAAAATTCTCTTACCGCTATCATTAAATTGTGCTGAAAAACGTTCCACCAACTTACCTGCAACAATTAAAAGAGAATAGAACATCAGCGCGCTTCCTTTGAGTGTAACAATATGTTTTCTAAGTCTGAACAAAAGGTTCTTTCCCATAATGAGCGTTGCGTGCGCCGCGTCAAACATGTAAGCAAACAATTTAGGCACGCCTGAGTAAATACGAAATATCGCCGACTACGGGCCCGCGCCGCCCGCGCCCCACTCCGCCCGCGCCGCGAGCCCCGCGCGCGCCGAGCCCGCCCACACACCTTTTAGCACACATCAGCTTATTCCTAATGGAAAATAAATAGTCACTTACCGGTGCGAGCCCCCTACGTGTTACGTTGCATCTCCGCTCGATAGAATTTGAATCGAAAATGACATAACCGAATTCGCCCCACCCGCAGCGCACCGATGCTAAAATAAAGAAATAAATTTTCGCGCCAATTTACATGCAAATATCCACACATTAGACGTGTTTATAAATATTTATGTTGAGCGAAAGTCAAAACATGAGTACGAGCACGGAAAAATATTACGAGCAGACGCCTCTCCTATTTAAACGAGTTTAGCGTATGACTTTCAACCGGCGCTGTACGTGAGAATAAATTAATTTAAATTAGCTAAGTGAAAAGGGCCTAAAGAAACGGCGGTTCCTGCAGCTAGGTCCCGGAACCGCGTCTGAACTTTAATAGCTACGAAACAATGGAGTCAGCACAAAGGGATTAAGTAAGTATATTGTTCTATACGGGGCCAAAAACAAAACGCAGTGGCTACACCCTCAGATGACGAAATTAAATTAGTTTTGGTGTGTGCGCCGCTCGACGGGTTTGTTGTGTAATAAAAGTTCGTTCAGATTAATTTGATACGATTTCATAAAATAGTATATATCAAATAAATAAAAAAAATATAAAACAATGTTTTATTAAAAAAATACCAAAAAACTATCACAAAGAACCGTTCTGACTATGATAGTACGCTAGATCGATTTGGTTTACAATAATCGTAACTACATTAAATAAAGAATAGTTTTTTTTTATTATAATCTCGAACAATACTTTTCCGAATGTATTTACGTAAGCAACAACAATTCCAACATCAATAAATGAAATATATTATATAACTCAATCTTAATAAAAAAAATTTGGTTGCCTGTAAAGTCGGTATACGGGCGAAAGTTTTACGTGACAACGACTTTGAATGGTAAAATCATTTTAATGTGAATATTCATTCGTATAGTAGGAAGAAGGATGAAATAATAGTAACAATTTAAAACATTTATTTATACAAAGAATTATATTTAAAACATTAATTTATACAAAGAATCTCGCACTGAATTTCATATTAACAAAATTTTATTTTTACCTTTACACATACATACGTATTTATATACAAATATACATACAATAACTTGCAATACATTTGCAAGCTATGCACTAATTCTCTAGTGCTGCGCGCGCGGCAGACCGATCATAGTTGAGTGGGAGAGAGACGCAAGGCATTCGGCGGGCCTCTCTCTCGTTCGGTGACTCATCGTTACGTTACCGAGCGTTACACTTTTTCATAAGTGACTCCCAGCCGCAACCTAATTTAAGACGTTGTCACGTCAAAAATATTTATACGAAAACCTTTTCATACTATTAAAAAAAAAAACCAAAGCTGTCCATTTCACTAACCGAAATTCAAATTCGTATAGTTACTTAACAAAATTGAGAGTTTTAATCGTGCGTTCGAGAAATCTCTTTCACAGACTATATTCTAGCTAGAAAAATGACATGTTAAATATGTGATATGCGTTAACATGTGGCATGTTAAAGCGAATCTTTATATAGGTTTTCGTATACATGTAAAAGCTAACATGTGCATGAAAACCGAATACAATAATTTTGTATTATATACAATAATTTTTAATAGCATACGATTCCGATATGCACGTCCATGTATTAATCCCTCAAGGTTTAAAAATAAATAGAGCTTTATAACGAGTCAAAAAACTGCGATATCCAGCATAAAACCTTGGAGAGTATTTAAGGGATAACTTGGGTGCATCAATAACGTAAATATTTGATGTAGTTTTAGTTATATTGTACATTTCATTAAAATCGTCAAAGACTTTGAAAACTATGATTGCGGACGAATATTTTCCAGTTAAGGTTCATAGTTAACTAGAATCTATTTTGTAGAGTGAAAAAAATAGTCTGATTAATCGCTAAAAACTGAAATTAATTCAATGAAAACCGTACACGCGATTATGACCGAGCGGTCCGTCCCAATGGAATATTTATACCGCGAGCCTGATTAAATTCACCTTTAAAATTGAGAACGCTTAGAGTGAATTTTAACAAGACCGCGGTCAAATTTTCAACCTCTAACAAATGCTCCCGCGGACGGCTCACATTTATTAACGTCTCGTCCTTCGAGATATCTCGAGGCAGCTCGCCGGGCCGCCGCGATTTACGCCGGTCGCAAAATAGCCGGCTAAACCGTTGATACGAAACAACTAGCCACGACCCCCGGCGGCGGAATACCGAAACCGTCCTGGCTGGCTCACTGCAGCTGGCTGCATTACCGTTTTCTACATTCGAGACAATGAATAATGAATAAACGGTAGAAACTGTGCTGATGTGTCATATAATTTGGCTATTTGAAGTTTATAATCGTAATTTTTGTAATGCGACATAAGAAATATTGTAAAAGATAACATAGTTCAATGGAATGTAAGATTTGGTTCATTTTTATATGCGATCTCGTTTAATAACATAACCCTTCTTTGATGTGACAAACGAGAAAATTAATTGTCATGGTGCTTGTCATCGTTTTGAACATTACAATGAAACTTTCGAATCTGTAGCTTTTTTGGAGAGTCAAAAATAAAATTTTGTATGAAAGGATATCGTATGCGACGAAAAACCGATCCATGAAATGAATGTTGAACGATGTCTCGGCTGAAATAGTGGCATGTAAAGGGAAAAAAAAATAAAGCTGTCTTAGCAATTACTAGGTATACACAATAAAAGGAAAGATAAGATTATGAGGTTTACAATCAATTCATTTTTTGATGTGGGGGAATGTAGAAAAAAATTAAAAATGTCACAAAAATCGCCGCTAATCCGACAAATACAGGTAATATGTTTTGCATAGAATTTGTTTTATAATTAATAAATTTAACTTAGCAAACTACCAATATCTTGTCTAGTCGCTACCAAGGTTGCTCAGAAAGCTAGTATTGGCTCATATTATACTACATATGTGTGTGTGTGTGTGTGTGTGTGTGTGTGTTTGTGTATGTTACATCGACATGCATGTATAGTTTCATATGACTTAAAAACAGAATCTCTATTTTGAAGAATTGCAAATAAATTATTACATAAAAATAAATAAATATTTAGTATATTACAAACAAATAGTTAGTATATTTAATTGCCAGATGTCCGAAGACACTTCCCTGTCTACATAAATTTCTTTTGTCATGTATAGCTTTTTTTTTTATCTTGGCTTTCAGAGTACTTATATTTTCTCTGTATTCACACAGCTGTTCGATAACTTAAAATCATTTCATATTCAATAGCCTAAACAACTGTTTAAGGAAGTGTCAAGTAAGAACCAAAAACTTGTAAACAATCAAGTGCACGTCGTGTACTTATAGAGCATCACTAACCAGTAATATAAGTATGCCCGAATCAAGTGCCAGAATAAGTAGAAAACAAAGGTTAACTACAAAGCCGTTCTCATTTACACTAACGAGCTCGAAGCACTATCTAATCACAGCTCAGTTGCCAAATTACGCGGTTGAGTGTATACTAAACGTGGGTTTACTTTAATCTCGCGCGATGTAGAGGCGGTAATGCTACGGCCTACGTCGTAGCTGCTACGGAGGGAGGCAGGGCTACGTATCAAAACAATTAAAATCTATAGTTGTGTTTACGTTTACGCAAAACGTTTAGATATTTAACTCACGTATACGCGATGTTAATGGTTTTTGGTTTATTAGGAGTCTAAGAGATGGGGCTTGATATTGTTTAAGATATTTATTTTGTAATGAGTGATTACATCGCAGTTTAACAAAATTTTCTATAAAAAATATTATGTAAATTAAGAACGAATTACACAAACAACACAGAAAAAACAGAATGTGCGGTCGGGGGACTTCGGTCGGAAATGGAGTTCTTTTTTAATATAAATAATGCTAACTAAGGAATAAAATCAAAGAGTTTCATTTAGTAATTTAAGAAAAAATAATTTATTGAGAATTTAATAAAAATGGTGAATTGTAAAAATAAGAAATAATAAAAATGAAGAGAAAAAAAGAGAGTCGCATGGAGAGGGCATAACGCTTTTTAATTTTGTTACGATTTCTCAATTCCTACAGCAAGCCGCGTTAAGGAACTTCGTTTTAAAAACAAGAATGTATACATTTTTATGTATCGACAAAACAATACTATAGAGGTGGTTTGTTTTAAACTAACCGGACTTAAGGTGCTATGCTCAGGAAAGCCAACGCTATTCGTGCTATTGATGCGATACTATACGATATTTGCAACGATTTTTTTTTCATTCCATGCATTGAAGTTAAAACATTTACTACGTTTATACATTGACTTCGTTTATATTTGTAGCTTATGGATTTCATTTTAGTCTCATGAAGAGTAAATACTTGCGCGTTACTGACAAATTACTTTCTCGGTAAAAGCACCGAAATAAATCGATGTCTACTTCCGAACTATCTGCGTCTTATTTACCTCGAGCTACGGGCTTCGAGGTGGTTTTTGCTTAAGACAAACATAAGTCGTGCAGGCGCGGCCAACTTATCACTTAGACACGAACAAATTAATCCGAAAACGTTACGGGTCCGGTGGAGCGATCCGCGCCGATAGCGGGCGTCGCCGGCGGCCTTTATCGCCCTCGTCTCGATATGGTCGTAATTTATTCAGCTGAGAGCCAAATTAAATATAAAACGTCGTTGCGGTGTATCACTGTAAGTGACTGTGATAAATGAAGCCATTAGTAACACGAGCTTACACTTTTTTCGGTTCATCCGGCGACGGGCGTGCGGCGCCGCGGCGGCCGGGCTGCGGCTGCGCGGGAGCTCGTAGACGATTTCATTAGAAAACGTTATAATTGCGCGGCGCGGGCGCCGGCGTTACGAGCAGCACGATAAATTTCGCCACTGCGACATTAGGCTCGCGGCGAGATAGGACCGCGGGCGGGGCCGCCGCGCGCCGAACGAAAAATGCGTTGATCCTTGCACGAAATTAAAACAAGGAGCGTCCGCCGCGCACAATAAAAACGTCCTATAAATCGCACCCGCCGCCGTCGCCGGCCGGCGGACGCGTGGACCGCGGAGGTTTATCGGGGCTCCTTGCGTTATTTGTGTTCTACACTTTAGACGTGGCTCTCTCCAGATTGTATTGATCGTTGGGAGATCGCCCCGGCCCGCCCTTCCTATGTATTGGCCTTTTTGCTTATACTTATTTCTAATTATTCCATAATTTAGTCGTAAATAAACATTCACAGTATATATTTCCTTAACATAATAGTATGATGAACCATCTAAATCACACCGTTGTACATTACTTTTATTAAAAATACTTTTTATATTTTAACAAAAATAACCATTAAAAGTTTGTGTCGCCTGCGATTAATTCAGAAGAAAAACTAATTACACCGGATGACAGAGCGGCCGTAAAGCGTTTGGGCGGTTAAAGTGCGTAACTCACACGGCCCGCCCTCCGGCCCCGGCAGGCGCCTGCTCCTGAATTTTTTGTGATATTTTTGAATATGTTCATTTCTTATATAATCTATAGATATATATATCAGAGATATTTGTACACAATATATTTAATTATACTTTAATTTAGTTTTTTAGTAATCTACAGAAGAGTCGAGTAAATAATTTAGAAGAAAAAAAAGAGCTTCTAAATTAAAACATACTTTTTATATGCCAACAAATATTTTATGTATATTTATAGTATTAAATTTTCGTCGTCCCACTTTAGCCTGTATTGTGAATTTATCTTTTGGTGTAGACATCGATGTGTCGTAGACAAATAACAATCAATTACAAAATTAGGTATTACGAAAGTATTTCTGCTAAATAAATAATCGCGTACTCAAATGAAAAAATATAAACACCCAATAGGTAAGGTTATTAGATGGAGTACACATCGATAAGAAACAATACCTGACACGCCTTATAAAGATCTTTTTATTTCAACCGGACGGGCTCTGTATTGAACACAAATTCTGATAATGTTCTCCAATGAACTGATAGCATCAAAGACCAAAACCTTAATGTGCCAAATTAAACCACTTGTATCGTATCTCAGAAGGTACCTAGCAAGGTGTTTAATTTGTATCAACTTTAAAACCTTATTAGTTAATCGCCTGTTATCGAGGATCCAATCCTTTACCTTCTAAAGTCGAAGAAACACACTAACCAGAAAAATCGCTTTAGTGCATATTTAAAAGTAATAGAAAATGTTCCTGTAAAACTTTGGCCCTTCAAATTGTGCTAACTGGTATAACGTTTAACATTTAATTCTTAAATTATACATCTGATTGCGAAATCGAATTTAAATCATAAAAGTTGTTTTAATAAATACTTAAGATTTTTTTGAACGAGTCACCCACCTTCAGGAGTATCTCGTGTGAAATACAGAACTAAACAATCACGAGTTCCTTTTTATTGCATGTAACATCTCCAACTAAAATCTATAATTATAATTTTAAAATGACACAATGAAAGTTGCACTCAGTTCGTTGTCAATATCCAAATACAAATTTTAAGAACCTATTGAATACTAGGAACCAATCGATTCATCCGATATAGCTCGCACGCCCCCACGATGTGCTCAAAGACAGCTCGGGCGAGCGCGCGGTCGCGAGGGTCTTATTGACATGCATTACGGAGCCCTGACGAAGCCCTATCGATATTCGCAGCGACGCGAGCCGTTCGCCAGCAAATATTTATCGCCTACATCAATTAGTTTTTACAGTGCCGAAGTTCACTGCTTTTTAAAGCTCCCCCAATTCAAATTCAAACGGATCAGAGCGGAGGCTTTTATTACTTTCCGTTGTTTGATTAAAATGTGCTCGGCCTCCTTCTTATTGCGATGACGGCGATTCGGGCTATGTACAGCGAGTAAATCTGTTACATAGTACGAATAATGAAGTAAAATATATATGACGGAATAAGGCACATGTTGCGCGCGGCCGGCCGTCGGCGCCCGGGTCACGCTGAGTATCTCATAATATATAGAAACGACTTAAGCTCACATCTTGATGCCCACGCTAAGCCGGGATACGATTGCATATATCCCTATATGATTACTTATTTTCTTAATACGCAGTAGTTTATGGTACGATAATATAATACATGCCCGATCATCGTCCCGACATCCATAAAGTGCTTCACTTTTTGGCTGTCGATATACGTTGTGATTTTTTTTTCATATTTCATGCATGTTCGTCGGTTCCGGCTGCTTGAAATTCTACACGTTAATAAGTATACTTAAATAACATATTATATATAAAATCAAGATATCATTTTATTTAATGATTTTTCTTAAAAGGAAACTATCCCTTATTAATAAATTAGCCGGGTGTATTTTCACGAAATCCTGGGGCGCAGTTTTACGCCCGGGTGTCGAGCCGCTCTCGAGGCGGTGCTTTGAAATAAAATATGAGAGCATCGGGTGTGGGCCGTAGCAATGAATTTACGGACAGGCATAAATACGACATTTTAAGCTTTATTAAAACGTGTTCGATACTTCAAATTAATCAATAACGAAAACGTTTTGTGTGTTCTTTAATAAGAACTTATTATCTAAACAAAGAGTTTCGGCACAGGTATTATTTTCAGAGTTACTTATCATATTATGATTAATATTATTTTATCAAAATATAATTTAACGAACCGAACTTACGTGTAATTATATAGCACGTCCATAAAACTATATATATCGCAAAAAATAAATATAAAAGAATTTAAGATCCAAAAGAACTTAATTTGGGCTCAACAGTTACATCATCTCAGAAAGCATTACTTAGTAGCGCGGCGAGCGACACAATGACGTAGGTCCGTGAATCTGATAAAAGTGAGTGCCAACCAACTTCGTAGTTGACGGTGATGAATTTATTAACTGCAGGACGAAATGACTTGAGAAAGTGCTTGACGGCTCGCACGTGTTGAAATCGAAAACTTGTCCTTCGAGTTTACTCCGCTGAGCGAGTTATGAAGTGAACAGAAATTTCGGTGATAATGTGTTGTGAATATGAATTATACGTATATGAAATTCCTTTCATTTTATGTTTTGTTATTCTTTTTAACTCGATTAATATTGAGGGTATCAATCGACGCTCTAAATTTTAAATATCTATGATACAATCGTCCAGTTTCGATTAAATCAAATGCTTGTTTGTGCCGATCCAAATGAGCACTCTACTTTCATGTTTTATAAATTTATTTAAAGTACATCCTTTTTATCATAAAACTGGATTTCGCCTACCTGAATACGGAAAAAATTCTTTTTCTTTCCAGGATGAGATTAATATAAAATTATCAAACCCATCCTTGATTAAGGACTGTTCCTGCCAAGTAGCTAATTTTTGTCCCAATTGTCATTCGTATCTCGATTCGGGTCCCGCTCTTGATTCCGATCCCGGTCCCGATGAGAATCTCGTCTCATGTCGAACTCGACTCGACCTCAGTACAGTCACCAATCCTGATTTGTGTTCATATTCAGATTCTAATACTGAAACTCGGCCTCGAGCTTAACGAGCGTACTGATCGATGGCATTAAGACGACAATAAAATCCGTTTATCATCTGTATCTTCCCATCAATTCCACATGGAATGACCCTTTTATCAAATTTATGCAGAAATTTGATATGGTCTTCTATACTCTATTCTCTTCACTAATAGAAAGGACTTTAAATAAATAGGACTTATATGTTTAATAGTTTATTTATGACAGTACTTTTGCACAGTTTAAAACCTACATAATTATTATTTATTAATATAACTGCAATCAAAAAAACATAGTAAATAATAAAAACGTTTATTTTAAGTATTCCTAAAGTACTTTAATAAACACATTAAAAAATACGTTAAAAGTGTAAGATAATAAAATAGAGTATCCTTTTTACGTATGGTTTTGGAATGAAAAATGCATCTATGTTAATTTCGTTCTAATTTCAAACATAATATAACATTTAAATATAAAATTCACCAACGAACAGTTCTAATCAAAAACCTAAAGAAAAACCGCCAATAATTTCGGTCTTTTATGGATTCATTTACAAAAAGAGCTGAAATTATGATCAACATAGAAAGTTTAAATA
Source organism: Eumeta japonica (assembly GCA_005406025.1). NCBI lineage: Eukaryota > Metazoa > Arthropoda > Insecta > Lepidoptera > Psychidae > Eumeta > Eumeta japonica. The sequence continues at coordinate 49,623 of BGZK01001147.1, forward strand.
CAATTTCTTATATCCTAATTTTCAATATGTATTATCTATCACAGTAAACTGGCCATAATTTTCCCCTATTTAAGGATTGATTTTTACAAACACGTTGAAAAATGTTTAACAAATACGACTTTTCATATATTTCAGTTCAAAACAATTATACGAAATTTCATACTCGATTCTATAATTTTTAGCACTGGATTTTCTTATAAATATTTGAAATTTGTCATTATTAAAAGCATAAATACCACTTTTAATGTTCTAACTTCATAACTGATACAGGACCCCATTTGAAGTTTCAAGCTTAGGCGATTCCCAAACAACCTTAGTGAGTGTTTACGATAAAATTGAAAGCCATCACCCAAACAAAATGTACAATATTTAGCTTCAGAGATTGCAGCTAAACGATAAAACAGACCAGTCAAGATTTTCTCCAGAAAATTTTAAAACTCGACCTGTTACGTGTTGAATTTTGTAAAGACGTAAACTCTAAGCTTATATAAGGGCTTATTCTTTAGCAAGATGTGTGTACACCGCTTTGAAAGCATATTCCTCTACAATCTTTCATTTTAGATTGAGGAGCTAGGATCTGCAGCTTTTGGTGTTGACGCGGTACAAATTGTGACGCTTCTGACGAATGTTGTCACCAACAACGTCTATGATTCGTGGTTTAAAGCGTTCTCTAATGGTTTATACAGCCTACATTTTGTTTTAATACTACAGAGACCAGAATCAAAATCCACGACGAGGACGACATTGAGAACGGGATCGAGGTCAAAGCCGAGTGCTGGATCTGGATTAAAAACAAGAACACGACCAGCATCAAAATCAGGAACAATACCAGAATCATAATTGAAATCTGGAACGAGATTAGGATTGACATCAAGGCCTTTTCATATAAAAGATAAAGAAATAATATTGTATGGCCACGCGGGCGAAGCTGCGGGCGGAAAGCAAGTTGCTACACAAAAAAAAAAAACTAGGTTCAATTTGATTTTTCCATTATTGATTTTGGTACCAAACTTTATCTCTCGAAATTTAAAAATTACAAACGGACATTTCTATTTCATTTATGTAGATGCAGAAGCATACTGACATAACTTAAGATAACAAACAATCACCACTAAAAATAATACATTAGTAGGACATTATGTAGATGATCAAGGTTAAATGGCTAACAGTCAGCGAATGAATCAAATTTTCATTTACATTCAGATATTTTTTTTTCACAGCGATATTTTTATATTTTATGTAACCGTTTAAGTACGTAATTACACGACATAATCGCGCCGGCGCGGCCGGCCGCCACTCCCGGCGACCTCGCTATAGTCACGACGCCGCCATTTATACGGAATAATCCACGGAGGGCCATTTCCCGGTCCTCGTTTGTTGAAACGCCAAATCGCGGCGCATTATTCTAATTCGCCTCCGCGATAGCTTTCGAAAAAGCTATTTATTTGTGCCGCAGGAACGGCCGCGCCGAGTTTACGACCTCTCCCCGCCGGACCTGAAATACGAGAGCAGGAGACACTCCAACTATCAAACGAACCCTACTAGATACGCACTGAATAAGGGTTTGAAATTCGACCCATATATCACGCCGAAGGAATGCGGGACCGCATCTGTCTGAATCTTTATTTCGAGCGGGCCCAGAAGTGAAAGATATTTTAGTTATAAAAACACGTGCCGGGGCTAATAACGTTCACCAATATCGGGAAGGTATGAACGGTTTCCCGGCGCGGCCAGAAAAAAAGGGACATAAAACGGAAACAAATAATAGAAGAGAAACGAAAGTGGAAATACGGTTGAGTCATATTTTATTTACTGCAGACAATCGAGCCTTTACCTCGGCCGCGGCTGTTTTGTAGATGTCGTAGAGCGCACTCACTATGAATAGTGGTGTCTTATGGCCGGTGTTATGCCACCTCTAATCAATTGTTCGGGCGAAAGGTACGAAAACAAAACTTGTTTTGTACTATCTGGTATGGATTTGGAAATTTATGCACCATATATGTATACAATATAAATTTCAGAAAAAGAAAAATGAAACAGCTTCGAAATTTATATACATCTTCTTGGAATAAAACCACAAGATTCCCAAAAAAAAAAAAAGCATTTTTTTCAATTGTATTGATCAGTTTATGCAATGTGACTTTAAGCTAAAGTAAATTGCATTATTATAGAAATGGAAAAATAAATACTATATAGGAATATGCTTTACTGAGGTGTTCCTTCGATCTTTTTCATGAGATCGTAACGTATTCGCCGTATTTACATATATACAGCCAACGAGGAAAGCGTTGTGTATATTAGATTTCGTTTCAATAAAACGTAAAGCAAGAAACGTGGTCAAGAAAATAAAGAAAAAAAAAAACGAAAAAGAATTTCAAATGTTTTGGAAACGTGAAGACTGTCGGGCACAAATAATCTGCATTCGTAAGATAATAGAAAGCTGAGAGAATCGACTGAATCCGCTTAAATACGGCCGAAATCTCGATCATTTGTACTGAAAGGAATAAAATGTCCGTAAATTCAAAGAATTTAATCGGAATTCTCTGTGTTGTTCAATCGCTCATGAACCTCTGTTATTCAGTCATGAAATTCCGAGATGTTCTGTCTGCAGCGCCCTGTAACTGGATTCGAGACGAGGAAATCTTAATAAAAAAGGCAACGTCAGGCAATTTGTCAGCGTGGAGTGGAGCTTTAGGAGTGGCGGTGTAATCTCGCTACGTACATTACTCTCAAAATACTGCCTCGCTCCATATAACACTTGCGTAGTCAAAACCCTATTACTTCCGAAGGCTAGCCATCTAGCCGTATATTAAGTCCTTTCGAGTTAACATATAAATATATAAAGTGTGAACTCACATAGAACTTCAATTCTTTACGTCGGCCCTAAATAAGGAGAATAGAGGAGTGCTATCATTTTCAGCGGCTCTGTTGTGTTGTCCTACGATAAATTACGCGTCGCGACGTCCCCGCCGTGAGTGAGGGATGCCGCATCCCCTCGGAATATTGTACAAGATGTTAGCAAAATAATTTAATAATCTTCTCTAATAATTTAATAGTCTCGTGTAAACCGAATTTGTTCCGTATTTTCTCAAACGTCATTCAGCCAGGGTGATGGCGCGTTCGTTCTCACTTGTCACGTATTTTTCGTAACAGGTAATTTTTAATCCGATTACTGTTTATTCAGAGTATTTTACAAGAGGGAAATATAAAAAGAACTTACAGATTAATTCCCGTAACATGGACGAGCGAGACAAATATCGAATGCACAATCTAACGGAGATTTCTAAATGTCGACTTCCCCTACAGGAGTAACATCGATGAGAACCGGCATTGAATGGCCTTAAGGGCGCACGCCGCACAAGCAAATGCGAGTCGTAGCTCAGTATGTGAAAAATACTTTCTCATCTTGGGAATTCGTGCATAGATGCCGAACTCTTATATTTATAAGGTGAAACGTGAAATAAAGAAACCGAATAGATGGAAAAAAAAGGCGAAAGAACAAACGGAGTTAGGGCGCTCGAAACGGCTGTAGATCTCGCTGATTGTGAGAAACGTCGGCCCGCACCTTGAATTATTTGACAGTTTGAATTGTCACCGTCCGCTACTGTTGTGTTATTTTTCTTCAGGCCGCTCGCACGGTAAAGGATAATGCGTAAGTGATAAAACAAACTGGAACTTGTTACGGTACAAGCTCACTTCTGTTTGCGCGCCGACTCTGGACGTTAACAATATAATAAATTCGCGGTGAGCTTAGGGCCCTAAGAAAATACGTAAACGATTTTATCTCCGCAGAGGAGTGCCGAGGCAGCTTCCATTACGAAAAATTGAATTTTTCCCTCTTTTTTTTTTCATACGCAACCGGGGTGAGTGTTCGAGGAACTCCGTCGTCAACACTAAATTATTAAAATTAAAACGGAAAAGACGAACGAAAATAGAAATTCTTCGCGGATCCTCGTTTGGCTCGTGGCCTGCGAGTATCGGGTTAAATTGTGAGTAAATCATAATGTTTCATATGCCGTCTTCTCCGGAAGGTATGCGCGACTCGTTTAATGGATACGTTTGCTATAGAAGGGACGGCCGGCTAATCAAGTTTGCCATGAATTCCCTAAGAGAAGCCTAATCCTTTCAATCCGCCTATTCGTTTACTATCCGCTCACGCGACAGGACACTCGGAGACGGCCTAATACCCGCTTACGATGATGCTGTCGCTCTTCACACTTGCGGCTATCTTGGCTTAGCGATAGAAATTTCTCCGCGAATTCGTCACAAAATAAATGAATTAGCATACTTAATTGTCTCACGGAACGAGAACAAAAAAATGAAGAGCCCTCTGCGGAATTCGAGCGGATTCCGACGAGGCAATTAAAATCGGGAATAATTTAACAGCTCGGCTCACATACAAAGCTGTGAAATAAAAAAGGAACCTTAATGTTATGAGCGCTACAAAGGGGCCGCGGCGAGGTGGCGCGAGCGGCGCGGGATCGCCAAATTAAAACACTTTAATTAACATCAGATAAAAAGAAATAAGGAGAATATTTCAGTTGCCCCCCCCTAATCGGCTTTGCGAGTTTATGAACTCGAGTCCGCAAAGTCGACTTAGAGTACTACTCACACACGCGTGAAACGAACCTCTTTCGATCCACAAGGAGCTTTGAATAAGACGGGTCCCACCCCGCGCCGCTGCGAGCTGATTCAAATGTCGACGTTGATTTTCTCATTTTAGAGAAGATCCATTCGCGAGATCCGGGGAACGGCCGCGGCAGCGGGCTAAATGAAGCATAATAAGTACACTGCCATGCGCACATGCGACACGATAGCGATAAATTGTTTGTTTAATTTACGACATTTAATTTTAATGGCATGCCGCGCACGACTCCGTCCACACCTGAGCTCAACGCGCAATGTATCGCACTATGTCAAACAAACCATTCGTCGTTGTGTATCATGTACGCACTAGAATGTATTTATTCTGTACTAGCTTTTGACTGCGGCTTCGCGCGTGTGGACCAAAAAATCTTGATTTAAATATCGAGCTTATTAAAAGCTCGATCTGGAACCTCATCCTTATCCTATTTGATTGTCGATCTTGATTCCTATTTCCGATTTCAGTATTTTACTTTCGTTCTCTTGGCCGACAAAATAAAACAAACATGGATTTCTTTCTACACCTTAAATGCAATTTATTGTCATGGAATATGCTTTATATTGTTAAATTAAATATGCTTTATTATCGAATACTAAATTTCAAAAAAAAATCGGTTGGCTATTGTTGAATTATGGCAACACATCAAGAAAGACAAACAGTAGCTGATATTTTATATTACGGCGTTTACGATGTATAACAAATTGCATTATGTCATTAGGTCATTTCAATCAATACATCGTATAAAATTTTGGAAAATGGTAATGCTCACTTTACGTGACCCTTAAAAATTGGATATACTCTATCCAAGACTTTTCTGCAGGTTGATTTAATACTCACAATCCTGTAAACGAATTTTATTTATTTAATATGATTTCATCAAGGTGAGTCGTGAAATTATCCTGAAAGTGTCTTTTTATGATTTTATTGCAAAAAATTGAGATTTATCGATTAAATTTGAATTTAATATAGATATACCCAAAAACCTGTTCAAAAAGGGGCTCCAAATGATAGCAAAAACCGCATCAAAATCTATTGCGTAAGTTAACAGAACTAAAGCACAAACACAGCGACTCTGTTTTAAGATTAGAACGACTTCGTTTTATACTATTTATAGAAGAGATGCACTTTGAAAATTAGCAATCTCAAAAAAGTAGGATCTAGTCGTTCTTCGAAACACTGTAATCTATTTACCATTCATCAACTTTATTTTAAAGCTTTTATCCGGTTTTATTTGTTTCGTTATTACTATAAATCAGTATATCGCGTTGGGCCTGGGATCTAAATAATAAGTAGAACGGAGACCAACAAAAATAATTTTTAGTTGAGTATTTTTAAGTCAGTGACTTGATTTTGCTGGACCTAAAAGAATATCAAAATCTAATTATGAAGGATTACTAAGCAAAATTACTAAAGAAATTGTAGCACTGTTTCATAATAAAAATATTTTGACAATCATTCTCCTACGGATTTCAATATGATATTTCGCATTAAAATAAGCAATAAACATAGAATATTTCTTTTATACTCAATATTTTCTCGAGCGTTTTCAATAATAAATTCTACTCGTTCCCATCAAAAGTCAAAAAGAGAATTTCATCGTATTTTATTTAATAAAAGACTTATCGATAACTCCCTCGTTATTTTTATTTGGTTTCTTCTCCTCTCGTGGAAGCAGGCCCGCATGCCCCGGGGCGATGGCAATAACGAGTACAAGTAAGTAGTAGACGTCTTATACAAACCGCCCGCCGCAGGCAGCGTTTATCCGACTCTGTTCTCGTCACCTTTCCCGCCCCTTCTGTGTGCTCGTATGTCGCTTCTACATCGAGAAAAAAAAATTAGTACCTATTTCGTTCTTGTTCTATTCAAAAATTTCCTCTAATCTTCACAAATGCATTGGGTTATTCGTATATAATACGAATAGTGGTACGTGATACAATCTATGATCTTAATCGATTTGAAATTAACCTGTAAAGAAGGACATTAAGTAGACCCAGTTATCTAAATTGGAGATAGATCGTAGATTTTACATATTAATTTGATTGATGTATTCTGCTTTATTTGATTTAATGTGAAAATTCAGACGATCAAAACTTTTAATCAAAACCATAGTGTTTAAAGGGTAGATGAATTCGGACTCCTCGCACAGCAGACATCCCTTTCGGGACAATGTCACTACACCACGAGCCTCAATATTAAATATAATATTTTTCAAATCAACCATGATCAAGAACTTCAATGGTTTATACAAATTATATAAACTATTTGTATGTTTGCCTATTGCTAATATAAATAAAAATCAACAACAACCTTGAATTGAACAAAAAGAATGTTTCTTTGGATAGTTTTAATATGTCTCTGAAATTTATTTACCAGGAAACAAGATGCAGTCATACATGTGGTGGTGGCGGCAATACTCGCCACGAGTTATGCCTAAAATCTCAGAGGAAAAAAATGCAAATTATGTCGGTTTTAGTATTCAGAATGTGTGAGAAGAAGTAGATGATGAAACGGATTGTCTATGAATAGACAAAAGATATTGACTATGAAAAAAACCTCGATGTTCTACGTATGAATGTCTATATTTCTTTTAGCCTATTTTTAGCCAAATTCCTTATAGCCTAAGAAATTAAATATAAAAAATGAGATAATATAATAAAAGGAGATTTTCGGACATTTTACGAGAAAATAGAAAATAAATATAACACAGTGAAAAAAATACCAATGAAATCGCTAGACTTCATGTTCGGAGGAGATTACATACAATCACAAATACTTTATTGACTATTGACTGAGCTAAATCAGTCGAAATATCGTAGAAAAAATTGAACTTTTCTTGGGGGGTTCTTGAAAGATAAACGTACAAAGAGTGATTGATAAATTGCTGTGGTTTCACGTGGAAAAAGGCACGTTGCGTGGTGATTTTGCCATCTGGGATGAATGAAAGTAAATTTACGTAAGAAATCGCGAATGCGTTTGAGTTTGCGATGAACGGCACGATAAGGAGTGGTCTAGAAACCCTTAAGAAAAGCACATGGGTGGTCATCAAAAGTTGAATATTGAGCACCCAAAATTTATAAGCCCATGCATAAAACATTTGCTGTATGTCAGTAAAGTATAATAAATACTTAAAAAACGTATTAAGAGGGGATCGTAGTTTATACTCACCCCTCCATGAAATAGATGTGAGTTGTTATTTTATTGTTTGTCACTTTTTAAAAAATAAAAAAAATTGGTTTGAAACAAATGATCCTCGCTGTAAAAACAAATAAAGGTTTTCATAAGTGTGTTAACGAAATATCAAATATATTACCAAAAGCAGTACCATTAATTAAAATCGTAATATTGATTTATAATCTACCAATGGAGAATAACTAATTGGTATTAAAAAAGAAGAGCAATTAAATTTAATTTTTAAGCACAAAACGTCAACCAAATATATTAAAATTAAATAATACACTTAGACATAGAGCATCTTTACAAATCCGTAACTATATATTTGAACAGTACCGAGGCGCTTAGTTTACCCTTTTTTCTAAAGGAGTCGTTAAGTTCCGTTGTAAAACAGTAGAAAGGTTAGGTAATTAGTTAGCCATTAAAGTAATACATCAGCGGCTTACCCGCCATTTGCTAATATTGTATTAATAAATGTATTAACGCTTTGTATAAAATGGTATATTACAACTTAGATATAACAGAAATAAAGACAGACAAGTGCTTGTACTATAAAAAAAAGGAACAAGATCTATTAATGAACATGATGACTTCGAGTCATCAAAGTCGAATTTAATCGAACCTCTAACCGCCTTAATATATTCACTGACGTAATCAACTTTATTTCGAAATAAAAGCACACTGCAGGCAAATACATTTGACTTGAAAAAAAGAGTATCCGAACCAGTGTGAAACGAGCCCCAAACGAGCTGTTTTGTAAGAAAGAGTTGTGAAAACCCTTTTTCGTTTTAAATATGTAGATAAAAGTTAAAAAAAAAATTGTCTCTGCAAACTGATGAACTAAATGTCACTCGAAACATTTATTTTATATGCTATTTTTACCACAGAAAAACAATCAAGAAAAACTTCCATTTGGATCTGTTTTCCGGAACGTTGAAGTTAATTTACATATTACGCTCAGTGCTCAGAATCGATTCTGTGCTAATTATTTTGTCATTAGTGAAGTATATTGCTTCTAGTCTGTGAGCCAAAGTAACAATGTGGCGCAGAGAACGCGAACGGAGATACACATTACGTTCTTTCGTTCGCCAAGGAAAGACTTAATGGCCGAGTTTAACGTCAGCGCTGTTAACATTAAAGCGAAAGCGCCTCATTGTAGCCACATGACTTATCATTCGAAATATGCTTACAATGTATACCTGTGATTACAATGTATTTTTGTGTTGTTCACATGATGGAGACACCATAACAGAATTACCGAAATGGAATACTAATGTGCGTGTAATTTAGCTTTACATATAAACACAGTAGGATAAATAATTGATTATTTTAAAATACTGTGTTTCGAGTTTTTATTTAAGAAAAACTACAGTGAAAATTCCTTATTAAATAATTACAAAAAATAACGCTTCGGATTGTTATATAGACATTGACAATTAGAAAACAGTGATGTTCTTGGATGATTGAACCATATAAAACACAAAATAAACTCTAAATTTCACGAAAAAAAATGGAAAAAAATTTTGATAGCTTAGAAATCTTCGAGCGATTTTCATTTTTATTTCATTTAATTTGTCATAATATTTATATTTTGCCAACAAATATGTTTTAGTATCAGTCAACTACTATAAATCAATTTCTTGGTTTGTTTTTTTTTTTAATTTAACCCTCCTGATATATTTACCCCAATCTTGGCGATTTTGTGTGATTGCTGGCACCAATCTCATCATCTACATAAATAATTATAGATAGTACATGCTCAGGAGGTCGAAGGGCGACCTCTGCTTCTTTTCTTTTTCTTTATGGCTAAAACTTGTCGTTCACATGATCTTCAATTTTGCGCAATATCATTATATCGGTCAATCACTCTAAGGAAAAACAAAATTCTGTTGCAAGCATTTGAGAAATTGCCTAATATCTATTAGTCGCTATAATATTCAAGGACACAAAGATGGATGTGTCGATTACGCTATAAAAGCTTCCACTAATAGTCTAAAATATAAATTTATACACATTGCGCAAAACCCTTGAAAATAACGCACATAATCACAGTTTTATGATTTCTATTTGATTTCGATTCAATCGGTTTTTTATAATTTGTGTTGGTTTTAATAGTGGTCTTATTTTTTAAAATTACGCGCTTACTGCGATTGTATGCTCTTTATATGAACGTAAAGGAATTACGCGGACGGTACTGAGTTTTTCATTTGGTCATAAAAAAACTTTTCTTATCATAGTTTTGTTAAAATTGTGTTATTTTTTTACGTTAATATTACTTATAAAAATGCATTTTATCATCGGCATACCCTGATATATGGCGGTAACATCGAGTGACTTCCTGATGGATCGTAATGAAGCCCGAATCTAATGAAAAACAGGATTGCAGAACAAGGAAGAGATGCAAAACTTATAAACAAATCTAGTTTAAGCAAATCTGTCAAGTTGAAGTGCTACTATACATATAAAAATGCATCATCATTGGCGATAAATTTAAACCGGCTAACTAAATTTTAAATAAGTGGGATCTTTCAAAATCTAACTGTCAGATGGGTTAAAGTTCTAGCAAATACACGGACGGTCAAAGCTCACACGGATCACGAGTCGCGAGCGCGAACGTTTACGTAGTAGCGCCCGGCCGAGCAGTCTCGATCGGCCGTCGGCGCATGACCGAATTAGAGCAATTTAACTCAGGAAATTGAACGCTCTATCGGCCGCGCTGCACCCCGCTCCGCAGTCTCGACGCTCAGGGCAGACGTCCCGCTAATGTTGGAACAATGCACGAATCTGGGCAGATAACTGGTAGCGCCGTGGAAGATAAACGACAGCCGTGGATCGCTGTAACAAGTGATTGATATACGGCCGGTCATATCCCCGAGGCTCGGGCGCGGCGCCGCCGTGGCCGTCCCTCGCTTCGAAACGTTAATATTTACTGTTTTCTACTACAACTTTAGTTTTGATTCGATAGAGTTACATGTGTAAGTGTTAATTTCTAAACACATTTATTATAAAAAACCCAAATTAAAGTCTTCCATAATCCTAGAATAAAAAAATTTAATAGCCCTATATGATATTTTTTAAAATAATTAGATTAGGTACATCTACTGAAAACTTCTGGAATTGGCCATTTGTAACAAGAATATTAAAAAAAATTACGGTGTTTTAACTCTTTGGTGGTAAGTTAAGTTTTGGTTTGCGTTTATTGTCATTTGTGTTTCATTGTGACATCCTTTTAAAAAAGTTGTGTCGGAATTACGACGAATTTAATTCGAGAGAATACTTGTACCATGGTTTTTTAAGATTTCCGCTGTAGTTTAAGTCAACAACATCAATAGGCATTTCGTGATGGAACTCCATCTCGTATCGCTGCGTTCTTGGTTCAATGAATTCCGACGTGAGAAAATTCTTGATGATCACCTCTTTGACAATTTACGTGAAAGTTGGCCGGTAACTACAGTTACGAATGACCAGAAATGACAGCGTGTAGAATAGTGCTGTAAAAAGATAAAAAATGGGTTGTATATAACATAGTCGCAGGCGACAAGAACTTTAAACCTGAAAGAAAAAGCTAATCTGGAAAATGGGTTATTCCATTTGAAGATTTGACGACGAAAATTAAAAAAGTAGAAGCACTGATAAGAAAATAGTTGTTTCTTTTTCCAGAAAATCGGAACAATACACCACAGGATTGTTTAAAAATCAAAGGATAGTAATTCCAAATTGGTACGTGAGTACGTGCTTCCTCAGTGTTTCAAAAATTTCGCAAAAAGCTTCCTCATAGCAAAGTCGTCCTTCACCACGATAACGCATTCACACAGTCTGCTAAAGAAACGAGGTGGTTTTTGAATGAAAGTTTCAAATGTAGAACTAATGTACTTGCATCTTCTGATTTTTTTCGTTTCTCAAAATTAGAAATAAGTTTAGAGGTATACGATTTACAAGTCGCGAAGCGGTGATGAATGCGTTCCAAGAGGCCATCGAAGAGGTTCCTAAGGAAGACTGGGCCAACTGCTTTTTTGTAATGGTTCCATAGAATGCAAAAGAGTATAAATAGTGAGGAAATATACTTGAAAAAACGATAAATATATCGTAAACATGCGGTCTTACTAATGAGAATCTACATAGTTTTAATATTGTCCACGTACAGAGAATTTTTTTTTAAACACATTTTTAGTTCAGTTTTATGCACTTGATATTTCGATACTATACATTTTACTACACAGATACTTACAATTAATTTACAAAAAAAAAATTACACATAACTACATATTTAAAAAAGTTTGTTGAGTTTTTATAGCTTTACCTTTTTGGATATATTTTTAATTTTAGATACATCATTATTACTATATAGCATAACAGACAATAATTTTAATCACATCAAAGGTGAGACGGCGCATTGAACGGTGTTCTATGAATGCGGCGCAATACGTCCGCAAGGGGGCGCAGGCACGACACCGAGCGGCTTATAACTTATATTGTTTCCCGGCATTGAATTGCAAATCGCAGCACATATTACTTAAATTTTGCGCCCAATATTGTTCTAGAGATATGTTCTCGCGAAATTGAAATCTTAAAACGTTTTCCCAGCCCGAGTTCGACACTTGGAAGGCAACTTTACGACGAGATAAAATTACTTACTAAAGAAACTTCATCATCGCACAGAGAGAATTTTCTTTTGCAAATTATTCTCAAAGCCTAGCACTGAGTCTTTAAATAAACTTTTTATCGCACGTAAGGTGGAGATTTATTAGCTCATACAAGACATAAAAAATATAAGATGAGAGGCTTTTATCTCACAAAGATAAGAGTAAAATTTAAGGCGTGGTGTTAAAATAATTTTGAACGGTTAAAACTAAATTCTATATTATACTGACGCTTCTTTTTACATTTATCAGTCAAAGCCCAAATCTTTCTTGAGATTTTTTAATTTATTCAGTTTTTGGTTCAACTTCAAATTTAATATTAAGATCTTATTGGATACCCGGGAGTAAGATTGAAAACGGCCATCAAGTTTGTTTATAACGTACGTCAAGTTAAGAACTGATCGAGCAACTGGCAGCACGCTTCGCCCGAACCGAGCCATATTTATTGGTGAAACAGGCGCCTGCTCGAGTTTTGGACTCGTCAACTCTACAACTAAAACAATACAGAATCAAGCATGCAACAGAACTTTCTCTAAGACAGCCGGCGGTGCGTGTGACGCCGACGGTTAGCTGCCACTTGCTCAGCAACTTTATATTGGTCGAGGAACTTTGCGGTCGACTACAGAATCCGCAGACTGCACTCGCAAAGCATGCGAAACAATATTAGAAACTAACTGTAACTATAAATGGCACCGGTTCTGATCAATACAAATCAAAACGATGCATCGGTAAATTATTTTTCTTGCGTTTTTATCGAAAATAATATTACGTTTTGCACAAAAATATCAATACACTGAAACTAAGTCGACTGAGAATAAATTGATTGTGATAATAAGATCACTCGGGCATTATATTTACGTCGATGAACATCGACTTATTGATAATAATATCATATATTTTCCTTGTAAAGACGGCGGTCCCCGGATTCTCGGAATAAAGTTTGCCCGCTTAACATTAAATAAGATCGCGTTAGAAAGACAGATAAATACGGCATACATTTTTATGTGAGAACAGAAAAACATATAAGCAATCCGCGGCAAAATGTGAGACGCTAGAAGCGTGGGTTATCTTTCGCTCTCGGCGGCCGGCGGAGTGCGGGGAGGTCGGGGCGAGCGGGGAGCAGAGGAACGCTCGCGAGCGCCCTCCGCCACTTGTCGCCGAAGTCGACGTTAGAAACGACAAACAGGCGAAATGGCAGCCGGCGCGGCGGCGTGGGCTGCCCAGATTACCCGGTCGTACGGCTAATTAATTTTTAAGTCAGCCGCTCAGCCCGACAGCGTCCGACTTCCAAATGAATTCGACTGCGATTTGAATATATAAGAGGAACCGCTCTGTTTTCATCGTGCTCGCCGACAGGGAAGAGATTTATATACTTAAATACTTGTTTTGTGTAGCTATCGTTTGTATAAAATCTATTTTCTACGAAACATTAATTTGGTACGGAGCGAAGCATTCACTTAGGGGATTCGAAACAATATAGTTATGTGCGCATGCACATACTTAGATGCGCTTTGTGAACATCGTGGTCGATGGCCACATACCTTCCCGTCCACACCGGCCGTAACGCAGAACGTACGGATGATATCGATCCAGCAATTTCGTGTGACATCTTAGCCATCCCACTCGTGGATATGGTCCAATTTCCCGGCTAAGTGGTTCCATGAGGCTACTCCATCTAGGTCTCGTCTGTGCTTTGACTACAAAGATGTCCACATTAATTGTGTAACGCTGTAGTAGATTTCAATGTTTAAATTTTATTCTCGAAAAAATCGGTTAATATTATGTTAGATTTATTCAGTTATTTTAGTATTACTTTAATTTAGTATTTTAGTGATACTTAATACTTAGTTGAGATAAGGCATATTTTTTTATATTTAATAGCGTTCATTATTTTTATCGTTATAATGAATTTCATTAAATGTGTTTTTAACATAATCAAGACCTCGTCCTAAAATTTATTTTACTTGAAATTTAGAGTGAGTATCGTGGCTCATGCAAAACAACAAAAAAGCATATTCAATAATCGAAATGTTATTTATCTCGAGGGTTTTCTTAAAAGAGGGTTTTCCTAAGTGATCGCTCATATACTACGACACAAGGCGAGCTATTAACTAACATCAAAACGATTAAAAACGCTAAAGTCCATTGAATAGCGTTACATGAAATTTATATTTATTATTGCGCCGTACACGATTTAGGCAACTTGTATGAGAGAATATTTCAGGCAACTTATTCAAGAATTTTTTAAGCGTACAATTTGTGTAATATTTAATCTCTATGTTGGGAACTCAGCGATGTGTTCACACTTAGCGGTCGGGGCGACGCATGAGACTGCCGTTGTAGTTACCGCGGGCATTCATTATTGACCGCATTTCCTTTCTGCTTCTTTAGTTCAAGATTTGACAACATTATTTAAAATTTAGGAAAATACAGGAGGAATATGGCAATATATGGATAGTACAGGAATTCCTTTATTATCTAAAGAAAATAGTCAATACGAACGTATCGGATCCAGGTGTGCTATTATTTAGTCAAGTGTAGCGTCAGCGTAAGCTCGAGGCCTGTATATGTGTGAAATGAATTCAATGTCAAATGTAATTTAAAGGATTCATGTGTTATTTCGCTACACATGTCCTCCATGGGTTCCCCGAGTGACGCAGGCGGCGAGCGGGGCGCGTACAGGCGAGCTGCCCGCAAACGGGCGACGCGGGCGGGCCGTCGCAGCCGCACACTCGCGTGCACGCATACGCACCCGCACAGATTGCGTCGAGTTAGCGAGCTCGTCGCGCAATGTTTATCCACAAATACACTAACGAAGTCACCTACAAAAGCGGCTAGATTGTTAATTAAACCTACTCAAAATGTGACACCCTCGCCGAATGATGCCTAGCTGAATATAAATGCGGTACGTGACGAGTTACATTAAATTATTTTGTAATCAATTTTATCTAGGCGTGTTTTAATAATTAGTTTTCACTTTTGTTCAATCAAAAGCCGCAAAAGTATTCTTTATTCTATGCAAAGAACCGTTAATAATTCGGCCATTATTTAAAACGTCTCCAACATTCCATGACTTTTAAAAAGTGTTTTTAGAAGAGATGAAACTTTAAAGTTCGACCACTCAGACAAATCGCAACCGAAGCAAGTGTTCGCTAAAACAAAAAAGTATTTCAAAGGTCGCTATCATTAAGCAGGCAACCGAAAATAATAACCATCCCCTCAATAATTATTCTTAAAGACTGTTCATTAAATTCCTTTTATCTCTCTCAGGATATTTCCTCCGCCCGGCATCAATCACATTCACTCGAAAAACTCGTTGCTTTCGCTCTAAACTCCCATAATAGGTAATGGGGAATTGCGCAGCGGCGGCTGGCGGCCGCCGATTACTTTGAGCGCACTCACAATGGCTCCCTCCTGCTGCCGCTTTACATCCTCAAAAGTTCTCGTTCGATGCGGCACACGCCGTCTCTAGGTAATTAAGATGACACTCTTGTAGTTAGACACCTGCAGCGCTGACAGAACGCACGAGGCAACGAGGAAGCGACCGCTCATCACGAAACTACTAGCGGGTACAACCCACGGGCTATGTACAATATCGTACGAGGCACAAGTTATAATTGCACATCGCGGGTCACTCCCATAGTGATCTCTACATATCGAAGAAATTCCTGTAAAATTCATATTTAGCCATATTCCCTAACTTTTAAATCATATTGTAAAATCTTGAAGTAAAGAAGCCGAAACGTAATGCAGTCAATAATGAATGCCCGCGGTGACTACAACGGCAGTCCCATCCGTCGCCCCGACCGCTCAGTGTAAACACAAACGCTGAGTTTTCGGCACAGACATTCAATATTACATAAGTCGTATGCTTAAAAACTCTCGAATAAGTTGCCTGAAATGTTCTTTCACACTCGAGGTAAATAACATTTTGATAATTGAATATGATTTTTTGTTGTTGCATGAGCCACAATATTCACTCTAAACTTTCATTAAAATAAATTTTGGGGCGGGATCTCGATTATGTTAAACACACATTTAATGAAATGCATTATAATGATGAAAATAATGAACGCTATTAAACAAAATAAAATATCCCTAATGTCAACTAGGTATTAGATATCACTAAATCATTAAGTTATAACTACATACAACTATGGGTTACTCCTATGGTTGTCTGTAATTATTTCCGTATTCGTCGTACTCGACAAAAAGTAGTCGTAACAAAATGCAAAGAAGTTATGCTATGTGAATTTCATTAGAAGATAATTCATTTTATAAACGTTACGTACCTACGTACATAAAATAAATATGTATCGCTACATCTATATAAATGTATTTAATACGATCATCATTTTCTCTGGTACAAAACAATAGTCAATTACGGCCGCGCACAGTCATTGCAAATCTCTCGTCTGACAGTTATTTGATAGTGAACACGCAGAACTAAACCATAGCCGTGAGCCGCGTCAGAGTGTTAAATTAAATTTCGCATTTGCAAAGTAGAGAGGCACATTTGCACACTTTGCGGCCCTCCCGGATTTGAGGGTAACGTATTAATGTGCGACTCGAACGGTTTGAACTCGCGTTAAATTATTATTATTGTCTACTAGCAGTCGTGTCACAGCACCGGAAATTCGCTACGGCCTGTAGAAACTTTACAATTTCTAATAGTTACATACGACTGTCGTTTTGAATCATGTACTAATGTTGGTTTCAGACAAAAGCCCGAGGCAAAAATGACGTATGTACATTGAAATTGAATATGTTTTTTTCCTTTTCAAGGCTTACATTTAGGCATACATTAGGATTGTACCTATATTTACGTTAACGCGAACAGTGATGACATCACGACTGGCACTATAACGTGGTTGATTGTTCAGTCTCTTTACTCCCGCTATAAGCTTCCACAAGTAGTAGACGACATGTCATGACTATGCTTAAAAGTTCAACGCTATCCATAATTAATAAAGCTGAAAAATCACATCTAAAAATCGTAACTTATTAAATTAACCGCGGTTGAGCAATATTAAAGAAGCTCGAAGTCATTTTCAATAAAACCGTCAACTGATTTTGCTCTGTCAATACAGATGACATAAACTACAAATGTCTTGGTGAGCTAGTTTCTTCTACAGAATTCACGTGGGACATAAGTTTTAGAGTATAAATCAGGAGTGATATCCCGATGGTTAACGCGTCCTATTCGGTAAAAGAACTACGAATTAGAGTTAATGTCCCGTTCCACAGAGTCTTTGTCTAATTAAAATACAATTCGAAAAAATCTATTAAGATCGGTTTGGGGGTGAAGAGGATCTTTGAAACCTGTAATTACGTAACGTTAATTAGATATATTTTAACTGTTTGAGGTTTTTGAGAATTCGACTATAAATGACCAACATTTCAAGTACAAAATATTCAAAAACTTACCGGGCCAAACTGTTCGAAGTAGTTTTTTACGTCTTCCAGCGTCGTGGGCGCGGAAAGCCCTCCTACGAAGATTTTCTTTGTCCTGGTCACCATCTGCGAATTGAATACAAATTTTAAGATCGCTCGTCATATATTAAGTTGTCTGTAATTCATAAAATACATTCAGTAGATCAGGGATTTTTGTGTATACAATTGCTAAAGCTTAAATAAAATACCGTATTTAATTTCATATTATCCTGAATTTATACGAAGATTAATACCTATCAACGAAATAGATTCTCCCATTTTTACATAGCATTTTCAATTATCATTTATTGGAATCCTTTTTTCTTCAGTTAAAAGGCTCTTACGTTTTAACGTACATTTTGATGTTCATTTAATTACAAAGACGTTGACAATTTATATATTATGGTTCTGGTTTATACCAGATTTGGTAATGATAAATCTGTGATCGTCATCAAAACTGGAGAAGTGGCTATAGATACGGTTGTTAAAATTAGAAAGAAACTTCATAAAACAGCCTTACAATAATTTAATCCCAACTTTAGTTATTAAATTACTATTGAAATATCGTCGAGATATAAACGGCTTCTATATTGTCGAAATCGACAGTAAAATTCTGTATACTGCTCTGCTGCTATGCATATTTAGAAATGACTAAAACCGTAAAATAAATATATATAAAAAAAATCAATATTTTATTAATGTTACACATAAACTTCATCGTCATACACAACGTAATAATAACGCTTAGAATTTTATAGCATCTCATATATAATCTTGAAGAAGTATATACACAAATACTCAACGAAAAAATAATTTGGCACGAAGCACGAGTAGGCGTAAGGTAGCGTGAGATGTGAAAATAATTACTCTTAATTTATTATGTAACCCTTCGCGAGGCTACGAGGCCAACCGAAAAACCCAAAGAATACGCAGTAATTGCTGTGAACGCGTACGCTGTAGCAGTTAACCCTTGTAACCGATATAAATGTTTTAATATTGTTCCCTAACGTGCATAATTAGTCTTTAAATTATTATCCTTCTACGTAGGATTTGTGGAGTAAAATAATTCTTTGATTTATTCAAACAATCAACGTTGCAGATTTTCATGTTTCCCTGGATGCATTAGGCCAGCGTGGGGATAACGGCTTTTTACTCTGTCCTTAAAAGAGAGCCATGCCCTCCAACGAGGCGCCATTGGGTTGAACAAGTTCCTTGTCGATTTAATACTGCAACCTGGTCGTGCAAATCGTCTAAATTTTTCGAATTCAACATAACTCATTTTAACATATAGTTTCTAAAAGTTAAATGGAGACCAAATACATAATTATAAAACAACCTATAAGTTTTGTTAGTTTTTTTTTTAATATAATATACATTTTTTATAGTAAACACTAATTGTTTTAATTTAAATTTTTCCAATTATGTATTCTCTATAAATCTCTAGATGTATATTGTCACTACTCGTATTAAGTATTTTATAATCCAACATGTTTGTAATAGTTTGATTCGAGGAGTGGTTAGATCGAAAAGGGCTTTGAATTTGAGTCTGCGATCCTGTATCACTGATTGTCTTCAGATTTGGAATCTTTGACGACACATTAGACGTTCTAACAGACCTTAGCCCAGCGTTGTCTTGTCATCGCCTTGATGAGACATACCCTCCCACAGTCTCTTGGTATCCGATCGAAGGCCTGGGACCTCAAACCCTTAACTTTGGCCGAGGGCGACTTGGGAGCTGTTGCCAATGCGATGACAACAGTTTAACGTAATTTCTTTAATGTTTCCTTTTAAATGTGAAAGTATGCCCTAAGTAGGGATAATAAACTCGTACAATAAATGCTTTTGTGATCTTAAAAATTTATCAAAATTTTTTTGATTAATTATCAAAATCATTTTGAAATCGCAGTATATTTTATACACTATACGCAAATCAAAATAGAAATATTACAATATATACCAGAAGTCAACTATTTCATAATAGCAAATTATAACGCCAAAATAAGTTTGCCATTTCATAAGGCAAGTGTATCACATGTAAGATGCACGTTAAGATTATACGCCTACGTTTTAGTACAAGTTTATAATTGACATAGCTACATGAGTCGCATAAAGTTAAATATATATATATATACATATATATATATTGGGGTGTTAACTTACTTTGAAGAGATTTCATTTCTCAATTTCATCGTATGGATTGGTGCCAAAAGCTCTTACATTATATTTTCTCCGTGATTATTTATACGAGAAATATATCGAAGTGTGATAAGCTGCGATAACCGGCTTAATACACAAAACCGAGCTAAGGACGAGATGAACACATATATTTAGATAACATTTCTATTCCATTACTTAGAGAAGCTTTTTATAAGAAATACCTAGAATACGTATGTAGTCCTTAGGAAAAACCACTAAACTAATACTGATATCATTATAATAATATTTTTAATAATAGGACTACATGAACAGTTTTAGCTCTTATCTGAATATTTTTTTCCGTTTCCAATTTGGCAATTTTTAAAGTGGCACACTTCATTTATTTCCATATAAGTGTAACATAAATAAATACATAAGTACTTACCGTTTATCAAAAATTTATTACATTATAATACATTTTTATATAGCTTGAAATATTTTTTTGCGTTATGTAGAAAGTTTAAAAATCAAAAAATAACACCCAAAACTACGAATTATCTTGGGAACATCTGTCAAGGAGTACGTTACATAGATTTTTCAGCTAAGAAGAGAAGTTAGTCATCAAATTGGGCAATTTTTACTAGGTTTTAAAGTATGTTTTCTGAACTAAAACTTGTGTTTGAATTATATCTGCTGCACTTCTTATTCTCTTACTCTTACTTTGAACCACGCATTTGTCAGATGGCAAGCGGGATACGTCTGTGGTCGTGAATGTGTTCCGTAGTCACTTGGAGGCGCGCGTGAGCTCGGCGAAACTCAAACAATTAACCTCCACCGGTTTGTCAACTCGGCGTTTTTCAAACTCTGCGGCCTCCGATGGACTCACTTTCTATTTACGTTGGCCGACTTTGTCCCAGATAACGCTCGTAAAATCCCTAGTCGGAGGGGACTTTCCGCGTTTAAAATAATTTCGTTGGGTTTTCGCTTTTGAAATTTAAATTGGGACCCGATTTAATAGCTAAATAAGCGGGCAGAAAAACCTGTTTTCATTTTCTGAACAACATCAATAAAAACACCTCTTTCGTATATTACAAATAAGAATTATCAAACTCATGCGTAGAAATGAGTGCAATTTTATTATTAACCGAAACAATATTCATATAGCTGTGAAGGTTAGACCTTTTGCATTAAGAATGGCCTAAAGACAATAAATAGCTCAGTAGAAATCGAATAAGCAAAATTTGGTAACGAAATGTGTGCAAATGGAGAGGGTGCCGTATAGCAAGTGCCGCGACGGTCCCGAACGATATCGCACCCAAATATAAATGATGTGTAAATGTACGCAGAAATCGGGGGTTCAGGGGGTGCGGGGGCGGTACGTCCAGCTCTCCCCGCTCTCGCCGCCTTCGCCCATATCGCCCTCCTCTACTCTCGCCCACCGGTAAATCTCAAGTGTCACAACATCTCCCAACTGCCCTGTCACGGCGTCGCTCCGCGGGCGAGGCCCCCCTTTTTTCGTCCGTTTAATTTTACCGCGTGTTACACGCCAGCGCCGACGGACGCCGATTTAAAGTAATTAGAGAAAGAACGCTCCGGCATCGGACGGCGCCGCGGAATGAACTTCGATTAAACTTTTTACTTTAGGACTTCTCCGTTCTGTTTTCTTGTTACTTTTGATATACGACTTATAGAGTTGTAAGTTGATTTATGTTCCATTTTTTTTTTATTTCGATACAGACGTCGGATAAACAACACCAGCCTTTTACTATTTTCTCATAGAACTGTAGAGAAAGGTAATATAAGTTTTTAACATATTTATTTGACAACTTTTTTTTTTGTTTCAAGAAGGGAATGGATTTTCATAAATTACATTATTTAATGAAACTGAGTCAGAGATACAGTTGGTACGACCAGTTGTGCCGACTCACAAGGAACAACAACATCGAGACACAACTGTAGAGAGCCCCTTTTTAATACGAATAAAACTTTGTTGTCTATCTATTAGTCAATACTCAATATATTACCCCGCTACATCATGTTATGCTCGACTCTGTAGCAGATGCCTAAAGCTTTTCAAATTTTCAAAAAAAAGTACATCAACACTTAACCTTTGTCGAAAATGATGCTAACGAATAGAATATAAGGGGCGATATCTCATCGCTCAAAAGCTTCGCCCTCGTTTCACGAAGCACTGAACTCAAATTCCATTCACGGGAGAAATTACTGACGAGTCTTTAACATAAGTCAAATTAAACAACCGGCACTGTGCCTCGGAATGCACATCACACCGGCGAGACCGGACGTTGTCGTAACATCAACGAACAACAGTCAGCAGCAGTGAGCCACGCGCATTAGGCGAGATTTGTAGATACAAGTCCAATATCTTCAGAGATATTCAAAAAAAAAAATAGAGAACAAATACAACATAAAGGTTTATTGTGAAGACTTATAGAAATCTTTAACTGTTTATTTTTCAATTCCCTTTAATTTAGTAATTAACGGATGGCAGCAGTCTGGCAATCTTTTCAGCTAATTTTCTAAAGAATACCCTACTATTTTGAAATAACTAGTAGTTCTTCAAATAAGAAAAATAGCTTGATAAGTATTTTAAATTACAAGCAGAAAATACCTATCTATAAACAGCAATTTTATAATTTGTGAGACATTCGTTCCTGAAATATTTGCAATATTTATACGCACGGCTCAAAATTATAACACAAACACACCTGGCGACTAAGAAGCGTGTGGCCTGTCTACAGCGATGCATTAGCGCCGATTGTACTAATTAGAGGAACCGAAGGTATAATACCTTAAATACTTCAGATGCTGTATGTATATGTGCATCTCGCTGGAACAGCAGATGTCATATCTCCCGAAACGAAATACAATGTTGATAATAGTATTATTTCCACGTTATAGTGCACAATTTCGATTTGGTTGTATCGATTTTCATACTGAATATAAATTAGCCTACGCCCGCGGGCCGTGCACTCGCGGCATCGTTTTTGAATACGTTAATATTTTGGTTTAACGGTTTAACGCCATCCCGTGATATGATTCCACTGTGAATTTTGAATCTTTGGCTAAACCCGTTTTCAGTGAAAAATTATTCATAAATTACGAATGTAATCTAAAATTTCAGATTTGTCTATTTTATATGAAATAACAAAGCATTCTTGAAACAAGTAAAAGTGACTGAAATGTAGAATTGAAAATGCGACGACAAATTAAGTTTTATAATAAAAACTGTGATGTGAATGTAGTTGGTTAACTACATTCGTATCAGGTACTGTTTATTTATCGTTAACTTTTTTGTTTAAATAACATTTTTAATTCATATAATTTTCTTTTGGTCTCGTAACGCTACAAACGCAATGACAGCCTTGTAGTGTTTTGGGATTCCAATTATTTTCTTATAAGTATTTCCAGTATTATAATTTTTATTACATGCAGAATCTTATACCATAATTGATTTGCTAATTTACTTGAAGCATAAGAAAAGTAAGCTCGAATAGCACACCCAATTGTAGGTGTCAATAAAAGTTCCATAATGTACCAGCCAATGAGACTGGAACAAAAGATCGAAATAAATTACTACATTGTCATAAAACTCAAATGATGTATATAAAATTTCGTAACGACAAATCAGGAGCAAATCAGTCGAAATCATGTTTAAATTTGTAAACACGTATTACAAGTTAAATAAAATTTATAGTTATTTACACATATTAGAAAAACAGTTTTTTTTTTAATAATGAAAAACATAATTTATGAAATGCTATGAAAAGTCAGAAATAGTGCTTTATCAAAGTATGTATCTGTCAATCCTCTCTAATCAATATTCAATTCTTTGGATAGAGATTCGTAGTGGAGGGGCAGATTTGAGGGTCAGCGGTGGGTTGCATGCTGCATGTTAATGCATGTGGCAGGCGAGCGTCTATTATGGATTTCCGCGAATTAACACCTCACACAATACAATATCAAAGTATGTTGTGAAGTTACAGATAAGCAAACGTAATAGAGATTTAAAACATTACAATTGACATATAACTTCGGCTCTCAGCCGCATAAGAAGTTGAAGTGTAACATTGCGTTCATAAAAATATTGATATTGGGATTTTCATGAAATGGAATTCAACAATTTGGCGCTTAAGATTGTCGTGTCAGATTTTAATTATACCACGCCTGAAGCACATCCACTCATAATATTTTTATTTCAAATAGACGTACTCACATTAAGAACATTAAGCCCTGCACGAAAGCCCATTGCAAGTTGGGAGTTATAGACATGAATGCTAGTCCAGTACATTTCTATTTATTTTTCTTTAGTGGAAAGGAGATGGTGCAAATTTTGGCTTTAAGATGACACTCGGTGTATTCATCATATGTATGCGTATATTTAATACCTAAATAAGGTCTCGTCGTAGGGCAGGGATCCCCTCTAAAAAAGAGTGCATTTGCAAGACGATCAAGAATCCGGTAAAGTCCTACCGACAGACAAGAATAATCAATATTTCGATCTGAACACGAATAAGTTTTTGGGCTCGAATTAGCATTTCCCGCATCGCGTAAGGGCGAGCCTGAATCTGACCGCGACTATTTCCTGAACTTTATAAGTGTACATGTTATTGAACGTCTATAAAATGGAAAATCTTTTTATATACAGTATTAAAATTTGGTTTGTGATGCAAAATGTTAGATTTTGGAATAGGATTTATCGTTAGGAGGCGCTTTAGAACGCTATATATATACACATATATATATTTTTGAATGGTAAGTGTTATGTGAAGTTGTTTAATATACTGAAATTGTAAAATACCGTAAGCCGAATATTTCAGAATATTTACAATTGATAATGGTATATTACACATTACATAATATTTAAATCTACAATTTCGGCTGTTAAAACTAAATTGAAAACATGTACTACGGGCATTTATCAAAGTTTTTTACTAAGATTCTTACTGAAAAAAATTATTTAACCTATAGTAAAAATTGTTTATGGCACGTTGGAAATTTATAATGCAAGGCAGATGAGACCTTTAGTGTTACATGTATGTATATAAATATGGTGAAGAAATTCGTCAGAATAGAATAAATTGTATGAAATAACAATTGTTCTAAAATATATTAGATAGATTTTTTCAACCTAGCTCTGCCAAGTTTTTATTTTACATAAATAAACTAATATCTACAGAGATTATTCTCTGTCTACCCTTCTGAGAAACAGTGGTGAGCTTATATTATTATTTACACTAGCGACCCAAACCAAAACATAATTTTCTATCAGTGTGTAATATAACTAAAAATCTGCTAATGTAAAAATAAACCTGAAATCTATTTAGACAACACTTAGTCAGAAAATACAACCCAAAAATGTCATTATGAGCTTAAACATTTCGTAAAGAAAAATACTGATTTATCGCTAAGTCAAAACTACTAGTGCAAATTTCTAAATTTAAACAATAATATGTAATGCCAAGGAGGCACTTGGCAATAAATGCTGTTGTCTAAATTTCGGAATTTTGTAGCTACCAAAAAAAGGTTTTTCGAAATTCACTTCTGGAAAGAAGTGGATAACGGTGAAAGTTTTGTTAATGTTGAATTGAGTGGCAATACCGTCACTATTGTATTGCTACTAGTGCAGTGCAAAATTAAAACTATGTGTGTCAGCACAATTTCAAAAAATGTGGCATCTTCGGAAAATCGATCCTTGATTTGAATGACTTGAAAGAGATCAGGATATTATTATGAAAGTCTTGCAATCATGTAAAAAACGTTCGTACTGATCGGAATTGAAATCCCGATCAGTATCGAAAGCAGTACTGGAATCAGATTCGAGTTTACAGTAGGATAGGAATTTAACTGGAATTGAGATGCGAACTGAAATTATAGGCACAAGTGAGGGCGAGATGGACATGGAACTAAACTTTGACTTGATTGAATAGTGTGGTAAATGGTGGAGAAATACATATTTATTTCAATGCGGGTGGAGCAGCACACGATAGATGAGAATCATTAAATACGTAGAAATTAAATCGTTAGTTGGGGCTACAATTCTTGAAAATCAATGATATCAGCTGCTACTCAAGTGAAGGTATCCAGTAAATCATATACTAACGTGAAAGTTAGGTGGCGTTAAACAGAATTTGATTAAACCGCGTTTATTAGTAGGACTGTTAGGGGCGGCCCCACGGGCGGCCGGCTGTGTCGGGCCGGCGCGGCCACGTCAGCTGAAACTGCTGGCAATTACCTTAAATGTGGACAACGCCGGAGACTCCGTTGGGAAAATTAATATTCAACGCGTATCCCCATTTTTGGTTCGCTTTAAATTGGAATCGCGCCGCCTCTGATTGTTCGTATTAATTGCTGCACGGCCGCCGGCGCGTCGTCCCCGATAATGCAGTAAACAGATCAGTGTTATTGCAATCTTGTAGAATCCGTGTTTGTTGTGAGATTAATTGTCCACATAATTATACGGGTTTAATTAAAGAAAAAAAAAAAACACACACACACATTTTTGTATAATGATTAGCTATGTCATATCTATGCAGGTAGTCATATATTAATTTATAATGGACTTCTTTAATTGCCAATTGTAAACTATAATCAGCTTTAATAGATTTTTAAGGTTAACGTTCCTTTTTTATACAATAGAGTAAATGTGCATAAATTAATTTAACGTAAATGTTATTCTTGCTATATGTAATAATCGCATTAAAGACAAGCATTTATCACAAATTATAAATGATATTAAAAATTGTGATAAATGAAGTTATTAATATGCAAAGTTCTGTTCTATTTAATTAACTGTCGGGAAAGAGTTTTAAAATAAAAATTCATGACGATGACACATACATAAGTATAGAATACAATAAACAGCATTTTTTTCTGGATTATCGTTCTCAATATGGAACAATATTCTAATTCATTTAATGGAATTCGTGTCATTTTTGTCAAAATCCACATTTTTTTTTTTGGATTTTTTTATGTGCAGCTAGAGCTTTAAAAGTTCTATTTGTTGTACAATATAAATAGTATAATAAATATCAGTTAGCAGCCAATATATAAAAGTGCAGAACTTTAATAGACGGTGCATTGTTGAATTCGATTCAAAGAAAGAATAAAAATTGTAACTCGTCGATATAACGGTGAAAGTCTAAGATAATATTTTATAGCATAAGTGAAGCTTGAGGAAAACAATTTATTACAATAAAAGCTACTATGTAGTACACTTAAGATAAATAAATTCAACGAGCGGAATTACTACCGACAACAAAAAAAAACATATATGTCAACCATTTCGCACGGCACGTTACACGGCGCGGGACACATGCGAACAAATGAAGCGATACTCCAGCGTACCATAACTCAAAATTTTAAACATGGCGCTGGCAGTGCGCTCCGCGCAAACGGCGTTTGGCCAAACGTCATTACCCGCCCCCTCGTTAACGGGACTTGGTCACTCGCCGTTGTCGTTTCGTTGCAAAAAAAAAACAACAATTTAATTTTGTCTAACTGAGCCACCCTGAGCCACGGGCGAAATGGCAAACATACGCGGGCCCGTATGACGCGGACATACACATCAATTAAGAGCGGTTTCCCGCCCCCCGCCACTCCCGCGCTCGTATCACTCCCTTTTTACAGTTCAGAGTTCACGTTCGACGAGAACTTCGTTCCTGTTAGGTCGATCGCCATGTGTAATACTTATTTATTCCCATAAATTAACAAAAACAAAAGGTGCTGTACAAAATATAGTATAATTATTCTACAACGAATTCATTTATAATGCAAAACCTTCTGTAGCATAGATACTCGAAGATGGTCCATTTACATTATTGCCTATACTTTACGACACTAAAACGTAAGAGTCGCATGTAGATTGTTTCGAAGAGCATTTATTATTGGCTTATTGAAGGCTCTAAATAGTAAAGGAAGTAGACGTATATTATATTTAGAAAAAAATACTTTAAAACACAAAACACGGTTATTATTAAATTGTTAAAAAAATATTGCACAATTTTATATTTAATCTTTCAAATGATTAGCAAAACGAAAACCTTTCATAACGTAACAAAGTACTTGATCTTTGTAGTTTTGTTAGACATAGTTTATACTGTCTGTATGTCCAATCTAAGCCTCTGGTCTCATGGCAATATAATGCTGGGGAATTTGGTGGTGTATCATCGATGAGTGCATTGACAATGATGCATATGTTAAATGTAAAAGTCTGTATAAAAATGCAAGCAAAACATGTAAATGAGATACACACATACACTCTATTAGAGAATAAATTGCAATCATAAACAGTATTGCGGATGCGTGCAGACGTAATATTTTATTTATAATAGATTGTAATATTGTGTTTATTACATAAAAAATCTGATGCGATAATTGTATTTTTAAAGTTTACTCGTATGAGAAGATCTAAGCGTGTAACATATAGTACCGAAATTGTTGATCATTAATTTTACAGTAGTCTATTCAATTAAACAATGATTGAATGAGTTGCCATTGCAGTGAGTGCCGATGAAGCTACGGATCGTGTCAGACATTCTTGGTATTATCAATTATGCATTTTCGTTATTATTAATTTTAAAATCGAAGTGGTTAGAGTGTTTTCATATCAACTCCGTATTATATCTACAAATATAGTAAGTAACAGTGAGTTATATTCTAAAATTTCATTGAAATGGAACGTACAAATAATGTTAAAATGTTCGCATGTAATGTAACGACAACGTTTTACGATTCTGTATCTGAACGTAAACATTTATTATTTTGACACCATTAGAAAAAGAGGAGGAAAAGGAGTGAACGTTACTTTGTAGTCGTAGACTAGTCTATGAAAAGTAAATGTGTAGGAAAAGTATAATGAGTTTGTGAATGCTCGTAAGTATGGACAACAAAGTCGACGACCTGTAGGTTCTCGTAAGTTAACATTTATGATTTATGTCACGGGATACCTAATAATTCCTAAACAATTAAGTCTTTAACTTTGTGACCTATCGGTGAATAAAACTGAGCTTACTTATATCTAACCACAATCTTATAATTTCTTTTTGGCCATTCAATCGCTTAAATGTACAATAAAAAGCCGACTCGAAGAATAATATGTAATTACCTACTGATGTTGATCTATAATGGAGAAAATCTACTGAGATTAGAAAAAATAACGTGAATATGATATCATTTTGTCTTAACTCGGTAATCATACCGAGGATATTTTGGAAGCAAATTTTATGAAAATATTCAAGGAAACTTTTTTAAGCTCCGAGAACTTTTACAAGAGGTAATAGCAACGTTGTACTTCCAACTTGCTGAATTAAAACATTTCAAGATTTTTAATTTCTGAAAAGATCTTATCTTAGACATTTTTGGTACCACAAAAACACATTTAGGTACGCAAGTTAAAAAGAATTTCTTTCGAATTATATTGTTGGGCAACAGGTAAAATTAGGTAATTTAATATCATTCTTAAACCTATAGGCTTGTGAAAAAGGTACAGAGACTTAATAAATTGATTCAATAATTTGAAATGTTAATTATTCAATAATCGTATTGATTTATGTTTACGTCTTACAGCGTTTGTCAATATAATATTGGGGCGAATCTAAAGCTTAAAAAACTAGAAAACATTTATCTTAAATGTATCAACATAACTACTTTAGGAAATATTGAAAGAAATGTGTGCAGTACCATCATAGTGTTTAATGATAATTAAGAGAACATGTGAATATAATTACTAATTAAATACTTAATGTCTGCATTCAACTTTGTGATGTATGAGTAAACAAACGCGTGACTAGCGTCGGTTTTGAATAAGTTTCCATGTCTTGGGTATCGTTAGTATATTTATACTTTAGAAAACATCCATTCTAAAATCAACAGTTCATCAGTTTAAACGCCATGAATATACAATATGCAATCGGATCAAGCCGCACACGTCGCCGCCCGTGTTCATTACTGTATGTCAAGTGTCATAATTGATTATGGAATTTACATAATCACCAGCCAGCTTCCTTGTGTTGATTGCTCCCTAATGTGACAGTACATGGTCACATGGATTTGTCTACAAAATTTTATGGCATCGTCACGATCATTCATTCCATACGTTCAACTGCGTTTACACATTCTCACGCCTGTTTAAAAGGAAGTTAATTATTTTTGAATATTCTATACTGTAACATATAAAGTAGACACTTAAAATTATTTTATTATTCGAAAAAAAAGCACATTTAAAGTGTTTTCATATATTTTAACAACACTAAAAGTAATAAAATTATAAGCATTATTACAATATTACAAGACGTTAGATATGTAAAATTTGTTTACATTACTGATTAACAGTTACAGAACGTGATGCAATAAGATAAATGTAATCCCAGTAGGTAAGAATAGAAGTTTTATATGTTACTTTCATTAAAAAAAAAAACTAGGTATAGTAACAAAAATATCTTTAGAGCGCTCATTTATTATGTTCAGTATTAAATTTCCTTAATGCGTGTATTAGAACAAGGTGCATGTTAATGTAGCTAGGGATGTTGGCGAAAGATCGTCGAGGTCGCGACGGGCTGTTCACCTTATCTATTCACAGCTCATTAGGCCCTCTGCATGGCCGCTCGCGACAACAGACCTCGAGCGTTTACAACAATGCACAAACCGAATGTTAGGGTTTAACGCTGAGGGAAAGAAATGTGAGTAATAAGTATAAATGTTTGTCTATGTTTGAATCCTTTTATCAAAACAGACTATAAATGATTATATGGAAAACTTTGGCAGAAAGTTAAAATACGGCGTTGTTAATACTCATGAATTTATCGGGAAAACAACATATAATATGCATTAAAAAGATTAATAAATCAAACCTACATCGAGTGTATATACCCCGAAAGAGTCACTCAATGTCTTGGATGTTTGGTACATACATGCACAGCAAAGTTAACATCAGTTACTCCTGACAACGATTCCGCTGGTAATCCATTTTTGGTGCATATCAGCGCGTGTGCCACAGACGCCTGAAACCTGAAAATACTTTACCACTGACTGATTGTCGTTCTCAAGCATAACGCTGCGTGTAAATAAATACATAAACATTGTTCGTTTGTTTGTTCTTTCCAGCCGACGCACCTCGCCGTTGGATACAGGCCTCCTCATGGATATCTGCCGTGTACGATCTCGAGTCACTTACAACAAAGGTGCGATGCCACTCCCGTGATCGTACAGCCCTCTGTACGGGCCCTCCCGTTGCCGCTGAGCCATACAATTGTAAGCACGCTTTATTTGAACATGGAAAAAGTAAAATCAATGTTGGTTTCGGCTGCCTCTTAACGGAACGTCGGTGTCAAAAGTGTATGCCGATGATTTATTCTAATCATTATTCCGTTTTTTTTTCAATTTAATTGTGAATATCTCATTTAGGTTAAAACACAGACTATTCACAGAAAAGCAGTATTTCAAATCTCGTGTTGTCGGGTTGCCTTGTCTTTCTAAATCTGTTCCCGTTAGTGACTGTATAACAGCTATCATGTCGTCTATGCGAAAATTTTCCCGTGTATTCACGCTTGAGAAATCATTAAAGCCGTGTCATTCAGTATTGCTCGCTGCTTGTCAATATTGAGATCAGGTGTGATTTATGGAAATATTTATATTGTTTAAAGTTTACTAATTTATTGCAATTACGATGACAAAATCATCCGTAAATTTAATTTCTTGAATGTTTCATGAACTCAGATGCTGAAAATATTTTCTATTAATTATCGAAATTTGCTTCTACAAGTTTAAATGTTTTTTTTTATTGACAGAAAATCAATAAATTGTTCACAAGTCAATGATAAATTATGTAACTCGGTGAAGCAGTCTAAGGTTCTTCTTTGTAGTATAGCAGGTGCAAAAAATTTGTTTATCTCGAAGTCTGTTTCTCAAATGTAATGCAATTTATTGTTATGATCACAAAAATGAAAGATCGAATGCGAGAATTCGGAAAATCAATAATTAAACTAACGGTGGATCTCTATGGCTACAAGTCACGCCAAGCTGTACGGCAACTATTATGCAAGAAATGCTTGTTTGCACTCTCTCACTCATGCTTGAGTGCTTGGGCGCACTCTTTCTGGAACTGGCCACCTACATAAACAATATTTAAAATGTAATTACTACATTTCAAAATGGAACTCTTTGGCAGTAGAATACAGTTTGTATTATCTGTCAATTGTTTTTATATAGTGGCATCATTTTAAAACTTGCGTGACATGATTATGGATTCAAGTCGTCAAAATTGTCGTGGTATGATTTTTTACGATTTTAAATGTAATTTGACTGCTCAGCAGAACCTTGTTCTGCTTCGTAGTGCTTTTGGTGATGAGGTACCATGCAAGACATTTTAAAAATTCAAGCATGGTCGTGTCAATTTCAGTGACGAATTTCGTGACGGTCGCCTGTCCACCGCTGCGAACAACAAAAACATCGATGCTGTGCGCCGTATGATGGCTACTGTTGCTTTGGAGAATTGTCGTATCGTGAATAGTGATTGGTACACGACCATTTGTGTGCCGGAAGTTATTGATGCACTCTGTAAAAATAACCGTAAACTTCGTACCTTCTTGCACCACGACAATGCTAGTTCTCACACGACTTATTCGTCTGTTACAAATAATTTTTTGAAGGAGAAAAACGTAGAACCTATGAGCAGTCTTGCATACAGTCCTGAAATAGCGTCTTGTGACTTTTTTTCGCAAAAATTAAGAATCAATTACGCGGTCAACGATTTTCATCACCAGGAGAATCTGTTCGAAGAGCATGAAAAACATGTTTCCCAAGTCACCAGTGAGGAGTGGCATAAATGATTTTTTACGCTAACGGAAAATATTTTCAGAAACAATAAATTCATTTTTGCCATTAATAGTATTATTTTTTCATTCATTCCAGAAATGTTCACACACTTATTATTTATTTATATATATATATATATATATATATATATATAATACACCTAATACCCATAGAGATAATTACAGTTTTATTTTCAATAAATTTATAAATACTAATTATAATTTTTTTAGTAGCAGTAAAATTATTTCAGTAAAAGAAGCGTGAGATAAATCAAGCTCGAAGTGGACCGAACTCAAACCTTGCAGAATAACGAAATGTAAAGTTGCAAAAAATATTTATAAATATCTTCCTCGATTAGAACACGGAACTTTTCATATAATATTTGATATTTTTTTAGAATAATCGTAGTGTTCGAGATAATAATTAAAATCTCGTCCCATGACATGACGTTTCTTATCTTAATACGGTGTAAAGTTCCAAATGTATGCAAGCACCCCATCTCATTAGTGCAGCACGCCAGTGCAGTGAGGTTTACGGGGCGCGGTTAAACATGAACGGCGAATCCGCCGGTACGTCCCAAACTGCGACATAAATGAAGGGTTATTGCCCCGTGACTCGCAGAGCTACGCCTTACCTAGTATTAATCTGCGACCCGTCGCGCAGTCGCCTACGAGCGGTTCCGACGCTGTTAATTCCGACTACGCCGGCCCTAATAACTGATGGCGTGCTTTATTCGATCCCTGTGAACTTGTTTCATTATGCCAGATCATCGCTTAGATATTTCGGTCTGATCATATTCAACTGATATTATCCAACTGTATATGTAATATATAATCTTCACTTCATAATACGTGTTTTCAGTAGTGAATATTTTATTAAATATAGCTTAATTCATTTATTCACTTTCGTATTTCAGCAGTCCAGTAGATTATTTTCTTAACCGTGATAATTTGTTTATACAGTGATAAATGTTTAATATAGGACATACAAATAATAATAGAAATGCACTACTTGTAGTTTTCCCGTATATTCATTTAAATCCGCACACACTTTGTAATTACCAAAGTTAATCGTGCGTTTTGTACAAACGATCGGTACAACTCGCCCCAGAGCCGAAGCCTTCTTTTATTTCTCATTTCAAGGATAACGATGATAATACGCTTTATGCGAGCGCCGCGCCCGTTACGGCGGGCCCTCCGCTTGGCGCACAAAATTCGCCCACGGCCGCAACCTCGACCGTTATTCTTCGGCGGGCGAGAGAGCAAACTCACTAGACTGATCGTGATCGGAAACACAAAAGCTCGATCGATGCGCTGATAAGCCCATAAGAAATTTAAAGCGGAGCGCGCAACGCCAAGAACGTCCGTTCGGTAACGGGTTGCGCCCGGCTGGGGGTATTGCTTCTTTCACGTTTTTTACGTTCCGCAGCCCCTCGACGCCGGCGAACAAAGGGCCCTCTTCTTTCGAGTCTTTCAGTACAGATGTGAGCTCGAGTAGCGGGGAGGCCTAGCTTGATGGTTTTAGTATTCTCTTTTACGGCCGGGGGCGGTAGGGCGTGCGATCCGTGGCGCGCATGCGCTACGCGTGCTACAACTATGTCAACGTCATATAACGGGGTATATCTTTCGCATGTGCTATTTAGATTTTCAATTTATCTTTATAAAAGTTGATTGATGTAGTTAATCGATTACGATAAAAATAAAATCATGTCTGTTCATAACATAGAATTAGTATTATTAATATATTTTAAATATATACAAGAATAATACAACTATAATCAATGTTATTTACATTTTAAGTATAAACATAATCTTGAAAAATATTTCATAAAACATTTGTTTTTACACACACAAACAGAATAAAAACTAGTAAAGGCAAATATCTTATAGTTCAATGTGACGAATGTAACTAATGATTATTTTACACATCAGATTGTTTGGTAATAAGAAAAATTGGTTACAGTTAGTATTTATTAGGTAAGTAGCAATATATCGAATTCTGTAATAAAAATATGAGCGATAAATTCGTGCAGCAAAAGTAAACGTTTTAAGAGAAGAAAGCTTATGAGTAGCAAATTCAACATTCGTCACATTTACGTCACACAAAAGATGCATTTAGCGACCGGTGCATTGAAAAATGCACCCTTGCAGCGCTCGAAGCAACCCTTCGATAGGCCGAATTCGTAGGGTACGCATTTGCAAGTGGGTGAAAGCTTGGAATGAAAGACGAAAGAGGCGACGTGGCTTTTGTATGGGCGGCCTGTTTACTGATGGCGAACACAAAACCCCTTTTTGTGTTGCACCGGAGTAATATTAATACGAAACAATAACATATGGAATGCCAACTTTTAGTTTCTTTAAAAATCTAAAATTATGTGATTTCCAATATATATATATATATATATATAGATATCATTGAAAATTAAATACATCGAAATAAAAATATCCGAACAGCACGACTTGTCTAATATTTGAAATGAAATGTATACAGCAAATTTGTTATATACATTACGTGCCAAACTAATTCGATAAGTACTACATCGTTCATAATGTGTAGTGACAAAGTGTATTTCTAGTAAATTATACCGGCTAACTTAAGACGCCTCGACACTCAAATTGAGACGGCGGTGTTTCTGCGCGATAAATTGGACGCGAAGGAATTAAGATGTATTCTGTTCAGATAATCAAATAAACTTGATTTTATGTTTCGAGTCAAATTATAAGCCGAGGGAAGGCGAAATAAAAAAGTGAATAATGAATGCGGGGGCCGGCCGGGCGGCGCGACCGTAGCAATTATTTTGTTTCGAGTGCCATCAACACGGTTCGTTCTTTCAAATTTTCATACATTAAGCAAATGTCGAGAATGCGTAATAAGGGCCTAAATGTAGTAAGCCGTGGTGCGGGCTCGTTGAGAGCATTCATTAAAATGTGAGGGGACATTTTGGACGCGATTTGACCAGAATTACGCTCGCCGAGGACCGGGCCCGACCTCGGCGCGGCTCGTTCTTTACGCGACGGTGCCCCTATTCGATTACAATAACACGATTAATATTCGAGACGATGACAAGGGGTGAAGCTAAATCGAGGCATTCGCGTACATTTTTCGGATTACGATAAGAAGCGAAAATGTCTTTGCCTGATTGACATCTGTTCGAATTTAACTCCATAGACGAAAGTATAGTATTTATCATTTGAGTCAGAAATATTTAAATTAATTATTGGATTTTGATCTGTCATTTCGTTCAAAACTAATCCGCCAACTAATTACTTCAGATATTTGAGTTCAGAAATAACTTTAAGAGTCAAGTTTCGCCTAAAATAAATACTCTATAGCTGAAAAATCAGTGTTTTACATTAAAACTCAGATTTTTTTACAATCAAATTTTGACTTTAGTTATGGTTATGATTTTCTATTCAACTCTTCGTACACAATACGGCGTCACTGCACCAACATCAGCTTATATATCAATAAATCTTTCTAAGTTTTACATTTTGTTTTTCTTTTCTCACTAAACACAAATTCCTTGTGCGGGCAAAACAATACCAGCAAAATCCCCTCTAGCTTGTCCGCCTGTCTATCTTCACAGAAATATAAGCGATCTGTGCAATCTATGAGACACCTTCCTTCTTGACATCGGCAATTCCCCCTCGTACACGCGCGCTCGCACATGACGCACTCGCCGAATACGTATGGCCTAGCATTTGTATGAGTAAATAAATACAAACTACTCGGGCAAGTGTCTTCTGCGTGCCGCCGCCGACGGAGGCTGCCTACAAAACATGCACGCTCTATGAATGATTGCCGTCTGACTGAACTCTATGTCCCACGAATACGTATTTTTACTTGACGCGCGCGTCGAAACGTCGCATACGCTCGTTTATTTAGCTAGGAAAAGGGATTACTTTCCTTAATATTTAAGGTCTAAATTTGTTTGACACTAAAGTGGCGTGTCGAGCAGTTTTGTCACCCGTCGGTTCGATAGTGTTGACGAACAGAATAAGCTTCCCCCCTCCAGGGAGGTAGTGCGGTGTCAAGAGGCCATAGGATTAAACAAACTAGGCTCGCATACGCGGTTTAATTATATGTCGAGTACTTCTTGTACAGTGCCGCGTACTGGGAAACATGTAGATACTAATTTTCATAATTACTTGAAATTTAAAGTTTAGAATGTGGTTACTTATACCATAGATACATGAAATTCACTGAAAACAAGATAATGTATGAAACGGTCGCTTATATGAGTCAAATCGTTTTATTCAGTATAATTTAATTTATTAACAATACTTTTGTTTATAAATGACCAAATATTTTGTGTTAAATTTAAAGTGCTGTTTTATCATAAAATTAAAAATATTCATATGTCATCACAACACTAGATTTTAATTTCTATTATGCAAAAATGCAACAAATGAAAGCCGGTTATTAAGTTGGTCTATGGATTGGATTTTGTTTGTTTATGAATGACTGCTTCCGTTCCATTAAAAAAATTTTCATATTTAAATATTGTTTACAAAATAAACGGCTTAAACCTGTAATAAACTCGTGTCTGCATATTTTATCTAAAAAACTCTTTATTAAAAAATCTATAACCATAAGAACAAAAATTTTGATCACATGAGATCGACTGAGATGTAGATTTCTATGAATGTGGATTTGTTGAACAATCACAAATTAGGGTAAGTTGTAGGCTATATTTTTATATTATCTATGCTTTAGAGCCATATTTAAATTCAAGACTAAATGGTCAATCGTGGTGTTTTCCACTAAATACTATCAGTGGTACTTTACAAATACAATAACGAACAAAACTATTACATAATATATGGTATATTTCAGTTTTATTACAAAATACAATCCTTCATTTCATTAGCGAAATAAAAATAGTACAAAAATTTCTGTCGTGCATATCGTTTCTTGTTTTTAAAAATATTTACCAAAATTTTGATCCTGTACGTAATTTTATTATGTCATGTATAACTTTATAATGTCAGTTAAAATATTTGAATAGGCGTTAAAAAGTTAACTTTCCCGGCACTCCAAGGAAACGATAAAACGTACCTTAGTGCATGTCAGTAAAAAGTTCAAGCATATTCGATTCGGGTTTTATTTTTGAGTTATCGAAGGAGATTTTACGAGAGGAGCGGCCCGAAGTGTGCGCCGACCGGGTAACTTCCGGTAAGAGATTTTGGTAACGTACAAAAATCATAACAAAGTCAACGGAAAACTTGACCCGCGAAACTTTTCTTATTTATTAAAGGGAAAGTATAAAATAATACTTTGTAAGTTGTAGTTGGGATTGCTTTAATGCCGCGGACCCTCGTCAATGCTAAATGACATATTATTGTCATATGTCCTTTATGCTTTTGCTGGATACCGTGAACTTTAAATAAGTGACTACGAGTCGATACTTCGACATTCTCAAACATCGAATCTTTTATTTTTAGGCCTGTATACTTTGTAGAACCTATCTTTCATTTATGATATTGTGAAGAATTCGTTGTTTTGTGTAGTGCCTTTATTTTCTTTGGTTTTAGTAACTGAATAGTAACGGCTCTACGGTTAGGGGCGTTGATACGTTCGAGCCGCGAGGTGACTGGTTTAAAGCACAGCAATGAAAAAATAACTAATCAATCGATTTTAAACTTAAGACAAAATAAAGAGCACGAGAGCGCATTTAGCTGTCGAGTTCTAGGCGTTGTTAGCGCATTGGTGACAGCGGCAGTTAACAATCCTCGACTAACACTGAACCAGCGTAATGTGTTTAAGTCCGAGTCCCTCAATCTGAAGTAAAAAGATTGTGGGAGGGTACATTTCGGCAGGAAGGCGATTAACAACCTGACCCGAAATCTATATATGTTAAAACATTTCATTACAGACCATGATATTATATTATGAAGATATATAATAAGGGAATAGTTATGTAGCTGTAGTTTTAGTAGTGAATTGAATATGGGACTACCATAATAGGTTCGTGTTTATTAGTCCAATAAAATATTAACTTTTTTATGTTCTCGACAAGTTTTGCTCAGCAAAACACATGCACCATAATAACAGATACGTCTATTCGTGGAAACAGTTGTTTTTGACTGTGATTGTTTTTAATCCAACTACTTCCTCGTATAGGTTCTACATGGGAAGGAATCACGGTAGCAATCAGTGGCGGGTGCTGCAATCGGTCATGTATTCATTCACGGGGGGCGCCGTGGCCGCGAGGGCGACTCCCTGATTCAATACAATCTGTCGTAACTCGATGCGCGCGCCGTGGGCAGTCGCCGGCGCCGGGTTCGCGTCCGTCCGCTCCCTTCGTTGACCACGTTTACCGCATGATTTATCTTCAAGAGAAGAAGGCGAAAATGTTTTCGGCGTGAATATTTTCTTAGGATTATTGTTTGAGCTTCGGATGTTTCAGAAAAAAATAAAAATGCCGTATTTTATTTTAATACGTGCACCGAAAAACCCTATACGAAAATTCTTTTTGTGAAATTGCAAAAGGAAAAAAAATCAAATAATAACTGTATCCATTACTGTAACTTTTTGATTGATTTAAAATACGACCTCGGTAATTTTTCAGCGACGACGTCTCACTCACTCCACAAGGATATTCGAAAAGGTTGCGTTACCAAAAAATTACCTTGTATATCCTAGGCTGCTGTTGTCGAAATATAAACGAAACATTGCATATCCATTTACCAAACGTCCCCTTATAAATTTTACCCAGCGGTCTAAGCCCTGACCGCGGAGAGAGTTGCAGTTACTGCAGCGATTAAAAACAAAGACGTGCGATTAGTTGACATCAATATATTATAAGGAATCGGAAATTTTCAACAATTTAAGAAATTCTGCTATCGTTCTCTTAGAAAAGAGAAAATCTATTAAGTATATGTAAAATCGTCAAGAGTATAGAATGCAGGTTGTTAACAAACGAATGTGCACAATAGTGCACATTCGTTTGTTAACGAGGCGTGCACTTTTTTTTCAATGTTAATAAACATTGAAAAAAAAGTGCACGCCTCGTAATGTTTCTATTTACTTTTGATAAGAAACAAGAAAAGATTTAAACAAACAGTTTTTCTTGTTATCTAGTATATATTATTATTTACAATAATATTATTTAGTATATCATGCTAATGAGAATGTTGAGATAGAAAGTTGCTGACAAAAGACGAAAAAAATTATTGGATCGTGAAGAACTGTCAAATACTTTTGCACTATGAGTCGTGCAATATCTTAAGTCTAGTCATTTTTTATTTTACTAATACTAGTACACACACTAGATTGCGCCTGAAGCAGGCAATGTTATTATCAAAGCATCCGCAGCCTACCCCATGACATTGTATATCCCGTTTTTCAAGAAAATTTTTCTTAGATTAAGTCGTTGTAATGATCGACCTAAATGAGCTACAAATATTTATATTTCAAAATAGTAAACAACTGAATATTATATCGTAAAAGCCACACAAAGTCCACAAGCTTGTACACTAGATACCAGTAGCTATACAATGTAATCTCGGCGTAGTACGTTTGCTATGGGCGTCCTTCTAATAGATTTCATTTAATACCATTACCAGGATGAGAAGTGGCTAGATAAATCGTTATCTCCCCTACGCAGGGCCGGCGCAACACGGCGGACTGCAAATAAAGTATGAGGGTAGTGGCGTTCTTTGAGATTTCACTCTTGCCGCGGCGTATCGGAATTACTTCCTCGGGATGTAAGACCCAAATTTGGAGATGTGGACTCTGTACATTCATATTTTTTTTTTTTTAAAGATTCAAATCGATAATGTAACAGAATAAGCATAGTTTTTCGTAATCTGAGAATACATAGAGTGAGATCCATTGTATAAAGTAAAGTAAAGCAATGAAATTATGTAGCGTGTAATAGTAGAGAGTATTATCATTTGTGTGGTGTAATCGTAGTGGGAGCGCGGGCGGCGGCAGTCGCGTGCGCAGTCAGTGCGCCGCACTACCACGTATTTCTGTCCGCCTCTCGATATCTTTCATACTGAACGGAAATAATATATTGAGATTTGAGAGCGATGTTGTAAACTAGAAATTTTAAATGGAAATGATAGTTTATTTGGTTCAATTACAACTACCATTGTATGATATTTGGGAAATAAAATATAAAAATGTCAACTTAGAACACAAACTCTGTGAATTTTATTGTTTATAAGTTACATATTTCTTCTCGAGAATATGTATCTGACAGTAACAGAAATTTCCAATAATATATCATAGTTATGGTAAATAAATATGTGTGATTTCCATCGTCGATTAACAGCTCTAAATAAACGCCTTTTTAAAACGTATGATTCTTTTATGCACGCACCTTATACTGGAGCCAAGCCCTCTACGTTTAAGAGACGCATATTTGCAACGCTGCGAACTTTAATTGCAAGCGGCGGAGTAAGCGCTTTAGATGGAGAGCGGACGGCGGCGGGAGGGCGGCGGCAGGCGCGCGTGCGCATGGCGGCCGGCTCTCGAGCACGCGCCGCCACTCGAGCGCCCTCCAGCCGCACTCGGCGCCCGCCCCCGCCGCCCGCGCTCGCCGCCCGGCGCCCGCAGCCTGCGTTCGCCCAATTGAAAAGATACGCCGACGCCGCGTTGAATATTCGCTCACCTAACGAAACGGTAAAATGCAAATTTGACTCTTTGCGATCGTCTCGAGCGCATCGAACGGCCGTCCGGATCGACGCTATCGAGTACCTATACAGGGCCGTTAACGTGACCCCGTTGCGCTCCAATACTAATTTATTATGTATGGAAAGTCAGTGAGATGCGATATCGTCGTCGGCGATTTCCTCAGAGCGCCATCCAAAGCAAAAAAATTGGTTGTCTGTAAAGTCGGTTTACGGACGATAATTTTACGTGATAATGTCATAAGAAAACATTGATGAAAACGCATTCTTTTATGAATTGAATTCAATTGTTATCACTGAATTATCATTACTTTGTATAATACAAAGAAGGAGTCAAATAAAAATGACAATGTTTTCGATAAATTAACATTTATTTGCACTCGTTAATTCAAATATTTTTCTACTTAAATTATACAGTAAAGAGATAGATGCATCACAAGCCGAACGTTTAGACCGATCCTACCTCTCTATTGTTTCGCGCTCTCACTCGCACGCTCAGTTCAGGCGGAACGCGACAATGAGTCATGTTTTTCGTGCGTGCAGCCGGCGTACATTGGTTTATAGGACGTTATCACGTCAAAAATTTGTGAGACATTGTCTACAATGACATTGATAATGAAGGCAGCAACATTTATTCTATTCTACTCCAATATAGTAATGATGAGGCCAAACGATCATCGTCGCTATATTGTCTGTCATCAATTATATTCTGTGATCAAATTCACATTCTTATCAAATGTGAGCAGACGTCGCGGGCGCCGCGAGCGCTGCTAGCGCGCGGCCACGGCGACCGTCTTGTCAACTTCGGATACGAGCTCGCACGCGCCCGCTCCGATTTATAATGTCGGGAAGCCGTACTGAAATGGATTTACAGCTGTAAACCTGCTCGTCTTTGATGAGGATCTATTTCGGGCAGTGGCCGCGCGCACCGCGTACATTCCGATATCCCCGGCCGATATATTATTATTACGTTCGAATCCGTATCGATGCCGCGCTAAAATTTATTACGCACTCATCTCCCGAAGGTTTCTTATTGGTAAACAGGCGAGCGGGCCGCGCGCGCGCACTCGCGCCGATGATGTTCGATGTCTCGTTAAAAATAAAATCTCGCGTCGATTGACACGTATAAGTCCGTAACTAATTTGTCGAGTGACGGCCTGTGGGATGACCTGGAAATTATTTCGAGGGAGCTCGCCGATGTTACGAAGATCATAATTAAAATTATCTACGAGATCGGCCGTCGAGGCTCGCGCGCGCGCCCGCCGCTTTTTTTATTGAGTACCAAATTTAACAAGCGCGTGATTTTAATAACCATCGATGGCATCGCGTGTGCTTTTTGAAAGATAAAGTTTTCAGATTAAAAAGACATTTACTAGTTTAATTTGGCGTTGTGGAAGTCCACTTCGAAAGAGGGAATAAAACGAACATAACTGGATACCTATTACAGAAACGAATGCAAACAAGAATACGGCAACGGCTGACTGCAGTTTTAAATTCAAGAAGTCGCAACTACCGTTTTAAATTCTAGAAGTCGGCGTGCGGGACTAGGTGGCACGCTTAACTTCCGTCTAATCCGGGCGCGGCGGGCGGAGCGGGCCGTATGAACTCCGCAGCGTCTTTACGGCCCGCCTACTCAGTATGCGAGCGTTTCCCTGCAAAGCCGTTCCGCGAGACCACGACAGGACTTCCGTACACAAAATAATACGTTTAAGTTTAGTTCTTCTGTCGCCGCGTCACCATTCCCCGCCCCTCCGCGACAAATGTGTATATTTTCACATAATAAAACACATCGGAATACGACATTTTTGTTCATGTATTTTAATGTCGAGTAGTTAATTTCGGCCCTGTGAGACGACTCGGTTTAATCAACGTTTCAATGCCTTTTTATAGCTATACTGTACTAAAACTCGTACAAGTTAATTGTTATGCGACATCAAGTTTCGTTGAAAAACCAAAACTGGCCAAATGTGAGTCGGACTAGCGTGGCAAGGGTTCTGTATCACTTCACAAAGTGCTGTGGTTTTTCTAATATAACTGAAATGCATTTGTTGTGAATAAAAATAAACCTTTATATGACCTACTATGTTTTACACAAATCTAATCTAAATTTGTTAGTGGAAACAAAAACAAAAATATTAAAAAATTAAAAACAAGGCAAAAAAAATTAATTTAACTCATTCATATGAGTTGGCCACCACAGTTACCACTACATCAACGAAACTCACTACCCTTCATATATATATATATATATATATATATATATTTTTTTTTTTTAAATGTAAATTTATAAAATATTTACAATTCTTATAAGAAACTCGTTTATTTGATTAGCATATTACGCACTTGATCAAAGTTGTTTTTAATTTATTCCGCAAAATGATCTTTCGTCGCTTAACTTTATATTTCTGCCAAATCGCAACCTTTCATCGAGTAAATTGGAAGAAAATAGGCTGTGACAGACGATCAAACAGACAAATATACAAGATAATAATCCTATATAGGTTCCGTTTTGTCAATGATTGTACAATGCCTATTAACGTTTAAGGTACATCTTTACGTCTTTTTACGATATTCTTCTAAACTTGAACGTAATTGTTCTTATTTAGTACATCACACTAAAGTTTAATTATTAATGTGATTACAAATAAAAAAATAACTCAAAATTAGAAATATATAGCATTCAAGGTAAAATATTACTTATTTCTAGTCCTTGTAAAGTATTATCATAACATTACTCCTTAGTTAAATATCGCAAAAAAAAATACATAATGAATGGGAATATTATTTATATTTGTT
Source organism: Eumeta japonica (assembly GCA_005406025.1). Lineage (NCBI taxonomy): Eukaryota > Metazoa > Arthropoda > Insecta > Lepidoptera > Psychidae > Eumeta > Eumeta japonica. Next base: position 93,914 of record BGZK01001147.1, read on the forward strand.
CCCTTAACATTGAGACAGCCCTAACAACATGTTGGATAGCGTAGCTCCAGATATTTGCCACACTAATCTCCATTTTAAGAACAGCCCGCGATCCTCGAGCCTAGGATTACGAAACTTGCGTGACACTAATTAAGTCGGAATTAAGGTCGAGCCTGTATCAGGAACCGCAACGGGAGTTATAAATGAAAGGGTATTACCGCACGTCCGCTTATTACAATCGATAGCTTAACTCGACTGACTTTATATAGTATTTGGCGACACGAAAATATTAAAGAATTAATGAATAAAGAATGAAAAAATACATTACGTAAAAACCAATGAAAATATATTGCATTCATATATTGATCCTCCTTTGCACTCTTGTATCAAAATTAATTATTACATCTCTTCTAACCTAAGATAGTTTTATAAGTTTGGAGATAGGGGGAAGTATATTTTTAACGGCACTGTGACTATAGTGCTATTAAAATTATAAAAACATGATCGCGTTTTAATCCACTGTCTAAACCGAGGGTAATAAAATCTAAGTTTCTCGAAGTAACTCAAGTGTCTATAAATTAGCTCCATTTTGACAGCAATCGTACCAATTAAGTCCGTCAGCGCACCGTCGGTCTACTGGCTAAGACCCTTCAAGAGTTATCTCACAAAAGATGGCTAATTAACCCGGTTAAATGATGTGTTGTCAATATGATATTCTCGTAATCCTTTCGACGAAGAGCAAAGGAGTCCAACGCAAATCCTACTTTGGCGAAACTTTCCCCAAAGTAGACAGACGCTTTTTCTCTGACGGCGCCCAACATTGACGGGCTAAGACGAATTTCGTAGATTAAACATTATTCAAACTTGCCCTCTTCTTATTTGCGACGACGCTTTCATTAACTTGCCTTTTGTATCGGCCCGATCGCTGGGGGAGTTTTATCCTTTTGCGCTTCGCCCGTGCTTTCGCCCGGCCGCCGGGACGCGCTGTCTGCGTATGTCGCTTTATAGTACCGCCCCGGATCAACTTTAACAATTATTGTTACGACAAGCTTTGCTCTCATCTGACTTAGTAGATTGTTAGGTATGTTTTAAATATTATGTCCGTTTAAAGGCTTCATTATTGATTTTGTATTTTTAGATGTTAAGCTGAAAAAAAAAAACTTTTAGCGTATCAATTGTGCAAATCAATAATTGATCTGCATACGAGCCCGCTAGTGTTGATATCAAGTTCAACTTTGTCATAAAAAATCAAAACCATTATTGTTTAGCATAGTCCCATCGCATTGTTGAGTCTAAGACACAGTAAGCACACAAAAAGCCTAATCAAGGAAAGAGCGCAAGACCCTAGAAAAAAACATCTTCAAAAGAGAAAAAAACTATTTTACATTTATTTTTGTCAATGTACTATATATGTATATGCAAAATCTCAAGTTTGTTCGTCAGTTTGACTTTAAAAAATGACTGAAACTTAAGGAAAAAAGGTTTTTATTCATATTATCAGGTAAATTAATTTAAATATCGAACCATTAGAATGTACCTAACAACAATAAACTATATTTCATTACTAAGAAATTAGAATAATAAATAATGAGTCATAATCATAGGAAATATTTATTGGACAATATTAAAAATATTTTATCAAAATATCCTATTAATAGGAGAACACTTCCTATCCGTTGCGAGCGCAGGAAGGGTAGATTGTTTTATGGTCGTTTAGTATGCGAGCGGAGAGCCGGTGCGAGTTCAATAGTTGCGGAGGGGAGGCCGGCTCGCCTATCCGCTGTAAGCTTTCGGAATCGCCTAATCCCGTGCTCACTAACGGCGTCGGTTAGGCCCGCTGCGTAAAGTGTAATTTTGAATCTAGGCCAAGTGCCAGGGGACCGGCCGGGCTCGCGCACAATGGTGATTGATATGACGCCGCACGTCGGAGCGCCGTCTCCGCGGCGACTCCCCCGTCGCTCTGTCACTCAGCCCTGATACTGCTGCATTTTTAACGAACGCCCGGCCTCCTTGACGTGCGCGTCGGTTTAAACGGTCGTAAATTAAGGGCCTCGTATCGCTTCTTGATGTATTACCTTCGTTTTATCGTAAGGATTATAGACCTATATCGAAAAAAATAATACTGTTTGTAGCGCACGATTGTATTTACTCTTTTGTATCATCTAATTAGCTTTCGGTTGTGAATATAGAATGAAAACTTCCAACCTTTTGTCAAACCAAAAATCTATCAATAGTGATTTAAATTGTCCTTGTCCCTGTCTTCGACTTCGGCGCTAGTTGTTGTTTCTATCCCGCTCTCGGTCTCAATTTCGATTCCGACTTCGTTTCGATTCGAATGCCGGTCCCTCTCTCGATTTGCTCCTGTTTTGCTTTCGCTTTTAATTGTATTCTTAGTTTTGTCCATTCGTCATACCTCTTGCGGTTTTATTCCTGTTGGATACTATTAAATGGGGACTAAAGTTTTAATTCCGCTACGGCTATGCCCTTCTAAAGGCAAAAAAGCTTCTTAGGAATCATTTTAATATAAATTTTTCAAATCAGTTTACTAATTACAAAGTTGGTTAAGTTTACTATCCCACAGGAACTGTGCATTTTTCTACGCAAAAAATAGATTTTAACATTCTTCATTTCATAAACTATTTTTATGCAAAAGGCATTGGTGCTTTTTTGATGTTAAAAAAAAACAGATACATTTACAAATTCATAAATTAATTGTATATTAACGATTTTAGCCAAAGGGTCATTATGGAATCAAAAGTTATTAAATACTAACTTCATGTTGAAAATTAGTTATTTAGGAAATGCTGTGTTTTTGCGCAAGAGTAGATTTGTAGAAGTAGATAGATGATTAACTATATAAAATAAATCTTTACATGATTTTTTTATATATAAAACAAGCGCCAATAAAACAGCAGGAAAAATACGAATATGTTCTACAAAGATCGATATAAATATGACTTCAAAACAGTTTCGGGGCTTTTATTTTTACATAAAAAAAAATGTAAAGAAAAATTAAGGAAAGGCATCATTAGGATAAAACTTATCCATGGGTAGAAATGACGATATAAGAAAAAAAATCCGGATATATGTAATATAGAAACCGGAATAGCTGCAAATATTCCAAAATATGCTGTGTAGAAATGGACGGGATAGAATAAAAGATGAAAAGTGGACAAGAGCAGTGACGGAGTGAGGTACGCGAAATGAAAAATGATCACTTGGACGACCAATAAACGGCGGGAGGACTCGGGTCAATTTGTGGTAGCAGCAATATGGAATACATATGCATGGAATTGAATTTTCGTATATAAAATTGAATTAGAATAGGATTGGCGAGGCTTTGGTTCAAGAATAAGAAATGAATCCCGATTTGCTGCAGTTGTTAATCAAGTCGTGAAGTTGTAAATTATTATTGTATTAATGAATTTACTTTTGTGCATTTAAACACAATAACGTGACAATTTTAGAACAAGCTTCATAATAATCTTTTCGTGTGTATTGTAATTTCGAGATCTGAAAAAAATTTTCATTTTTATTTTCTATTTTAAACTGATCAATGCGGGGTAACGATCACCTGCTATTTGCAAACTAAAATATATTTAGGGATCCGTGTTAAAAAAAGTGAATGTCTTCTGTATGGTTTCGACCTGGGTTATCTGTCTGTTAGTCGGTCGCAGATTTTTTGCACTCGACTATTCAGTGCATTGTGGATATGAAAGTATTGTAATGCATATATGAATTACATGCTAAATTGTGCCTTGACTGGGGAGACAAATAGGAGGCCAAGAGCCGGGGCTGTCTACACGGTACGTCCGCGAATCGGTGTACCAAGCGCATGTAGCGATAATGCAAAAAAATGCAAAGTGCATGGCCACGTCCTCTCATGTGTAATGTATGCAATTCATATATGCAGGCGGATGGCCTGTAAATTATAGCCATTTTGGTGCATTCGTTGCAGTTGGATTGCAGCAGTCATACGTGAAGCTCGCGCTGAATATGATTTGAAATCTACATTGTCCATCATTTCTTCCCACACCGCAAAAAAACCGTACTTCGAAGCGACAAAGGAAGAAATCCGAAGTGCGAGCTTACGCGTCGGTGAAGAAATCGCCGTAACAATTACAAGTTAATATAACCAAACAATAGAGAAAACGTTAGAAAGTTACTATATTTGATTTGAAAATTCATCAACAAGTACAATACTTTTTATGTTTAATTCTTGGAATATCTTCATTATACAATTCATAGCATCTTACTCTATTCTCTTTTCGCTCAAAAGTAGCATCGATTGCCGCAAACCGCATAAAAATCTGTTGATTCGTTCATTAGGTAAAGCTGGAGAAATTTTTTTCAAAAAGGTTTTTTATAATATTACTTCAAACTGTTGTACCTATAAATTATTTACTTAAATGAAATTACAAAATAAACAAACGATTACTAGGCTAAACTAGCGCTTTCTATGCGTGAGGGAATTAACTAGTTTAACTTAGAACAAACTAAAACGTCCTTAGGGCGTTAAGGCCAATCAGTTTCGCTTAGGTAAAGCCACTATATCTTGTTTCAGGATGAACTGAATAGGCTTACTCTGAACTAGTATTTTGTAGTTGGAAATAATCGAGCGTACTTATTGGGCCTGTTCGTATAGGAAATGCTTAAACCATCCTCGCACCCACTCCGTCATTCGCTCGTTAGTGGTCATTGTATATGCATTTTTATTAATCGCCTATTAATGATAACTATGTCATTTTCATAACTCAGTGCGCAACACATCTATCGTGCTGTGAACTAATCTACGAATAGTAGACAACAAATCAAAAAAGAGACAAGTTTTCGACGAAAATTTTGCGATAAATAAAAAAAGTCTTATAAATCAAAAATGCCAAGGAAAGACACCATTATAAAAAGGCGAACTAAAGGCATACGATGTGGTCAAAATTAATAAACTGAAAAAGTTTATAGAACACCTAAAGTTGCTGTTTGAAATCAATACATTTGGGTTTAAAATAAATTAGGGAAGAGAACACAGATACAAAGGAGTAAAGACCAGATATGAACATACTCTTTATAGCTGTCTTTTGAACTGAGTACAGGGCAAACGTCCGGTGCGCAGTGAACAAACGGTTAGCAGTAATCATTGATTAATCTCTACCTAATCGTAAAGCAGATATACACTAATGAGTTTGAAAGCAAAATAAAACTATGTTCAGTCATTATGCACTATACTTTAGAAATCGTACATGTAATGAAAATGATTGCCTACTGGCGATATCATAACATATATCATGTGTAAATAATACTTATCTGCAAATAGAACAATTAAAACTTAAAGTGAACATGACCAGGGAGGCGATTCTCGGGTCATGTGGAAATTGTCACGTGAGATAATTTTTAAGGAGATATGTAAGAATATAAATTAAATAGAACAAACTTAATAATTAATAATGAATTAGTGTGGTAATTTGACATTTTTCGTTTAATTCAAAATGATGAATGTCAAACGAAATCACTAATTTAGTATTCTCAATTTCCAAGCTGTGGCAATTGTTAAACGGCTTTCAGGTGACATGCAATAAGGTACACCCTAGCAAAGGACACTAATGATCACATGTTAAGTTTAGAGGATCAATATGAAGAGTTAGTTTATTTTAATAAAATCATGACTAACCGTCACCCTGCTGCTATCCTCCAACAGTATTTTTATTCAAGATCGAAAGGCTTTAAACCTCTACGTTTTCCGTACTAAATGCTGTAAGTATATTTTCATATTATTAAAAATTCATAATATCTAAGTAGAAACTCTTTTCAATTTTAGTAGGAGAATGAGAATACATATTCTATCTATCACTTGAGACATGTTTCTTTATTTTGTATATGGAATATTAAGAAAATTTCACATTTAAAAATTGTCTTATGTGAGAATTTTCACATGACCCAAAAATCGCCTCCCTAGACGTAACTATCGTGTTCTGACGGAACAGCAATAATGACTTGTGATCATTTTTTACTTGCATATTATTTCAGTTTCAGAATTTTTTTCTCTATAGAAATTGATCAATCCTCGCATAGTTCATTGCTGCACCTATATAAATATAAAATTTCAGGATTGCAAACAATGAAGAGATAATAAATTGACAAACAGATAAAAATTATAATTTCCCAGTTGCTTACGTAACTCTAAAAAAAAATCAAAGCTTTCCGTTTCTGTAAATAAAAAATCTAGGACAATCAATCGAAAACTTTTTGTCCGAAAGAATCCATTCTGTACGACTGATTGATGTGCGCGATTTCTGTTTCACGCGCTGATGTTATATTTCAAGCGTTTGACGTAACGTTGATGCGTCATAAATGAAACTAGTTTTATGGGTTTCAAAGTTGCCTACTTCAATTTACTAAAAATACCTAACTTCTTTTATGATTTCGTCTACAATCGAAGTGTTCGCGCAATGGTGTTCATGAAATAAACGATATATTGTAGAACCTGTTATTGAAAAAAAAATCGAACTGTTTTGGAAAAAAATATATTATGAAACAATCTAAATAAAAAAATCCGTATAAGTCCTTAAAAATATTCGCAGAAAAATAGATAGAAGTAAACATTATGGATTAATCATAGCTACAACTAATTAGTGTTAATCACCATAATGTGTCGCCGTTGCACTGATATTTTATATCAAAAATCGGACAAGTGTGAATAGGAGTCATATCCCGACGGTTCCGTACAAAATGAATTACGTATATAGATATTTCATCTATCAAGAGTTCCGATGATTTACTACTTTTTTTTTATATCGATGCTGACGAGATATGGTATCAGAAATTCCGAAAATTTTGCCTTTTTTCAAATAATTTTCAATTTTTCTAAAAATATACGCATTTTTTTAAAACCTTTATTTTTTATTGTACATAGTTAAACAATATTCTGCCAAATATTAGTTTATATCAGAATCCATAATCCGATAGGAAATGTTTAATAAGTTTGAAATCATAAAAAATGGTTTTCATTTGATATAACTATAAATTAATGATTTTCAGATTTTCTCTTTTATTTGTGCCGTGAGAACTTTTTACTTGCAAATTTTATAATTCTAGATCAATGAGATGTACCCTATAAGTTTGATTTACTAGCGAGTTTTAAAATTTGAGGCATAAATAACCGAATTATAACCCTATATTTGATTACGTCGACTTAAAAGCTTCGTTTTTTACAACTTCAAGGGACCGCAAGCAAAAAAAAGTACTTGATTTGAATTCCAACTTGATACCTCCTAAGTTTTTGAGAATAAAAGAAGTTGACAGACCGACAGGCAAACGAGCAGATGGACAGACACAAAGTGATCCTATAATGGTTCCTTTTTCCTGTAGATACGAAACCCTAAAATAGAAAAAAGGACTATTAGGTTTACTTATATTTAAATTAAAAAAAAAATGCTTATCTTTACTGTCTGTTCTTGTCTCAAGTAGAAAAAGAATTTGACCAAATAATTGTGTTACATATAATTTAAAGACTACCTTGTTCACTTATATTTTGTAGACTAGTTCATATCACTGAATGTGTTTAAAAAAAATCTCAAACTGATTGCAAATATGGTGAAGTTTATTCTCCACAGACAAGCGTATCAGTTTTCACTTTTACATCGTTACATCTTAATCTCGATATGCATTGTTAAATATACAACACGTAATTCGATTTCAGTCTACCGCTCAATTATTGACAGCGGGTTAGCCAATCAGGAAGTATAGTAACATGTATATGTTTCCTTTTGGATGAAAATGTGAAAATGCTAGTGATGGAAAATTAGTACTTTTCAAAAAATTGCATTCATTTTTTTGCAAAAAATATTTAATTTGAAATATGTTCTATTTTTAAATTTTTCACTGAAAAGCCAGTATTTACGACGGTGTATAATTCGTCAATATCAAATTATTAAGTAAAGAGTATCTAATTACTTTTAGTTTTCCCCTCATATATGTATATATATATATAACACGGACTTGTAACAAAAGTTAATTGATGAATAGGGCTATTTTTTAAAGGTACTTTTGCAAGCTTGCACCATTTAAATGTAGATAGTTTTAAAGTTATTTTAAAAAGTACCTGAAAATTGACTATTCTCTTTTTATTTTTGAAACTACTACTCCTAATATCTTAAAAAAATACAGATAATAGTTCCTTACTGATAGATCGCAGAAAAACCAATAAGAGAACTATGTATTTTACTTCATATCGATTCGTTCCAATGTCCAGTAAAAGTAAACTGACACACTGGCTAAATACGTGAGTGCATATTTAGAGCGTATTCATATATTTTTCTAATTTGTACTCTATTGCAAAACCAATAACATATACAAGTCTCAAACTAGGCGTGATCATCGAGCAAACTTAAGGAAAACAATAAATAAAAATTGGCCTAGTGTGAGTGGGACTCGTGCCGAAAATCCGCCAATAATTAAATGAAAATAATTTAAGTATTTAATACAAATATATTGTGTCGTAGTATGGAACTCTTGGCACGTGAGTTCAACTCGCTGTTGGCCGGTTCTTTTTTTCGAGGTATCATGCTATCAATGACACTGACCCTTATTATATAATATTCTCGATTTAAATTTCAGTCGTCGCGAAATAGTTCCAGTCTCAATCCTGTTCTAGATTTCAGTCGCGATTCTGCTTTCGATTTCAATACAGGTTATTAGTAAACTTAAATAAAAAAAATAAATAATAACTAAGGCGTTGAACACGTGATGGTTATGTGGTATGGTATTTTGCCACAATTTGGTCCTTTTCGGTGATTTCTATGTAGTTTTTCAATCGTAATAGATATAAATGTTTTGTGCAGAAAACAAAATAGCACCACTACTAAAATTCCATTTTAAATACAAATGAAAAGCATAAGTACGACGTTTAGGTACCGCACTGCGAGTATAAAACAACTCTATTTACATGATAAATAACATTTTTCAAACACGCATCACGTTAAGAGCTTTATAAGACCACTTGTGTATTCTGGAAAAGGTAAAAATTTATTTGACGTTGCTTAGTATTTTTAATGAAAAATTTCTTCATGCTCGAAATAAAAGACTTACAATGCATGTATTTTGAAGTCTTTTGACAACATTCTGATGAATGTTGTTTTAAGTACTTGTAATAAATAGTAAAATAAAAATAGGCAAACATTTTTATATACATTTTAGAGTTTCGTTTCTTTCCCATATTATAAACAATTAAATTATCACACGCGTCGATATAAAAAGAAAACTGTATTAATTCCGATCGAGTGCAGAACTGTTTCAATATTTACGTCGCCCACCGTGAGCGTAAACGGAAAATTCTGAAAGTCACGGCCTTGACTATTCCGTTGGAGTGACGTCAAAAAAAAAAAGAGATCGTGTGTCAGAATAATAGCTACAGCCCGACGTCGGTTTTGTAAATTATAATAAACCACGGGCCGTGGGTGGAATGCTTGATGGCTCAGCGGCGCCACAATAGGCTGAATTTGTCGCTCGCCGTAGTCCGAGAGGCCGCCGCCGCCGGCCCCCGCTCCGGGCCGTTGAAGTATTTACAAACAAATTTGTGTAGCCGTTTCCGTGCCGTTGCCCACTGTCGTTTCGCGATTGACAAGCGCGATTATTGACGTTTACATGCATTATCGACCGGTTTCGTATGAATCGAAATGCACCGACTAAAGGCCTAACTGTAAGGAAAGAGAGTTCATTATAAATTCCACGAATACAAAAAGATTTTTGATAGAAAATAAAACGGCGACTTGTCTCCAAATCGGTATCGTGTAGGGCAAATAGAGTGAGTGACCTTCGATCTGCGCCCTGAACGATGTAAACAGGGTAGATGGAAACTCGAGTGTCTATCTCCTTTTTTACCTTATACCTCAAACACGAGGAACAATGTGGACGGTTTTCGAACCGTGTCGTGAACTATTTAAGATAGAAACAAGTAAGTATTTGCATTCTTTGACGTGTCCTTCCATTCAGTAATATCAGTTTCTTTCATGTCTATAGATGTCTCATTGAGTTATCTATGTAGATATCTCATTGAATTTGTCCATGTAACGTCTTCAACGTCCACGTAAGTGGGCAATAACGTAATGTGGAGGTTGAGGAATAATGTTACTACGTTGTCAATGTGTTTTTCATGCATTTAGCTAGTACCTTTATACTCATAATATAAATGTGAATTTCAGAATGATACTGTTTTGAACTTTCTTTAAGGTTCCGTAACCGAAATGGCAAAAAAGGAACCCTTATTGTTTCGTTATGTCCGTCCGTATATCACAGGCGTTTTACTAAAAAGCGAGAAGTATATTGATAAAATTTAGAGTGTACGTGTCTTGAATAAACCGCTACTAAATTTAATAGTTAAATAAAAAAAATAGATATTCCTAAGGGGAGGCACTCCACATCACAAGCTGAAAAATTTTTTTTTCAGCAAACATCGACATGTTACACATATTTCGACAGTTCTTTCAAAAACGCTTTAAAGTTTCTAAGCAATTTTTTTGATTAAATAAACATTTTTGGAAATAATTGCTCCTAAATTAGCATAAATTATGTTCCCCTTTATTTTTTAAACCGTACTTCCAAAAAATATAAAAAAAAATACAAGAGCAATGCTTAATAAATACGTTCAATGAAAATTATTTTGAACATAATTGGATATTTCGTTTTTGAGATGTTTCCGAATAACTGTGTTTCTGAAAAAAAGAATTTCAGTGCCATAAAGATACGCTCTTTTGCTGGTGCTTTTTAATTTACACTATTTTAAGAGTAATACTCGACATATCTACTTGTTTCTCTAGTTATAGGTGACTAAGCTACTTATACTTATTATATGCGGGAAACAAGGAAAAAGCGTAACAACGTACTTTTTTCTATTATAGTGCATTTATTTGTAGTTACGGCTACAGAACCCTACGCTGAGCTTGTTCCGACCTCCTATTGGCCGATTTTTTGTAATGTGGCATTAGATTATATATAAAAAACAAAGAATTTTATATGCAAGAACTAAATCAGTTTACTTAAGTCACGTATCCTAGATTCATGTACGATACTTCTTATGCAAATGCCTATAAACCGAACGCCGGGTTCGTAACAACCTCATACACGATCATAAAGAACAAAAGATCGGGAATCATCGCCGGCGAATTTAATAGAGGGCTCGTTATCGGGCGGGCCCCGGCCCGGGGACTTTGTTATTATTTTCATGGGTCTCGTGATGAAAATCCTCGCGACACGCAACTTTCTCGGCCTTTACTCGGAAAAAATAAAAACGGCATCGTCTGGTAGTCCGTCACTCACACAGCAGCGGTCGCCACTGCGCACGAATATGAATAGGGAACGCTAGAAACTAGCCGAAACGAGACAATCTCTCGACAACCCGTGAAGAATTGGCCCTCATCACGCACGAATTTCCTCGAGAAAAACTTCGAGCGCGCGGCGAGCGGGCGGCCACACACGGCCTCGACGGAGGCTTCTTTATCCGGTCATAATTTTCCGCGAAAAATTGTTGGAAATTGAATTTGTTCCTAAAGGTCGTAAACACCGCAGATTTACCTACGAACGCCGTCCTATTTGCAGACTGGGAAATCGTATTTACTTAAAGGTCGAACGGAGGCAATATCGTGGACGTCGCGACGCCGCGGGCGGGATGCAATAAGCGGAGCGGTCGGCGCGCAGCCGACGCCAATTTAAAGAAACCCACTGAACCGAAAGACAAGCGCATTGGTGGTTCACGAGCGCCCGCGCCGCCACCCGCGCCGCCGCCCTCGCCCCTGTTGCCGTTTTCATATAATTTTCAATCCAGCGAACTTTAAAAATCGATTGCACTTTGCAAGTGCAGAGCAAACTATATACCTGCCCCATAAGCATTAAATATTATTATACAGGGGCTAACAGTATTTCTATGGTGAAAAATTATTACGTCAAGTTTCAGGAATTATCACAATAAACCATCTTTTAGAGTGAACCGAATAACATATATCATCACCAAATTTTCTTTACCAACTGTAAATTGATGCATCAATTTATTTATGGGTTGTGATTAAACTTCTTTTATAAAATGATAGATAATATATTTGGTATTATAAATTACAATACGAGTTAAAATTGTTGAATGCGCTAAAATAGCATATTACTAGTGATACCGAAATAAACTGCAAACGACAAGATAGAACTATGAGCGACTCTACTTTAGTGATATTAACTTCGATTGTGTCCACTCTTCGGCAGGCGGGTTAAACAGTTGACCTCGGCTAGCATCACGTCAGCGTTAAGTCTGTTAGAGGCCTTAGTTCGGCAATACCAAGTTCGGCCATTGCCTTACACACACCCCTCCACTAATATATACCGGAGTTTGGTCCACAACATCTTATAGTTTGCTCTGCACTGAGGCGGTGGAAATAAACTAATCTATAGAATGACATATTATTCGATATTCAATTAATTACTAGCTTGTCACTATTGGAGGTTAATCAATTCGTTCGAATCATGGGAATTATTTACAAACGAATCTAGTTCTGTAGTGAGGATGTGTATTGATGCATATCATAAAACGGTACATTTCATTTCAGCGCTAACTCGTTCCTGGCCGAAACCACTTAATTCAATAGATATGAAAGTGTTCTTTACAAAGGTGGTAGAACTAACCACACAAACTAATTAAATCTTCAATTCAAACTACTTTTAAACAAGGTAAGGGTCGACGAGTTCATTTCTAACTTGCTCTGAGTTCATAAAATAGTCAGAGTTTGATGAAAAAAATAATTAAAGGACATAACAGTCCACGCACAACTATTTCAACGATCCCAAACACATTAGCAAATATCATTGGGAGCGCTCGCCGGACGTACTCTGTTAATCCTACCTGAAACATCGGTTATTCACGGTCTTCTTAAAACGAATAGATTAACGCGTCCTTCGCAGTAGGCGCATGTGTCGGGTCGGCCATCGGGTTTCATTTGTCAGCCATAAAGCTTTCATATGCGGAGCGAACTCGGCGAACAAGTGCGTGTGTACAGAGGCTTATCTGCCTCCTTGATACCTCTTTAATGAAAGGGTTTGATCGTAAATCTACATGGCTTAACTTAATAGACTGTCCTATTGGGCTTTGGGCTTTGCCAACATTTAGTAATTAATGTAGGAGTTGTATCACAGGGGGAAGTTTTGCCAGAAGTTCGCGACGAACGTGTGAACCGATGGAAGTTTGGATCGAGATACGCGGCGCTTCGGCATTCTGCTTTAATTCGAGTTTGAATTATGTTATTTCATGTTTTTTGATTGCGTCAATATTGAGTTGTGTACGCAATAATTTTGACAATTAACTTAGTGCTGATACGCTAAAGAATATTGTATATGTAAGTACGTAAGAAGTAATAGGATAAAAATATGACGATAAAAATACAATAACAATGCAACTGGTACATTTAAAAAGTCAACTTCTTCAAAAAGTTTAAGGACAATTCGAGTTTCGAATAACTCAAAATTTGTAGTAGACTGTTGTCGTGAATATTCTCAAGGGAAAATAAAATAATTTCTCGTCTGATTTTGAAACTGACGCCTAATTCGCTGAATTTTTAAAATGAAAGTATGATGACATTCTGGACACCGAAATTCATAGAAGTAAAATGCTTAACCAAAATGGAAATGTTTTCGTCAAAATTTAAAACTTCGAAATCGATGTTCGTACTTTCAGTTTTGAGAAGCCTCCTTAAGACTCTATTTCAAAATGTACAGCGAATTTTACTAATTGTCTTGTAAAATGTATTAAGTGTAATCACAATCAATATTCATAATAAATAGAATGACAATAGTAATGATTTATTAGTATGCAACATATTTTAAGGTTTAAGGTCTAAATTAAAATTTAAGGTTTATATAATTACTAACTTTCGCCGGTATGGGAAAAGAATTAATTCTTTCATTCTCGTTTAACCTTCACTTTACCCTTACTAGAATTGTAATTTCAAAAACCCTAAAATATTTTATTCTTATTTATTTAAAGACAAGAACCCAAACACCAATTTTCTTGATTCTAATTTCAAAACAAACCCCTTCAAGTGCTAACAGTTGTACAAAATTTGAAGTTCTACATAACAGCCCTTTCAGCTGTGTTGATTAGTCAATCAGTTAAGAAACACATAATTTTAAGTCTAAAAGCAAAAGTATGTTCAGTCCTTAAAAATAAATACTAATGTCATAGATAAAAATTAATATTTTAGTAAAAGCAAATTCAATGATGAATTCAGCCATTCTTAGAATAGAATTAGAGTATTTGATATGGAGACGAATAATAAAACATTTTTTTAATTCAGTTTCGGCAATAATAATTAATGTTTATTATTTCTTTTAATGTATAAGATATGTATTTAACAAAATACTCGTTTGTTAGCTACACTTATGCAAATTATATTTAATATGAGTTATTGATAATAATTTTGAAAATTTGAAAAAAATCTGAGCTTTTTTTTAAGGTTTTAGAATTTTATTGTTATCGATGTAATTTATTTCATTTTTACGAGTTAAAGGTGCTCATTTCTGAGAAATTTCATATTAACACATACAGTCTGAACTATGGAGATAAATAAAATAATTTTGTATCTGACCTGAATATGCACAGTGCACAGGAACCAAGACTCCGATCCACATCGGGATAAGGCTTCAAACAAAATATAATTTATTTACCTTTATGTAAAGGCAAAGAATGAAGTATGGAGAATGTAAATACCAAAATTGGTCCTTATTGTTAAATGGAATGTTTAAGAAAAAAAAATACTAAATTAAGTCAGTTGCGAGCAAATATCAAAAAAATGTTAACGTAGACATGAAAATATGTTTCAATGATTATCGGACAATTACTCAGTTATTACCTAAATATATTTGTGGCCAAGGTATAAACGTAATCCTATATATATTATTCTAGGCCAATCAACCGTCTAACAGGAGTTCTACATATATTTTTATGTTTTAATTCAAATTACCAAAAATCGATATGGAAGTATCTATCACTTCTTACGATGTCCAAAAGAACCAGAACAGTAATTTTATTACATACATGTATGTCTGTTTGTTGCTCGCATGCATTACGCAAATCTGGATTGTTTTGTTGAATTCTCAAATGTATTAGTGTAAACATATAGGAGTATGTGACAATCAAAAATCATTATTTACGTCTTTCTGTTGGTCACTTGTCTTTTTCTCAAAAATCCATCAACCATAAGAATATTGAACGTAGAAGTATGCAATACTGATAAAAAACAGTTCAAAATTGCAAAATTTTAATATAGAAGTAAAATCTGGGTATTAAGAGAGATTAAAAAGTACATTTTTATTATTGATTTGGTCAAATGTACAAAACAAAACAGAATTATGGAGTTAAAAATATCCAAAATTAAAAACAAAGTATTCACTATTTCAATACAATTATTATTATATTTATTGCAAAACTATGGAAAATCGCAGTCCTTCTATTCGATCTTAAAAATCTATTGTGAAGATAATTCTAAACAAAATCATTAACAATAGTAATGAGGCCTATACAGCCAAAACACGATTAACATTTTTTTTTTATTAATAAATAACATAAAATGACTTACTTCATGATTTGTGCGACTTTTCACAATAACAATTAACTCGAAACACATTAATTACTATATAAACTAATCTGTTTGTACAGAAATAGTCGATAAAAGCTGTCGATAGGAACGCATTAAAACAACGGGCAACAATGCTGATCAGTTAAAATAACAGTCATGAAGGCGAAGCAACAATCAGGGTTAGAAAAGAGAGTTTTCATTGAAACACATTACTTAGAACATAAATAATGCGCAATGAGTGCGATAGGATTCAATACTAGGTGCGCGTCGACGGGCCTATTTTGGATTGCCTTGATCTATTTCGTATGAAATAACACTTTCAAAACTCTTTCAATATTCTGCGAATTCCGAATTATCACACGACTTAAACAAAATAAATCTAATATTGCTATAGTAATAACACAGTCACTAGCCAACAATTATTATAACTTCACATTTAAATTTTAATAACAGTATTAACTTATATTCACTGTTTGACGTTTACTTTGGTTTCTACGTAAAAAAAAAATCCATTTGCAAACCACAAGTTGTAGAAATTTATGCGACTATTGACCCGAGTCTTCGTGAAGCTGTTCTATCAAAATCGATTTATGGCGATATTGTCACTTGTTCCGCCACGAATAATTTTAGACGTTCATCATGGTGGGCGTATTGTTTTCTATCGAATAATTTATTGGACAACTGTACAGTGGTCGTGTCGCTTGAAACATCTGTGGCTGTCGATTATTTATCACAGACAATGTCTAATTCTGGATCTAAAATAAGAACATTGTTATTAAAGCACGTTACACAAATTTCGTGTTTCCTTTCTGTAAAATCGTAAGCTGTTGATGTACATATTCATATGTAGGAAAAAAAATGAATTAAGTGCTTTGATAGACTCGACACGGGCAAATGTAGATCTTGATAGAAGAAATTGAAAGTAGGTGTATATCAAAAAATTTGTTCCTGGCGCATGAACCACGAATTTGTACGTTAAGAGATCCACGAGAATATTCAATGGCATGTAGAATTTTCAACATGCTTTAGAACAGCATGAAGGTTACAGTTTATTATACGATTCTTAGAAAAAATCCGTAATCAGCAGTGGTGTGTTACATGGTTCACTTAAGTACTATATATAGAAAAGTATTCAAGTACGACACAATAAAATACAATAATTAAATATCATGCATCGTAAATCTGGAAGTATGAGTTTATTAATCATAAAAATAATAATAAATGTAAATAAATTATAGTGTCGTCAATAAAAATATAGGACGTAGATATACAATCAATACTCATAAGTTATAATTATTTATTTAAATATTTTGATAATCACTCGATGGGTTTGTATACATGTTAATCGTATAGCAATGAATGGTACTTGTTTGTAATATGTCGAAATGAACGAGAAAGTGGGTTGAATATATTTTTGTGGAGAATAATCATGCACTGGCATGAAATCAGATACGAACTGACAACAATGACTTTGATATTCCGATCTGTGAGAAAACTGATTATACTTATATTGGTATAGTTTCCTGGAAAGATCATAAGATGAAATTTTCAAGAAGTCCTTTGTACAAAAGATAGAAAACTGCAGCGACTTCCGATCTAATAGCTAAAACTTCATTCTAGCTTTCTAACTCTTGCATCCATCAGTGGGTCATAAAGACGAGGTCACCTAGCGAACGGTCTTGATGAAAACTGTGAAGACAGTCGGTCATTGATTGTTTTTCTCTAGATAATCTACAACCTAGCACTTGCTAATGTTTCCATAAGTTTAGAACAAAAAAGGAGAGTAAAAACTACAAATCTATGGTTTGTTGAATCTCAACAGATACTTTCTGTTATTGCACTAAGACGTGTAATTTTCTTATCTATAAATTCGTCACGGTGCAATGTGTAAGTATTGATATCTGACAGTAATTGTTTTGTACTGTTTTGAATTTTCTATCACGTCTTTAAGCCTTCCATGTTTTTATTTAATTATAGATCTTATAAATTTTATATACAACATTTTTTGATTGACAAATCAGTTTAACACAGAAGTTGATATTTTTGTGTGTTTTGATTCACGTTTATACTATTTTCATCAACTTTTATTAAAGATCCCAATTTATTGCTTTTAGAAACATTATTAAATAATTATCTTGCTATTTTTTTACAGTGATTGAATTTACAGTAAAATTATTTTTTTCATTTCGAATGAATTTCCAGTTATAATCACTAATTTTAATTATTTCAACTTTTAATTTTCTATGTGAAGCGGTTTTGTATGAAGTTATGAAAAAAATATAAAAAAAAAACTGGGTGTGCCTGCAATTCAAACACAGTAGAAGTGATACTCCAAAAAATTAACCTACGAGAGAAGGAGATGAATTTAGAGTCTCAGGATTAGAATAATAAAATTTATTTTTTCTATAACATTTCTAAGTCATTTTTAAAATAAATCATATCATCAATAAAATGTAAAATAATATATTACATTTTAAGGAGATTATACATGTGATATATGAGCAGTAAGAAATAAGAATGACATTTATTGATTATAGAACATTTAAATACAATGTTATACTTAAAACAGGATTACAACTATAAGAAAATATCCAAGTGTAATATAGATATACCTACTAAACTATGCTCACTATACGATGCCTTCTCCCAAGACATCGCAATTTGCAGGCCTACACGCAGGTTCTAACACACGTAAAACGCTCGGAAGACAGCATATATTAGACGGTGTGCAATATAGATACACACCGACGCTTGCTCTCTCGCTTTAGTTCTGCAATGTACAGGTGCACACAAAAGTACATTGCGTTTTAGACGAGAATGGATAGGCTACGAATGTGTTTTACTCATTCCGACGCCGGCTTAATCCTATATATTTATGTATATGTATTTGTTTCTGTCGTGACACATTTTCGTTTCATCGAATTTCAAATCATAATGATTTTACTGAAGTTTTACTACAAAAAGTCATATGAATGGGCATATGACTATAAAATATTTCATAATATTTTGTATTCTGAGTTTTGGCGTGAATTGCTAATATATAAGGTCAGAGAAAATGTTTTTTTTTTTGTATTTCATATATGAATTAAAGATAATTTTTAATTATATTTTATTTACATTTTATTATAACATATTTTGCCATTTTGTTTAACAACTTGTTACTATTTTGTAGGTAGTAACAATCCTAATGATGTAGAAATTTTGGGACTTATGATCAAAAAATTGCGACAAGTAGTTTTGGCAATCCTATGATGTTAACCTAACTCTACCTGAAAAATTCTGTAAATATCGAAGCAGGTGAGAACCTGAGTGCAAGGTCAGGGCTATATTGTGGATGCATTAACACTTCCCAACCAAACTCTCTCAATATTTCCCGAGTGGCTAAAATATATGTTGGTCTGGCGTTATGATGGTGAAAAACCATTCCCTTTCTGTTGGTCAATATCGGCCGTTTTTTTTCTTTTTTCTTGCTTGAGTCTCAATAGCTATTGCTAGTAGAGATCTCGATTGATGGTTTTGCTCGTCGGTAAAATCTCATAATGAATAATGCCCTTCCAATCCCACAATACACATAGCATAAACTTATTGCCAGTTAATCCGGGTATCGCAATAGTCTGTGGAGCTTGCTTGCCTTTTGAACACGATCTTTTTCACATATTTTTGTCGTAGGCAACTTATTTTTTATCACCAGTGATCAATCTTTTCAAAAACGGCTCTATTTCATTACGTTTCAACAGAGAATCGCAAATAAGTAAACGATTCATTAGATTTCTTTTAGTTAGCTCATGTAGGACCCAAGTATCAAGCTTTTTTTATAACGGTCTTTTTCAAATCAGTCAAAACTGTTTTGTGTTCAATGCCCAGCTCTTCACCTATGTTGTAAAAACTAATATGCCAATTTCGCTCTACTTTCTCCAAAATGGCATCAATTTTATTTGTAACAGGCCGACCAGAACGAGGTTCATCTTTGACGTCATATTTACCGAACTGGAAACGTTTAAACCAGTTTTATGCTACTCTTACTGACATTGTATTAGGTTCATAAACGTCACAAATCTTTTTCACGGCTTGTGTCACATTTTTCCTTTTTTTGTAATAAAACTTCAAAAGTATTGGCAAACAGAAAAACAATAGAATGGGCGGCACACTGTTTTTCCTTTTGTATTTCTTTCTTTAAAGTGTCATGTATTTAATGGTATCAAAACTAGTTAAATACAAGCAGCACAACCAAAAAGATTTTACTGCAACTTTTTACTCATGAAATACGAAAATCAATTTTTACCGACCTAATAGTATTACGACTATTTAGAAAAGACTCTTTATGAGCTATAGATTGTTGCCGTAATTTTTTTAATTGGTACACTCAATCGAATCGAAACAGTGGTCATTTTACATGAAGTATACTTTGCTTCATCGTTTCTTCAATATAGACTTTGTTATTGATGTTTACGCTTATTTATTGTCATTAATTACTCAAGTATAACTTAGTAAAATGACGACTGTAAGAAAATTTTCATTTTTTTTTTGAAAGAAAAAAAATATTTAAAAATTCATTACTTTTGACTTTTTATTCCTTTCTATATTTCTGATGTCCCAATTTAAAGCTTTGATTTTTTTTTTTAATTTTTAAGACCAGCTTTGGTAAAACTTCAGCACACACACCAAAATTATCTTTTGAGGGTTAAGTGCTTCTGATTTTTATATGAGACATTAAAGATTTACGAGAAAATTATCATTTTTCTGATTCATGATAAAGTTGCCCTTTAGATATTCTGAAGGCACATTTCCGAATTTTTTTACAACTTATTTGTATACGATACGATAATTATTTATTGCCGCACAAATCCATCATCAAATTAACATATTCGTCTGAATTCATACCTAATTGGAGACATGTAGTACTCTACGAAAACGATTCTAATTTCTGCAAAACGAAAATATCACTTTGCAACGGCCCATACTAAAATGTCAACGAAGTTTCTAAATTCTTCATTTTGAAGTAATCGGGTACGCGCAATATTCGATTAAAATCTGATGGCCGATAAATTGTAATAACTACAGTGTCGTGCGATCAATTTGCAACAGCTGATTTAGGAAAGACCGATTTTCTATTTCCAATGGTGTAATAAATAGCGTGACGGCCAAAGCGGGTTTTCTTTTTTATCGAAGACAAAAGACCGATTAGTTTCTTTTTATTATAAAGTGGTTGTTGGTATGCAGTCCCATTTAGAAGAGAATTATCAAAATTACAATAATTAGAACTTATGTTCAAAGTCCACATTTTACAATTCCAAATAAATAGTTTGTGGATGGCGTGTCACAAACGTGCAAATAAACAATAACAAATTTATATTTTCGACTTGTAATAAATCGAATGAGACGTAAATTTAAAACAAACCGGTTAGAATAAACTTTTCATTTACTTCTGCTTGTCTTGTTTTAATTAAAGTGCTCCCCACACGTCTCGTCGAAATTTTGTACACATGAGCGAATCACATTGAAATGTTGAACATCAAAGCGTCAGCCCTTTTATCTCCAAAGAAACGAAAACCCAAGCAGACCATCGTTTTAGTAGAGTTCTTTACGTACTCATTCGGGTACATTCAGGCGTACGCGTCTGTGTAAATACGTTATATATTAATTTTAAAAGATCTTTCCCGCCCGTGTTAGGAATTTGCTAAGTCTCGTCGTGTTATATTTTAATAAGATTAGTAGATAATACGTGATAGACTTACCGCCGAATGTGTAACTAAGCCCCGAGTAAAACTTAATTGATAGATGGCGTACGGAGCTGCAGCTATCGAGGATTAAACCGGGTAAACACGGAAAGTTGTGAATTAATAATAACTTGTTGAA
Source organism: Eumeta japonica (assembly GCA_005406025.1). NCBI lineage: Eukaryota > Metazoa > Arthropoda > Insecta > Lepidoptera > Psychidae > Eumeta > Eumeta japonica. The sequence goes on from BGZK01001147.1 coordinate 115,348, forward strand.
CCCTCTACTCCCGGAGGTAGTAGTGGGCACGTTGTAATAATAAGCTTTCAAACAAACAACAAGTAATTACAGCAAGTAAAACCGCCGTTACTTCGTTAAAACACCAAGTTAAGTGCTGACGGCGCCGGGAGATTTGTAGTTGCGTTTAAAATCCGTGTTAGCGCGCGTCCGCTTTCAAAACAAACGCTCGCGTTTTAAAAATAAACAGCGGCCGACTGAGCGTTGTCCGCTATAGACGTATTGATTGGGGGCGTTTAAAATCTAAAGTGAATCTATTAGGGAAAGTATTTTTAAAAAGTAAATTGAAGAACGAATTTATTCATCTCAATATCGACAATAACTACGGGCAATGATAGCATTTTATCGTGATGCTATTATTAATTAATATTATTTATATATAAAGTATAATATTACTTTATAACGTGATAAGCAATTTTTGAGTACCAAGAGCTAAAATTTTGAAAAAATTTCATTACAATTTTTATATAAAAAACGTAAGCTCATAATGTAACCGAATTCGGTTTTAACAAATAGCAAACAATGAAAAAGCATACCAAAATAAAATAATACACATTATTGTCGTTGACAAAAAGATTTTGAGCGACCTAGTTCTACTGTGTTATTCTGCTCGCATATCTTTATGCGTAAACAGATCGATGCGATAGAACTTCGGCTGTTTGCTAGCCGTTGTGTACTTATTTACTTTTAAATATTTTGTTTGTTTTTGGTAGAAATTATAACATCCTATACAAATTGTAATAAGATGGAGATTTTTTTAAATATTTTGTGAAAATCTATTTTAGTTAGTAATTCATATTAAATACATCATCTTTTCTCAAACTTTTTTGCATCGCGATATGAAAAGTAAAAAACTTGAAAACGAAACATAAATACTTAACTACATTACGTTTGCTAAAAATTACGACGATGACAATTTTTAATCTGAGTAGTGCAAAAATTTTAATAAAAAAATTAAGACAAACATATTTGAAAAAAAAAAAACGAAAAACCTTAGTAAATCAAAAACTGAGCAAACTAGTAAGTTACTTTATTAGCATTCTTGTTTTCCAAAATAGTGTCTGTTGATATCAATACATCACTACATTCAACGGAACCACTGAAAGAAACACTTTGCTTACTCGCATTTAGGGATTGTTTGAATGGCCTTTTCACATGCAGCCACTGCTTTCTCGGCGTCCGTAAACCGTTTTCCTTGATTTTTTTTCTTTTAAGTTAGAAAATAAATAAAAGTCGCATAGTGCGAGGTCGGGGCTGCGAGGCGAATGAGCCAGTAATTCTGTACCTAACGTCCCCAAATAGTTAGCTGTTTTTCTGGTGGTATGTGGTGAGGCGTTGTCATAATGGAGAATCCTACTGTGAGGTCGTTTATCCCGAACTTTTTCCAAAACAAGAGGCAAACGATTGTTAGTGTACCAGTCTGCAGTGACTGCTGTTTTGTCTTCTAAAACAATTGTTAGTTAATGACCTGTCATTCCGAAGGAAGATGCCACCATCTTTTTTTCGAGCCTTCAACCACGATTTACTTTCCTAGGAAACTCCTCGAAAGAAACACCCACTGACCCGACTGTCTTTTAGTTTCGGGATCGTAACAGTAAATCCAGGTTTCATCAATTGTAATAATGTCGTATATAGCATTCGATGAACACCGGAAAATTTTTGCATCATTTCGCGACACCAATTAACACAACGGACACTTTGAGCTTCAGTCAAATTATGAGGTATCCACGGAGTACGAAGCTTCCTGGCCGCTAATTGTTCATGAAGGATTTTATGCACTTAATTCCTACCAATACCTAAACTTGTCTAAATCTGCTTGTAGTCCACTCTTTTGTCAATCTCTACCATGAGCCACTGCACAGCACTGATGGTAATTTCGGTCGTCGCCATAGAAGGACGTGCCTCGCGCAGATCGTCAGTCAGATTAGTGCGACCACATTTGAACTAGTTAAACCAGTTATAAACAGTGGCAAGGGATGAATTTTCATCATGAAATGCTAACCAAAGTTTGTTATAACTTTCTTGTTGGCTTAAATGGCAATGAAAATCATAGAAAGTCGTCGAAAATATTCTCACGTTAAACTAATATTGACTTTACACTATTTTCTTTTTTTCCCGCTAATTTACTAAAACAAATGACAGACGAACATAATATACATAATAAGGTTGGCAAAGCGTTCCATTTTATAATTTAAGAATATTTTTTTTATTTTACTGTTTCTAAGTGGCCAGTTGTTGAAAATTTAAGTGTCACCTACGTACGCGTATCGAAAATATCGTTACATCTGTTGACTACTAGTGAACATTTAATATTGAATAATTTTATTATTGAATGTTATAACGCTACAACTAAAATTTATGACTCAACGATATACATTTTAGCTTGCACGGTGACGTGAGTGATGTAACAATCTTATTGACGGTTTAAGAACGGGAAAGGGGAATTTTTTACGATGAGATGAAAAATATTCATAATTTTCTCTACATTTTTTAAGATTAAAATTGCTAAAGTACTCAATAAAGTGGCAAGCAGTCGCTGAAAAAAATGTGCGGTCGGCGGACCCCCGTCGGGAACGAAGTTTTCTTTCAATATAAATAAATAATGCAAAGTACGGAAGAAAATCAAAGAGTTTCATTTAATATCTTAGGAAAAAATATTCATTTATTAAAAATTAAATACAAAACAATGAATTATAGATGATGTGTAAAAATACTAAAAAATTATAAATTTCAAGAGGGAGAAAGAGAGAGACAAAGAAAAGCTGAGAGAAAAAGTCGCATGGAAGGGGCGTAATACTTTTTTATTATGTTACGATTTCTACCAGCCAAGAGCTACCACAAGCCGCATGAAAGAACTTCGTTTTAATAAAAACTCTTTTCATTGAATGACAGTCAATAATAGAATGAAGCTAAGAACATGCAATTTTGAATAGTATCTAATTTGGAAACCTTATAAATAGTAAATTGATCAGATACTTACAATTCATGTTTTTGTCCATTATTGAAGTACTTCTCCGACTTGAATCGATTTTAATAAATCCAATTTAAATAAATCCAAATAAAATCAATTTTAATTCGGCTGCTTATTGTTTACGATATTTATGTAATTCTCAAATGAAAGTTTTAATTGATGAGTTGAATAAAACGATTTTGAATGAAAGGAACTTATTTTTTTACGAATTGGAACCCTCGTAAATTTAATCGCATCTTCCCCTGAAGTATAGGAAATTGTGAATAACGTCATAGTTTAAAGAATTTAAACGGAATGACACATTCGCAAATATTTTTATTAGTGAAGGTGCTAATTATAAATGCTTTTAATTGTTTATTGTAATAGTAAATGCTTTTAATATAAACAAATTTTTACAACAAAAATGTAATCAATATTTAATAACAAGAACCAGTTCAAACAATTTATCAAAATTCCTAAACTTTTCATTCGAACAATAGTCGATAGTTTCTTAACACAAGGAGATATATTTTAATAGAAATATAGGTTAACTTGATATGTTTTGGTTGTCCAAATACAATAGAAAATTTAATTTTGTTTTACAAAAAACCTCTTTTACTAATTATAAAGCAAATTAAACAACCTATTTTTCTAGTTTTAATTAAAATAATGAGGTTTTAAACACTATGCTTTGAAACACTGTACCAGTAATTATGAATAAATAAGAACAATTTTTTAAACAATATGCCTATTTTGCAAAATTTTACGATAATGTTTTTCTCCTATAAAGCCATTTTTAAATAATATTATTGGTATATGTATATGACATTATTCTTTTTTTCTTGCAAAAATGAATAGTTGTTACATGACGCTTCTCTGAAAAAGATCAAGACGCAGTTGCCGCCCGTACATTTTACGATTGTACGTAAAGAAAATAACTATTAATATAAAATAATGAGAATATCTACATATTTTTGTACGAAACCTAAATCTACACTGTCCCCAATCTCTGTACACCTTTCCGGCGGTTTAATACGAGATTTACACAAACATTTACTAGCGGATCGCGGTTTCGTACATAGGAATCTCATTACCGGCAGAAAGGCTCATAACATCGCAAAGTCGTAACTGGAACTAGGCGCGAGTGCGACACGCCGACATAAAACACGGATAGAGGCTCGAGCGAGGCGGGCTCCAGGGCTAGAGGCGAGGGGCCCTCGGCGGGCCGGGCTACGTGCCGGCGCGTGTGACGGTCGGGCTACATCTATCATCGTTCCGTGGTCTTCGATCATTAGATGAGTTTACCTCACGCCGAAGACAACGACATCGCATTGCCGTTAGGTCGCGGACGGCTCGGATTGCACGGCGGGGGGGGAGGCGAGGTTATTTATAGTGACGTCGCCGAATCGAAGCGATGATCACGAAGAGGATCCGACTTATTTCTTTGCTTCTTTTTATAATAAAACTTTTTTGATTACGGTACTGGAAAAATTACCACGATTATGGTAACGGCTATAAATTGAATGTAATAACACTTCCTACTTTTGATAAATAAGAAATACAATAATAATAATGATATTGTTTTTAAATGGTTTTTATGCAGAACGAATAATTTTATTTTGTTATTAAAACCGATGAACGATTTTAAACATCAAATAAAATCTCATAGAAACTTCACTTTGTGCGCCTATGCATATTAATACACGCATCCATATTTTTTGATTGTCCTTTTTCATTGATTATAATCCGTTGCGTTAAGCAATATATAAAAGTTAAATTGTAAGTAAATTATTTCAATTTGGACAATTGGAAATAACTTATTCTAATTTTCATAATGATTATTTTATTATATAAATACCTAGGATATAAAATATTATTGGTTTTAATTTAAATACATCAAGCAGTGATTTTTGTAAGTTTTAAATCTTACTAATATGTGTTTAGTTTCCATAAAAAAGAAGTACTTACTTTAAATTTAAAAAAGGTACCTGTTAGAACTTATGTACTTGTAAGATCAACACAGTGATGTTTCTTTGTAATTTTTTTCCTATTAATTTCTTTAGAGTTTTAATTTAGCATGGTCAATTACTAATAACAAATCCAAATATGGAATATTATAATGGCAACAATATTTTTTTACCTTTCTTAAAGGCATTTAAGGCACTATAGTCTAAGACAAACAATGTACAGCGTAGCAAAACAACATGTAATTTAAGTATTACACATTTTATATTCAACTTCATCATATGCTTTAAGACAAAATAAATGTAAGCCAGTATTAAAGAAATTACGGAAGCAGTGATTGCCTGTCGGTTGTCACATCTGAAGAAGGTACGAGATCTTATACGCAATCCTGCACCACTAGGCCTGGATTTTAATAACCCACGTAGACATTGGAATTTCAACAGCGTACTTGACTACTTTTTGTTACTGTATTGAAGTGTTGTTTGTTTAAGCGGTGATGTTACATTATTTTCAGGATGACTGTCGGATGGATGAGAAAACAAATAAAATATGAATATTTTAAAGTTGTCAATATAATACAGATAAAACTGTGACGTCATTTTGTAATAATGGCGCCATTTAAAACACATATTAAACTCAATCTGATAGAAAGAGATAAAAAAAGTGCAAACTTTCTTTTAACCGATTTAAATTTTGTTTTTTATTTATTAGCATTTCTAGTGGGTTTTCGTGTTTCATGGACGAATATATTTTCAGTATTAGCGATATACTTTATTGGGTTCCTTTTTTATTATTATTTTTTTTAATTTAAAGAACCTTTGAACATCAAAGGCAGAACGATAGGGAAAACAAAGTTTGGTTTTGACATGTGCACACTTACTTCTTAGACGATTTAGGAACTTTTACAATATCGTTTACTTATATCGCTTTGGAACTATCTTGCACACAGTTTTCACTTAGCGTTGTCTTCTGCGCTTTGCATGTATCATCCGATTGAACGAATGTAAAAATAAGCTATGTATTTGAATCAACTAATTTGATATCAAACTCGACGCTAACCAACATAACACAGCAGAACAATAAAATGATACGTTTGTAAGTTTCAAAATGATCTAAGAATATTTCTGTTGTTTACGTAAGCGATGATCGTTATTTAATGATAGTTACTTTAACAAAAGAACATAAAATTTGTTGTTATAAGTACTCTTTTTATTTCAATACACTCCTCTGTCATACTTTTGCAGCAACCCAATATTGATGTACTTGCATATATTAATACAAGGGCTGCTGATTTTCATTATCAAACGAGACGCAATCATTTAGCGCTAAAGTTTTATGATGCAAATGTTTTGTAAATGCCCAAAGTGAATATTGATAAGTGCGGTAAAATAAATGTTGCTCTCGAGTCCAGTCGAAAATAGGAAATTTCAAAGAATTAGCACCTGGAAAATATCTCAATCTGTTTATTGATTGGGATAGTGAGTCGTAGTGGTTATTGAGGAATATGATTGCTTGACTATTTATGGCGATCGACAAAACAGTATTCAAAATTTTATTTGAGCACTGAAAACGTAGTTAATATCGTTAATCATGTAAATATTTTTAACAAATGTTAAATTGCTGTTTTGCTGGTGTTACTATCGCAGTATTAAGTGTAATTATTGATTTTTAAAAGTATCATAATTATATGAAATAAAATGACATTTTGTATTTGTATAAAATGTCTTTTTTTGTGATACTGTTAAATCAATTTTTAATACTTACACGATTAAATTTGTAAACTTATTTTAGTTCGACACATCTATAGTTCTACGCTCGTTAATGAGAGAAAGTTTTATTAGACCGAGTCTCAAGGGGAAATATTAAGGATACAAGTAGGCAAACTTGAACAGCTCACGGCTAATATCGCCGTCGCATGCAATTCGACAATTTTATTTCCGCTATTAGTGTTCCCTTGCTTTTTCCTTATCGGAACACTCTAATATTCAAATAGGATTTTAACTTTATCAAGAAATGCGTGAAAGTCTCGAACGTTTTGCATCGAATTTGCCGGACAAAGTTTTTAATCGTTGGGGGATGCAACCGTAAGCCGCGCGGCGCGGCGGCGGCGGGCGCGGCGCGTCGTAGTTGTTGTGGTGGGCGGGCGGCCGCGCCGCGTGCTCATCGGTGCATCTCTCGTTACGAAGTGCACTTGGCGCCAAGTAAGTTTGCGGTGCGCGCCGGCCGCCGCCAAAAGTTTGCAAAGTGTTAGGGGAGTGAAGTGCGGGGGCGGTGTGTGTGTCGAATACTCACCCTGAGCGGCGTGCACGTCAGGTCCGGCTTGTAGAGGGGCTGCGGGAGCACTCTCGCGCTGGTGATCGGAAGCACTGACTTAATCACTTTGGACATATACGGCGAGCTAGCGCGTACGGTGCGGGTGCGCGAGGCGCGCGGCCGCGAGCACGGGCGGCTGTGCGAGCGCGGTGCGCGATGCGCGCGGAGAGAGAGCGCGCGGAGTGGCGGTCGTCGGCAGGGCGGCGGACGCTAAAGAGGACAGGCCGGGCCGGCGCGCGCTGCGAGGTATGGCGCGGTGGCGCGGCGCAACCGGCCAGGGAGCGCGCACGCGCGACCAGCGCCGCCCATCGACCGCCCGCACCCGCCGCGCCCGCACCCGCACCCGTACAGCCACACCGACTGTTTTTCTCTCGGCACCCGACCGGGGACGCACCTGATTTTTCCGTGATATTTTTTCCTCCCTCTTTTCGCGACGCGATCCGTTCGCTTTCATTACGATCTCGAGTTTGATTTATCACCGCAGCGGGTCTGAAATATTCTTACAATAAAACTGGGTGTCTATCTTTCGCCTCCCAATTAGCATCGATTGATCAAAACGACCGATTCCTGGGCATCGGTCGACGATTTATTTTGTTGGTCGCGCCCTACATGAACTTTACGTGTATACAAAATAAAAGGTTCTACAAGCGCTACACTAAATAAAACGGATTTACACAGGCATAGTAATTATAATAACATAAGTGCTGAGGACACTTTTATTTTTGTTTGAATGAAAACATCTATAAAATTACCGAAATGCCGATAAATATGCGTACATTGCATCATTTTCATTAATTTTCAAGATATTTTCGACCATACCGAATATTTAAGTAATTTCAAATCGATTTTTAGAGTTATCTCATTGTAGTTTAAGTGTTTAAGACATGTAGCAGCGAGCGAGAGGCGTAGGGCGGGCGGCGACGCGCTCGCCGCCTGCAGGACGTGACGTTGTTAGTGTAATTGGTATTCGTGGACCTTCGTCCCCTACGGTGCACACCTTAGCCACGATTCAATCTTAATATCCGTTTACATTTTCGTCGCGACTTCCGAGAACGAAATAAAAATGACACGCGGCCGACCGGACCCGTCGGCCGACGGACGCCCGCGCCGGGACGGGCCCGGTCACGTCCGCGAATGCACTACACTTGTTTTCGATCAAAATGTTTCAGAGTAGATTGCATCGCGGCCCGGTCGCCGCCGCTGCCGGTGCCGTGTGTCATCTGCGAATAAAACTTATGCGATGCGAGCGGACGCTATTCGGACTATCGTATAAATTTCCTTACTCCATTTTGTCCATTTATTGTTTCCGCCGACTTTTCCGTTTTATCTTTCCGGATTTGTACTCCGCGTACGGTATTCTTCGGGTGCCGTCGCGTGACGGTAGGATCGGAATGTGCATTGCAGTTTAAACAAAACGCGATATAAGAAAAAGACCCCAAACAAATAAATTGTCCTATACGTATTACCTAATTGTCACGATATCTCATACATATATGACAAACAATAAGTTTCACCTTATTTTTGTAATATCCGTAAAGTATATTATGCTGGTATCTTTAATATAAAGGAACTTTTAAAAATATTTGAATATAGAGACAATAAAATAAAAATCGACATATTACATCTTTAATTTTTTGAATGCGCAGAATATAAAATATATATATATTTATACATGTGTTATGAAGTATCAAAAAGTCAAATATTAACTGACAAAATGTGAAACGTAACGTAAAGTTTTTTTCTTATTTATCTTATTTTGAACAATTTTATTTATTGCTCCATGGTTTATAAGTGGTACAAAATCGCTATTTCTGTTTGTGTACTTAATACTATCAAATTACGCAATTAATTTTAATCCAATTTTACAACCATTTGGAAAATTTCTTTCTAAAAATGACCCACGGAAACAATTTTTATGTTTTATAATTTAATCAAATAAAATTAATTCTTTGTAAGTGATTTTAGTCGCCGTGGTATTTAATTTCTGATAGTAGAATCGAGATCTAAACCGATAGCAGACCCAAGATCAAAACCGAGAACAAGTTTGGTATCGGGATCAGAATCATAAGCGAGAGCGAAATCAGAATAAGATATAAATACAAAATGAGAGTAAAAGCGTGATCCCTGAGCGGAAGTAATATCGGAATGAAAAGCGTGATCGGATTGGGGCTGCAAAACGACACCGAAACGATACGAGGACGAAACGGAATTGGACGTGGAGCCATAAATATGAGTAGTAATGTACACGAACTAGGTAAGAAAATAACTCGCAGAGAAACATTTTCAGTTTATTTGTTTTTTATGCGAAAATTACTGAACTAACAAATAATGGCGATGTGGAGAGAGTGCGAGACGCGAAACAGAAGTGATTCAAACTTGATTTAAATTATTGTGTAATACTTTTCATAATAGGTAGACATAATATATGTCTCCTTTTTAACTTTTTCTCTGTTTTTATATAGGAATAAAAACAGAGAAAAAGTTAAAAAGGAACCCTATATATATATATTTCAAAAAATCTTTTCCTAGTGCTCGCCTACGTTGTAACAAGAATTTCTCTACAAAATTTCAAATCTCAAGACCTAATAGTTTGAGCTGTGAATTGATAAATCCGTCAGGCAGATTACTCTTTTACATACTATATATATACTATTCCTCTTTTACATACTATATATATATATGGTATGTAAAAGTAATAATCTACTGAAATTTATCAATTCACAGCTCAAACTATTGGTCTTGAATTATTTTAGCCTTGTTACGAAACTACAAAATTGAGGGAGTGCAAATGGTGAAAATACTGCTGTATGTAAGATCAGAAGCCGTTGAAGGTACAAGTGTCAAGCGGAATATTGTAGTTTTTTATGGAAATAAAAAAAAATAGAGGATGAAATGTTGTATAAAAAACCGCTAAAGCTTTTCAGGTCAAAATTTATATTTTAGCTAATCAGTTTTAATTAGAAATGAAGACACACATCGTTCTTAAAAGTAACCCTAAAAGGGGCGAAATCTTTATGTGAAATACTAAAAAACAAACTGTCGGTGCTATTAACAATCAAATTTATATTTTAGCTGCTTATTATAAATGAAAAATAACGACATAAGCATTTTTGGTAAAGTACCTAGTTCTAAAAGGATGAAATAAGGTTTGGAATATTTTATGAAAAAGCGAAAACTGCTATACGGAGTTTTCCCGTCTTTTTTTCCATGCTTAAACCATTTATTCGGTTACTATGAAACTAGATATATATTATATACGCGAAAATGATGCTTTCAAAAAAAAAATTGCTTCATTTTTAGCTCAAATTTTATTTTGATACTAATAGCATTTGCTAAGTCTTCGTTCCAATCAGAACAACGACTGGTAACAGAATTTCAAATTGCTGACAGAAAGAGAAATAGAATTAAAAGTCCAGGCCGAGATAGAAGTCGAGAATGAGACTAAGGTCAGAATGGGGTGTGGGATCAGAATTAGAATCACAGCGTAACCGAAATCGGGACGGGTATCAGTATGTACCGAGACCGAAATTTAAAATAAGCGAGTCGGGCATCGAGAGCCGGGCCGGGACCAGAATAGGTAGCGGATTAGCGATCGGGATTTTGATTTCGTGATGGGGCATTATACAAGATGAACGTATTCATTTTATGCCTACGCGGGCGGAGCCGCGGGCAAAAGCTAATAAGTACAATATAATTAGTGAGTCAGGTCCTTTTAAATTACGTTAACGTATCGTAAAATCATCGCCTATTACGGCACGTTAGTTATCGGTCAAAGGATTTTCCTAGCTAATAAATACATCAAAGCAAAGTAAATAAAGAAAGCAAAGGAAAATGGATTACAAATTTGAAAAATTTAATTTCTAAATTCATTAAATATTCTTAATTCATTTGAATGTGAGGAGAGAATAAAGTGTATTTACAGAAAAGTTATGAAATCATATTTGTGCAAATCTTATCCTAACAGTAGATTTAGATTTTCTATAAATGTATAACTTTCACCTTTCCCAAAGATTAAGATTATAATATTTTATTAGTTAATTACACAGCATTGGTATTCACTCCATCAAAAAAATTTTAAATAGAAAATAAATTGTTGATTTTATTATTGTTACATTATGTTTTTTTAAACATGAATTTATACAACTAATATTTATTAAGCCAAAAAAATTACGCATGATTTCAATATTAAAGCCGACCTATGCCCGGGAAGGACAAAGAAAAATCAAATTAGAGAATCCACAAAAAAAAAATAAAAACGTCCAAACTGTAAGGAAAAATAAAATAAAGTAACGATAAATTAAATTTCATGCGTCGTCTTTTAGTAAATTACCATCCTTACATTAGATTCGATTTGCTAGCGAGCCGCTATTACTGCGGCGCGCTCGCGCTCCCCGCCGGCCGGAGTGATTTCTGTATACGCTAACGTACATCATTTGGGGCGGTGGTGACGTTATTGGTATTATATGGTCGTCTCCATGTTGAATTTTTTTAATTCATTTTTTTTTGTCATTAAAAGCTTTCGCTATCCTTTTGACTTAAAACGTCTCATGGATTTACATGTTAAGCGTTGAGGTTATTTTTTTCTTGCGTGAATCGCTTTGATTAGAGTTTTTTTTTCATTTTACTTTAGCCGTCAGCGACTTCAAGAACTAGTTATTTTAAATTTTTTATACGAAAGATTTGTATATAATTGAATTCATTTCAAAATTAATTTTGCAAATAAATCTAGTAAATACTCAATTAATTTAGGTAATTTAATGGATGCAGGTTTTACTTTTTATTACTTTTTTTGTGAAATTATATATTTCTTATTGACAAGTCTGATGAGTTTTATCGACATATAGGTAATTAAACGTAATAAATATTTGAGAGGAGAGTGTTAAGTAGCGTCTTCATAAACTTTTTCTTATATACGAAAAAAGAATCGAGTATATGTCTAACAGCCTAACAAATGTAGTTCTAAGAATAGTACCTATCGACTTTTTTGATTTTTGATCTTTTATCAAACGAAATTGCGAAGAACAATGTTCTCATCGAATCTGTGCGTGTAAACCAGCAGCACACTACTAGTCTTACAAGCTTCTCACGGTTTCACTATTGCATATGATACTGAAAAGAAAAAACGGAATCGCAAAGTGGGTGTACAGCCACAATTTAAAAAACTCCTTTTTTTTATTCTCATTCTACCAGTAGATCTCGACCAAATTTTAGCGGAACTATCTCGAGGTTAAGCTCTTCCAGATAAAAAAAAAACGAGCCAAGTGCGTATCCAACCTGGCGCAGTGTAGGGATCCGTAGTTGCCTGTCACAATACGCAGATTTAGAATGGGGATTTTTGTTATATACTACGAACCTAATAATTGAGTTCATGATTTAACGAGTAATAAACGTCTTAAATCGAGCCCACATAGGACCGGAGTTAAAGATGTTATGATTTCATATTTGCATAATTTTACAAGTTTCATAAACTTATTTACTATATACTTTACATAATCAACAACGTCATCTAAGTAAATTTCAATGAAATTTGTACAAAATTTTGCTTTTCAGATTTCCAAGTATATTTTATAAGTTGATCGACTATTAGTTATTAACTTGTAACGTCTACTTATCTGTGATAGTTTTCCTTTTAACATCGTTATAAATACTACTGCCGTGAATTTTTTTACATATGCAAGATTAACGATTTGATTAAGCTAACGATTATCCTGGTGTGGAGGACACTCGGTTCATGGAAGCGTACATAATCATAGGAGAGAAGTGTAAGTTCTAGTTTGGATTAGGATCAATGGAAGTGTAGAGACAGCAGTGTGTGAGCGGGAGTCGCTTTGCTCTAAAAACAAATTAGTATTATATAGCTTAATATTCCGCACAATGGGTTCCTAAATTAAAAAAAAAATGGTTTTCAATGCAATTTTTTCTAAATAAGCTTTCCAACGATACCCCACACTAAAGGATAAATGAGAAAAAAATTCTTCTCCACTTTCTGTTCATGGGTATCCCAAAAAAAAAAAATTGTTTTTATTCTACCACTTTATTGGTGTGATTAATTTATATACCCATGCCTAATTACAGCTTTATAGCACTAGGAGTCTTCCATTTAATCTGTGGACAGATAGATGGACGTACGGACGGACGTTATGAAACTTGTTTACTACGGAATCCTTAAAAGTTGGATATGTACAACAACGGATTTATCGCATTACATACCAAAAGGGCAGCGACGGGTCAATCGGTCAGCCGGTCTATATATCAAGCGAATGTAATATAAGAATGGTGAGAAATTTAAAAAAAAAAGAGACAAAAACCATATTTGTTTTATAATTTTTTTTATATTTGGCTCATTTTTCTTCATTGAAATAAGCCACACGCATTGTATATTTTGTTGCGTTGTTGTTGTTTTGTCAGGTTGCAATTACCCCACTGTTTAGTATAATAAAATGCAAGGGTACATTATTTTATTTCAGATTGAAGGTTATATTTAAGACTTCCGCGATGGCTCAGTGAGGGTTGAGGATTGCTAGTGTCTGTTGTTACAAATGCAGCGATAACTTGCAGACCCAACAGCTTTTCATGCTTGCTTGGCACGGAGTAAACGGTTTAATTAGACTTAAGTTAAAAACATATTGGTGACCTTCTATTTCAAACGCATAGTTTTCAACCATAAAATTACTAAAGCATGATTTTTTTTTTCGATTTTCAGCGAGAATAGTTGGTGCCGTACTCACCCACATGTGCCGTAACTATCCACCGATAAATCCTTAGTAAAGTTAAATTTACAATGAGAATGTTTATTGCTATCTTGAAACTTATAAAGTAAAATACATGAACATTTATTTTAAGTTTGTTCAGACATTATTTCAGTGCTTTTGGAAAACAAATTTTTAAAATGACAAAAGTTGTGGTGGAGTTTTATTGTTTTGTATTATACGTGTGAAGTTAATGAAACAATCTCTAAGATTACTCTAGAAAATCTATCTCTTCTCGGAGACCGAGATATGGATTTAAATCAAAAGGAATATCTGAACAAAAATCAGGACTGAGTCTTAGATTAAAAAAGGATTCGGTCAGGGAGTCATTTTAGAGAACATAATTGTCATCGGGATTGTATGTAATATACAGCAGCAGAATTCGCTGTACATCTATGAAGACAAATTTAAAAACGAGCACCCTAGCACCTATACTTACCACGTTTACTAAAAATAATATATTTCAGAAATAGTTTCTTTTAACGCATAAGAAAATGACACGAACGAACGAAACTGCAAATCGGACGTAGATATCCAAATTAAAAAATATATATGAAGACACCCGTCAAATGTCAGCCTTTATCGATGCTGCTGATATTCGCGCGACAGTATAAAGGTTTCGCATAGCGCTTTTCAAAACCCGCGGCCCGAATAAGGTGCGACGCGGCTAATAAAGACGAACAATAAAGCGGGCCTGTTCTATCGGCCCACCGACACCGTTTTGACAACGCAACGGCCGAAATTAAAAGTAATCGCCGTCGTGCACGCAGCCCGCGCCGGCCGCGCCGCCGGAACCGGACCCGTGGAGAATAATAGGCGGGGCGCGACACGGCCGCGGCGGGCGCGCCGGGAAATGCAGCAATGCCATATACGCCGCCACCGGGCGCCCGGGTGGGCGAATACAGTGATTACGCAAACTCCACTTTTATCGAGAGTTTTCGGTATTGAAAACATCATGGTTTATCATTTAACTCTCTGCTATGAAAGCATTTTCATGAAATCATGTTCTAGACCTGCTGCACATTCATCATTTATATTAATAAAGATGAATACACACTAGAAAATTAACGTTTCATTTTAGTTCAAATTTAAGAAAATCAATTGTGTAGTAATTGATAAACTTATCAACGAATATCATAAAATCAAAGTTAAGAAATGTATAATTTCCTACAGGTAAAAGCATGTATAAGGAGCAAAATGTCTAATTTGAAACAAATAAAAGTATTTAATGTAAAATGTTAAAGATCATCCCATAAAATAAATTAATTGTGAATTCAAAGCTGTATAGTATCAAATAAAATTATATTTTATTTGTTTACATGGACGCACGCCTATTTTCTATAAAAGTAAGCAGAGATCATAGATCCCCACACGGTATGACCTTTACACATCTCCTTTTGTTCGCTGACACGTGAATCGTCGTGCAAGCTCGTCGAATTGGGATACTTGTTATTAGGCCCTAGTATAAAATGCCCCCAATGTATTTGAAATAAGGTTTTCTAGAACACCTCTTGCCGATCTCTTCAGTAGTATGTCGGCAAGGGGTACTCCAGAAAAACATTTGCTTTGCAGCCTTGTTTTTGCAGTCGACTTTCATTCATCCTTTCCAGATGGCCAAACACAACAACATTCTACTCTAGTCTCTATATCTTCTTCCAAATAAGTCCGTTTTTTAAACACCTCCTTCTTCATCCTATTTAGAGAACAGATAATTAAACACATAATATATACTACGTAATTATTATTGTTTCTTCTGACAAACACAATATTCTCTACCGTACATAACGTAGAGATTAGAACTCCATTATAGATAGCCACGCGCACCTGTCATGACTCTCTTTTACTAATATGTGCATGTACATGTATATCACATTTACTTTCATACTTCTTTTCTTAATATGATCGTTCTTTGTTATTCATTCTAAATTAAATAACAAAAAAAAAATGTCACTTATTACGCTTATGAATACAACATAAAAAAAGGGGAATAACCGTCAGTCCAGTTAATAGCAGAATAGGACTCCGCTTGTGGAATATCTAGATTCGATTGAATCGGATCCACGCTATTATACAATTATGATTGCGGTAGTATAACTTTTGCACAAGACAATTTTTCGATAAGTTCTAAGTAAACCTCTACGTCTACGAAGGTACAGTGTTGATTCTATAATGTTTAGTTTATTTAAACAATAATCAAAAGTAACGTAACCACGATAATTTCATAGTTCAAATATTAAATACCTTATAAAAAAAAAAACTTTAGTTAAGGACGTCTATTTTTAAACGAAAAATTCGACATTATTTTATATTGTTTTACAAGCTTCTATTTAACATCCTATTAATTCTGGAAGACATCAGCATCTTAATGACTCTACCTTTTTTTTATATTTTTGTACTAAGTTTCAACTTCATATGCCTAATAGGTTTTTATATGCATAATAACCTAACAGCATGTTTTTTTCCTTTTGGAAGAAAACCTACTGCGATGGATACATACGAAAGATTTATAATAGTGATTATAAATCTTTCGGTTTATTTACGATAGTTACGAAACATTAAAATTGGCGAAAATTGATAACGTCATTTGAAAGTATTAATGTATTTTACATTCAACTCACAGGGGCGTAGATGCGCTGTAAGCGGCGATCATAAAGTTAACGGCTGCATCAAACGAACAAGCCGTTAATCAAGAAAAGATTAGAGCCCATCGAAACTTCAATTTTAGCGGTCGGCGGGGCGCGCGTCCGCCGCGCGAGCGCCGGTCCGGCTGCGGGAGCGCTTTAAGACCGAGTGTACCTCCGAGGTGCGTGTTTTAAACTTTACAGCACGGGCCATCGCTTTAACTTAAAGTGGCGTTGTTAACGTCGGGCAAATGCTGCCGGGAGTCGGCCCCATGACCGACTAAATGGAATGTTGCATTTATTCAAGTGGCGCACTCGTCTCGCGGTTATTTAAAAGTAGTTTTTTGATGCTTTCACATTTTTCTAGTGTAGCGTTAGGAATTGAATTTGAGTTGATTTATCGGATTACTTGTGTATATACTAATTATGAAAGCTCAAAAGATTACAATATAAACAGGTATTGAATAATCATTAAGAATTGACTGTTCTGTAACATTCCATGTGGATTCTGAAATATAAATTGAACACATTTGTCTCTTCATACCATTATTCTGAAAGAAAAACAGTAACAAGAAATTTTTACACCATTGATCTAGGTGGGTGAGGCATATATTGTTATATGTATATGATGTGTATTTGGGTATTACCGAAAGTTTAATATATTCACATGGTTCAGTACCTGTATGAAAAGTTTGGTATTGTTGTTGCTAGTCGATTGGTCAATTATGTTCATATATAAAATACATTGAATAAAATATCAATAGTTTTCTAGTGTCCTAAATTTTTACTTCTTAAACTATTAAACTATAAGCGTCATAAAAAAGCGCAATAAAATGTCGCCACTCATATTAGGCTATGGACTATTTTAGATTTTTTTATGATGATTATGTAAATACCTAGCAGAAAATTTATGTTTCTACTTAGCATCTGCAAAACAGTTTAAGCGAATCTCTTTATGAAGTTGACCGAAGATCAATTTATACAAGAAAAGTTATACTAGAGAAAAATGACGATTATCGAGTATGAAATTGTCTTTTTGAAAGTGACAAAAACAAATACCAATCAAAATCGATATATCTCAAAGTAAAATCTCATCAATCTACAATATTTTTTAAAGATTTTAAACATCAACTGAATTTTGAGACAGCCGCAATAAATCAAATCCATCCGAGTAATGTGTCAGACATAATCGCGATGGTATGAAGTGGTGCGAGGGCGGCGCGGCGGTGCACGGCGCCTTAAAGATTGTGTTCCGTCCACTTAAGTACGTAAGTGAGTTGACGGGCCGGCCGGGCTCGCACTAATTGGATCACAATCGGAGCCATTCCGAGCTCTCTGCGATTTGCTGCTCCCTGTGACGTCCCCCGCACGCTCCGTTGGAGGCCTATAGGCTCATTGGAGGCCTTTCTAACGACCGGTCGCGTACGTCCCGGTTTTGTTCCAGCCCGTTCTCGGGGAACGTTACTTACATGGGAGTCATGACGCATATACTGCTTTCCTTCCGTAGTTGTAACCCATTTTCCTTTAGAAACTTAAATCTTATCGATGTTAATAATTTATATTTATTCACTTTATTAATATAAAAAAAAAACTGTTATGTGTTTTTGTGAAGCAAAAAGTGCTTATTCTACATTTCATTTAAAATTATATTGAAAATATTGTAGTCGAGAAGATCAATTCAATCAATGTAGTTCACATGATTTGATTTCATTTAATTTCATATATGTATATAGATGTCGATAAATCAAAAACAAGTAATATTAATAATATTTGCAATTAACTTGACGAACTAAAATTTATTTCGTGCTTCTACATATACATTAGGCGAGCATGTCTAGACTCAATCTATTTACCGAGACAACTTCAAGGCGTCTATCTTAATGGCCGTCCGTTAACATCAAATCGCACAAAATATCTATGATCTTCGGGGAGCGCAATTACTCGCTCGTCTGGACGGGGCTTAGTGCAGTTAGGCCTCAGCGGAAGCTTCGCCATTTCCTGAGGGCGAATTTCATTACCATTCGCTTGTGCGGTAATCCCGCCCAGGCGAACGCTCTAATCTCTCTTCCATAGTTTGATTCCAACTCTAAAACGCCTCAGTTGCTCCATTTTTGCTCATAATCCATTTTTAATTGGCTCTCTGGCAGATTATTGTTGAATCAAAAACCACTGGATAGAGACTCATTCGGCGAAGAAACGTTTGCTTAAGCCGACAGATGTGCCGATAGACTTTATCTCGGTTCATTCATTAAACAAGAAAAGTCCAATAAGATTTATTTTCACTTCAGAATCAAGATTTTGCATCAAGATTGTATTTCGTTCGAGATTTGTTTGATCTGAAAAAGAAGTTGTAGGTTTCGAGAAAACGCTTCAGTGGTTGCATTCTTTTTCAATCTTGATAAAACAGTGAGAATAAACAAATCGGTTTACGAACGCAGTCGACTTTTACTTTTACAGTGTCGTAGTTAATACTAACAAGAACCATTTATTTATTTTACTGACTTAGATTTTAAGACGAAAAACAAAAGTAGTTTTTACCTATGAATCACACAAAATTGTAGAATCAAATAATATATAACAATAAATAAGTAATAATGAAAACAAGTAACAGGAATAAAAAATTAAAACCATTTTAGCACGAATACAATATATATTTCGTTTTTATTTATTCATAAACTCGCACCTATTTCCCAGAAGGGTATATGTAGAGTCCCTTTGTCAATAGGCCACCGATTCGGTCTACATAATTTTTTTTCTATACATTTTATTCGTTAGCCTATTTTTTATTTATTCCCTCTAGATGGCCAAACTAATATATATATATATGAGTGTGTGTGTGCGTGTGTGTGGGTAGGTATGTATATATGTAGATATATATATAGGCAAGCATTGTTGTATCAGGTTTATTTTAGGGAACATACCCATACTACGTGACCCATATTTTACAACTTCCCCTTCGGTGACCAACTGTAGTATATGTTGAGACCCATAGTTTTCACGTAGTAATTCATAAATATTATTTTAAATCATTTTCTTTTGCTAACAGAAAGTTAATATAATCAACGAGAAAAAACTTATGTAAAAACATATTGTAACAGGTACTTACGTTTTACTACAAATAGAATACTATATAAGGACATCATTTTTTAATGAGTACAAAAACTATCAGTTTTAAATCAGCTGGCGTCCCGGCATATTTGCGTTAGTGTTGCCATCTGTGAGTTTAAAAAAGTGCTAAACGCTGCGCGTCATAATTTGAATATATCTCCGGAAAAAGCGCGAAAATTCTCTGACTACGTGATAAAGCCTTAAGCCCCTTCCCCGTCCTGTGACTAATCGTAGTATTTTGAAGACCCCACCGTAAACAGGTCACGTAGTATGGGTATGTTCCCTTACACCGGTACCTAGACATAAGTGCCTAGGCTCCCCCACAACCTTTTCTGCTCGAAGGGCTTGGACCATAAGCCCTTCGCGCCGACACAGGGTTGGGCTGGCCCAGCACAGGTTAGGTTGGCATATAAGCATTACCATTAACAGTTTTTGCTATTTTATATTTTTGAATAGTTTTGTGAACAAGAGTTTTTTTTTATTTGTGATTCAACTAAAATTATTACGATATACATCATAATTTCATAATATTAATTTCAAATTCGTTTCTAACACTGATACGTATATACCTTCTGGACCATAGATATGGAGTATGAATAATAAATATCAGTTGTGAGCACGCCTTACAAGGAAAAGTGAAACACCTCCTCATAAAATTCGACAAATTCATTACTGCGATCTCAGTCCCGACTCACGGCTCGCCGCTGAAAACTGTGAAACGGCCATTATCGCAACAAAATTGGCAACAGTCGTCAACGAGTCGCAGCCGGCCGGATTAATCGAAGACTGCAGTAACGATTACTCGATGATTAATGCTCGCACGGCGACGCCATCTGCCGAATTAATTGCTTCATTTCCCCTCGACGGCGTCGAATGGAATTTTGTATTTTCGATCCGGCGCAGTGGCGCGGCATCGGCGGCGCGATGGAGCGATTCGCCAGCGAGTTTTTAGCGACGTCTGCGAATCGACATTCAGGTGTGAGGCGGTGATGAACCCAGTGATTTATTTTTATTTTATGACTTGAGTTTTTACTGAGCCTAAACGTAGCAGTTGTGCCGTTTTGGTTCAATTACAGTAAATAATGATCATTCTCAATTTCATCTAATTTCATAGAAATAAAATGTTCAGGTGTATGTATGACATCCGTTACGGCGATATTGAAAAAACATTCAAAATAAATAAGCATGTAACATTTTTGAGAAAACTAGAAGCGATGAATATCAATTCATTCACCATAATTCATTCAGAGAGTATTAAATAGATCGATTATGAATATTTTGAAAATATCACGTGTGGCCTACAATATGGACAAATAATTGCTTCTGAAAATATGAAAATACGAAATCGTGTGTCGGAGCTGCTCAAAGTAAACGAGTTACACTTCTTCGTAAGCTACAAAACTTCGACAATGGCAGCCTCCGCGTGATTTTCTGAATACGTGTGATTTTTCAAATGTCATATTTTTTTGTAACCGCTTTTCCGACCATCCAAATAAAGTTGGCCATTGTTAGGATACTTTTTAGAATGTGTTTTTGCCTTTTTTTCCAAGGGCTTTGTTATGGAAAGTTCATTCGCTTTAGAAGCGGCGCGGGGTGAGGCCGGAGCCTCGGTTGAGCTTTCGGCTTCGCTCGGTGAAATCACTGAAGAAACACGTGAATAACTGTTGTATCGCAAAGTTTTGTCCTTGTACGATAACTAGCTAATTGGTTGAAATGTATTGGCGATATTCGTTAAATCACAGACATAATAAATAATTGATCTTTCTATTTGAGTACCGTTAATAGTCACAATTTACAAAAGAAAACATAGACGGAAGTGTAATCGCGTACGTATTGTAATATTCTTAACAGATAATACGAATAGGTGAAAATTTCTGAATTTGGTGTCCACTGAAAATATAAACTTACTTAAAAAACTGGAACAATCTTAGTGCTTGAATAATTGGAGCTTATGCTTTTGCTACTGTTAATTTATTAAAATTACGCATTTTAACAATTGCATATATTTATGGTAAAATAACAACAATGAGAAAATGGAGCACCCTAAATATTTTTTCCTCGATATGATTGGGCAAAGAAACCATATTTTGCAACGTAAATATATATCTTAACACATTACACCACGTACACATTAAACTATTGTACGACTAATTGACGTGTAAGCCGTTTGTTTTCAATCGAGCCTAATGAGGCGAATCACAGCTAGGTATTAGATTTCTCAAACATTTTAAGCGGGCCATAATGTATTTTGTGATAAATGACACAAGCGTCTAAGGCATCAGCGCCGGCGGCTATCCGTCGATGGCTGTCACGGCCCTCATTGGAGATCGGCGGGCTTTTCATCTGGAGGCAAATAGAATTTCACACTTCGATCGCTCTCACAATAAATGTAACGAATTGGCTTTGAAAGAAAAGCGTCCTGAATATTGTATTTAATAAATGACCGTTGATAAATACATATTAAAGACGATAAACAAAATGTTTACTGTAATATTTAAGAAATTAAATTAGAGTTTTAATCGTCGACCGACGAAAGTTTTTTGATATTATATTTTTGCGATTTAAGAAGATTTCATTACCCTTTACAATAAACAACTGCATTTTTATTGTAAGGAAAAATAAATAAACATCACAAAAACAAAATCATGCGTTTTCGAGCAATAAAATTTTATTGCATGACTTTATATGAGCCGCGGTGACCACCTACTTTTTGGTGGCTCGAATGCTCGTTTGCTCCTCGATCTGCGATAAAAAAACTGCGTCTTACTTAAAAGTTTAATACTAGAATTTATGATTTTACATCTTTATTTGTAAAAGTAAAAGGACTTTATAATTTAATTAATCCTCAATTCTACTATGCTTATATTATTCTATTGAAAGTGCGTTATTTGGTTCCTATCAAAGTAAAAACTCTACTATTACTTTAAAAAGCATCAGGTACTGCTGATGATTCTGAAGATATAAGTTCTACGAGAACATTTTTTTTTTTATTTAAATGCACAAAAATAGCAAACAGTTCCATTTCCCGAAAGTTTTATGAATTCCTAACAATCCCGATTGAGTAATAATACCCTGAAATTTATAGGCACTTCGTAATGTCTATCTTAACCGCAAATATCAAACTACAGGGACACGGCTATTCCACGAGAATATAATACACTAATACGGCTAATTCCCAGGGAACATTCGTCCCGCCGCCGACGAATAACTGATAGATATCACGAACCTGGAACGACCGCTGTATTCACTTCAATCAATCCCAATCGAATGCGTTCAGACAACAACCTCATCTGCTTGACGGGGTTGTTTGTTTCGGAGAGCGGGCGGGCGGCGCCGTACCGCACGTGCACATTTCTGCCATTCATCTGACACAGCATACGGTGAGCGATGTATTCCAATGCCGTGACGCGACGGTGATCTCGTCCGGTGATGTAGTTTATTAAAACAATATCGCACAGTTCCGAATAGGATCCGCATAATAACTTTTTTGTATTAAAATTTTGCGTATAATTGTGTATAATAGAATTATAATCTTAATTATTAGTCTAACACTGAGATATGTTTTTTATAAATTATTTTATAACATTAGCATAATTTCGTATTGCACAATACGTATTTTAATACAAATCCAGTATACCCGGTAGACCTTCTTCTACCTTTTTCGTTAAGTAGCGTGCCCGACCAATATACGTCCGCATTTTTACCTACGAAATAGAATGAATTCCTTCATCTTTCATATCGCCCGTCTTGTTATTAATCTCGACTTAGGCCTCACTTTCGCTCGCGATTCTGACTCTGATCCCACTCTCGATTCTAGTACCGGTCCGGTTTTCTATTCCGGTTGTTTGGAATTGGACAAATCTTAATATCAAAATAAACTACACCTCAACTATATTACTTTGCGAAAATGTTATCTTTTTGTATGTGAAAGTATTTAACAAAGCCGGTTCTAATGACAGGCAAAGCCGCGTATTTGTTCTAACTATAGTACAAATACGCGACTTCACCCGCATGGACTAAACTTCTATCAGTTATTTATTTCTGTGTATAAATTAATCATTATTAGGTTTGTGCGGTTTTGTTTATTGTTTTTTTTTAACGTCTATATCTTCTGATAACCACTTTTTGCAATAAAATGTAATAGATGCTCATTTTCAGGATGCAAGCTACCTCTCTGGAAAATTTATTCAAATTGGTCGGTGATTTAGTTATGGAAATTCAACAAACATGCTGACATCAGCTATATCTCCTATTCTTTTGAACTTTTGCGCGTAGCTCCGTCTTTCTAAACAATTATTAATCTCATAAACCAAAAAACGACACCATAATCAACTCGAAAGGATAATTCTGTGTTAATAAGAAAAACTTATGCAAATTTCAAAGAAATTAGTCTACCTTTAAGAGTTTTTAATAATTCTCTGCATGTGCTCGATTTCATCTCATTTTACATCTTGATTTTGGTTCTGCTTCCGATATCGATCTAGGTACACCTTTGATTCAATTCTGATAAATTATCTCATTTTAAGGGTTTTTCAATTTTAATATAGGAACCCTAAATATTTCCTTTATAAAGTTACCCTAAATATAAGCCCGTAAACTTCTTTATTTTCCAGTGAAAGCCGCATCATGATCGGTTCAGCTCTTCCAAAGATATCTCGGACAAACAGACAGACAGATGGATGGATATAAAAAGGTTATTTTGTTTCATGTAAACCTTGCCCTGAAAATTATGAACACAAGAAAAAAGAAATAAGCCAAATCGGTCAAGCTGTTTTTGCGTTTTAGAGAGATTAACGAAAAACAATTGATTTTTATGCTTAAATAGATTATTAACAAAGGTTCGTACAAAATTATTCGTAACGTGTATCGTTCAATACAAGTCTCACAATTTTTATAATATTTGGAGACGTTTTCGGGTTTTATTACCGGTGCTGTTTAAGATATGCAAAGAAAATATATATGTTTTTGATTTTCATTGTACCTAGGTGTTTTTGCCGACTTTTTTGAAATCTATTTTTTTACAAAAACAAAAGTAGGTAGGTAATAAACTCTATTACAGGTGTGTAGTTTCAAAAGATAAATTTGAATATTTAAATTTAGTTTCAGAGTTAAAAGATAAATTATTCGAATTTATCGTTATTATCAGACCTATTCAAATTTTTTTTTCACGTTTTCCGAAATATTAAAATGGATACGTGTTAAGCTAATTCAAATGGCACAAAAAAAATCCTTAGTTACTAACTAATATTTTATTATCTTTTATTTTCTCTCAGTGACTAATACTTAAAAGTGTCTTTATTCATTATACTATATTTGTAAAATACAATAATATTATACTTTTAATAATAGTTTAAAATATAAAAGTATAAGACAAGTATAAAAGTTTAAAGTACTAAAATCAAAATTAAATTAAATTAATTAAACTACAAAATACTCTTAAAATACCCTTTAAGAATGTCTTTAGCAATCTACCTTATATTAGATATTCATTCAGGGTTTTATTGGTATAATACATGCGGCTAATTGAGATGGGATATACATACGAACAAAATCACGTGAATTCATATATGAGAAATTCCAATAAGAAAATCTTAATAATAAGAATCAGAGATTAAATTTGACAATATGTTTATCTTATATTGTGCCCATAAATAATGTTATATATTTAGTAATAATAATAAATATGTAATTATTATGTAAGTCTAATGTGCCGTCATAATACATTGCCAGTTTTATTGAATTGAAGCAATTCATAAAAAATGAATAAATTAGAAGGAAAAGACATATATTATCGTCGTAAATGTAACTATATTATCATGTGTTTGAAATAAATCGTGTATTTATTTTTTTAAAACAATTAATAGACAGACAAATCATATGTACAATTATGTACAAATTGAAAGCACAGTGGAGGGCATACCCAAAAAATTGACAGAAACTGCAAATAATTTTCTATACAAATAGAGAAGATAATACTAGTTTTAAGAAAAGACATCATAAAGTTTAGCAAGCATCCAAACAGGTAACTCCTTTATAAATTGACGGCAACCGACCCGGTTTGTGCCAGGAGTCACGCGCACGTCCCGATAACGAATACAAGCGCCTTTCATTTTATGTCTCTCTCGCATTTACACCTCTCGCGTAATATACATGGGATTGGCAAACCCAAAAACTATATTGTTTTTGACATACTTAAAACATATAGTATTTTATTTAATTAATTAAAATTATTACATACACATGATAATTGAAAATGATTGAAAAAGAGATCTTTCGAATTAAAAAGCGAAGGAGTACACTTTATGTCCACGCGAGTGAAACCGAGGACGAATCGAGTATGAATATAGTCAACGAGTAATGAGAGGATCGCTATCAGCAATCACATACCTTACTTATCGGCTCAACGCAATAGTCGAACGGTTCTAAGCGGGTCTAAGCAAGTGAATAATTAGATGGAATTGATTCACAAAGTGTGATTTAGAAAATAAACAACATCCGCTGTCGCGTCGATTCCGAATTTATTGTTAAAACGTTGGCGGAGCTAGTTAACATAATCCCGTTTGGACGCGGACGAAGTTAGTTTCGCGATCGTCCAATATTTAAATTCGTACACAGCGAGGGTCGATTCGCGGGCGTATTTCGCCTGCCGGAGTATTTTTTCCAAAAGCGATTTCACTTTCGGCCGAGTCGATTCGATAGCGATAATAATTATCGCGAACGCTCGTGGTGTTGCCTCATTATCATACAGATGAGAGGAGACGAGACAAAAAGTAGAGCGTTCTCTGATTAATCAAACGAATGGACCGGTACTGTAAGCCGTTAATACGCATGTCCATGTTAATTCGCCATTTAGGCAATTTTAATGTTTCGCAGATGTTTTAAAAATCAACTATAGCTTTTAGTAAATAAGAATTTCCGGTAACAAAAACGCCATGTAATATATTCATAATTATTATGATATATGCTGAACTTACTAGTTTATTCATATAGATAGGAAATTTTGGCATCCTTACCAGAACAACCGCACGGCGTGTGTAAGTGTATACGAGATGAGAGAAATCGAAATTTTACGCTTTCTTACAGAGTTAGTTCAGTAATAAAGCATTAAGAGCCATTTTTTATTATGCCATGTTCATAAAACTGTTTTAAAAGTATCGCTATTCAAAACAGACAATCCTAAATAAGCCCCAGATTTTTATGTTCGGATTAATAGTATAAATACTTGAGTGACATCGGGTATAAATACTAGCTTTTCTTTTTGAAAAATATTCCCATTTGCGCGTATAGCAGAATCACCAAAGTCGTACGGTAAGTCTAACGAATGATTTAGGCATGCGAAGAATACGAAAAAAAATTTATTATGTAGTCTGAAAGTAAATGCGACGACTGGTGATGCGGTGGTTTGCCCACCCGGAAAGGATGAATTAAAGTAGACTGACAAAAAATATGTATAGAGTGAATGTGTGTGATAGAAGGGTTGGCGAGGGTCGCCCTAGAAAATCCTTCTCATACCAAAGTGATATATTAAAAATGGGTTAAATTTTAAACACCCGAAATCGATGAACCTGCACGAAAATATTGATGGATGTCAATGAAGTAAAAGAGATATGCAAATATCGTATCATGTGGGAAGCTATAGTTTCTGCCTACGGTTACGGGAAATAATCGTCTGCATATGCAAATATAATAACAATTTACTGCATAATTATCACCCCCCCTTAATTTTGAAAAATCAATCCATCAATTTTAATATGCAATATTTACCTTAAGTTTCATTGTATTACATTCCAAAAAAAGTTTCAAACGAAATTCGATCTTCCTTTACCTCCATGCACCTTAAAAAGTAATTTTAATTTTTTTTTCTCACTACGTTATTTAACTACAGTAGCTTTTGAGATTTCACTATCGATCAGTGGGTGAGTTATATTTTGTTTTTAAATATGTACTAGCTTTCGCCGGTGGTTCCGTCTGCGTAAACATAAAATGGATTCCTTTATTTTGTATATCAACCGACGACGCTTCAGTCATGATTCCGAGCCGTACTCGTTTCTCCATTCTGTTCCCTCTTCTGCTTTTAATGCCGATTTGTCTCAGTCTCAATCCCGACCGTGACCCTCTCTTTTGATTCCTAACTCGGTCTCGGTCTAAGTAGATTCCGTGTTATGGTCACGCTCTCCACACCGATCCCACTTTTGATTCTGATTTTGGCACTGATCTTCATTCCGAATCCGGTCACGCTCTTGAGTCTGTTCGACGTCCTTCCTGATTACGATTTCGATTCCGCTAACAATCAGGGTTCAAATTCGGACGAACCCGGGGAAAATGCTAGTATCAAACTAAATGTTAGGCTATATTAGACGGAGATAGTGTAGTTTTTTTATGAGCGAAAGTATTTTAAGAATTAGCTCAGGAGTTCGATTCAATAGTACAAATATGCAGACGAAGTCGGGTACGAATGCTAGTTTTTTCATACCTATAATCTTCACGCAAGTACAAGCAATAAATTGACAATGTTTTATCGCAATTGAAGGCGCGGTATAACAGCGCAAAATATACAAGCAAAAAAAAAATATTTTCATATATTACAAAAGGAAGACATATGTATTCTAATATTTTCTTAATTAATTGATATTTTTTTAATTATCAGCAATATAACTCGTTGTGTTACTCTTAAGAATATTTTATTTATTTTTAACACATTTGTCAATAGAATATTTAACATTTGAAGATTATTTGACACGAAACTTAGTAAAATAACTGCTTCTTATACGAAATCCGAAAGTTTATCTTATTACGAAAATATACTAAATATTCATTTATTAGTCGTACATCACTTTTCCCAATGAAGTAACGTATATTTTTAACGAAATGTAAACTTCCAGTTTTTTGAATATTTATATTTTCTTAATTAAATTAAATTCACTCTTAATATCTAAGATAATTGATTACCTCAAACGTTTATGTAAGTATTTTTATCCTTTTTTATATAAGCACGATATAAAATGTTACAATGAATCAATAATTAGTATTAAAACTCAAACAATCAATCAATAATATCGATGTTTATAAACGAAAAGAAAATATTTATTCGCACCGAAACGCTTTAGCGTCGTAGGTAGTTGGTAAAGTCGTAGCTGTAGCTTCTTAGCTCTCAACGTCGTAGCGTCGCGTCGTAGCGCCACCGCGTAGACTACGGACGCGCGTAGTTTAAAACGACCGTAGTCAGTAGTCCACGGCAGTTGCGCGCTCTTTACAGCAATTTGCCACTTGAAACTCTTTAAAACTATCACCATAACTCCATGCTCACATTCTGTCACGGCAGTGCGCCGGAGTTTGGGCACGGCCGGCGTACTTGCGCTTTCATAGTTTATTCAACTTTAGCTTTAGTCATTATGATATAATGATTTAAGTGAGTTGTGAACTACAGCTATATCATCAGTGAACAAAAATATGCTAGCGTGCAAAACCGTTTAATGAAATTCTTGAAAATAATCCATTATTTCACTTTTTTTTTGTCATGAATCCGACTAAACATATTGGTAAGAGAAAACGTGGACCTCAATTCAAGAACTGTAAGCTTATACGTATTAACCGTCAGGCACTCCCCATAAAAATGACAGATGGTTTTTCAGCTTTTGTTTGATATTACTAACTTAGACAAAACGACAAATACCTAAGCTACTGGAAAGAACATTTTTAATTGTATCGGAAAAATAAAATTCGGAATAAAAAATTCTAAATAGATGTAGAGTTTAATAGTAACTTCGATTTTTTTAATTTAGTATCTAATATAATATTTCTACTAATTATATAGAAAATGAATTATTATAGTTAATTATTACAAAGCAGATCCCATTTTAAAGTATTGTATTCGGAACGCGTGATTCATCATATTCCTGTGAGTATAAGATAGTGCAGATAATTTTCATAAATTGATGAGATATTAAAATGTTTTCCATCACTACCATCTCACTTATTATGCGCTATCAAGAAAGCTTACCGATCCAATTTCATGCCTTCGTGAACGCTTGCACCTATGGTTTTACTACCACGAAAATTTTGCTAATACTAATTTATGTTTCACTGTTAAAAAGTGAACCTTTATTTTCGATTCTCTGTTTTATATAAAATGATAACAATGGCGTTAGTATTTTCAGAATTAACATAAATCGATGACGCATAAATGAATAAACATATTTAAGATAAATATATTTGTCAATATTCTAATGGTTTACTCGAATGTTGTCATGTACAAATTCACATATTCTCGAAGTAAACAAAAAGGAAAACAATAATAAGTGTTATTAGTGCCGACTATACTTTAGTTGTAATAATCGGTTTATAGTTCTATCCGAAGGAGGAAAGGTTACATTAAAAATTTGGTTGCCTGTAAAGTCGGTATACGGGCGAAAGTTTTACGTGACAACGACTTTGAATGGTAAAATCATTTTAATGTGAATATTCATTCGTATAGTAGGAAGAAGGATGAAATAATAGTAACAATTTAAAACATTTATTTATACAAAGAATTATATTTAAAACATTAATTTATACAAAGAATCTCGCACTGAATTTCATATTAACAAAATTTTATTTTTACCTTTACACATACATACGTATTTATATACAAATATACATACAATAACTTGCAATACATTTGCAAGCTATGCACTAATTCTCTAGTGCTGCGCGCGCGCGGCAGACCGATCATAGTTGAGTGGGAGAGAGACGCAAGGCATTCGGCGGGCCTCTCTCTCGTTCGGTGACTCATCGTTACGTTACCGAGCGTTACACTTTTTCATAAGTGACTCCCAGCCGCAACCTAATTTAAGACGTTGTCACGTCAAAACAAGCTAATATACAAATTGTAATGTAATCCTTTTAAGGGTAACGTACTGTTCGCAGGGCCTTTCGCCCGAAACGACACTACTAACGGTTCACCAAACGGTTGTAATCTACGCATATTCCCTTTCAAACTAACTATATTTGATGTCGGACGAGTCCGCGATTCATGGCGTTTTATGTGCGACCCTACCTTCAGTTAAATTGAGATTACTACAAAATCGCAAAACTTTACGACTTCACTAAAACAATTTACGAGGTCCGCTACTTTGCTTTATTGGTTTCGTAGTTGAACGCCGTCGGTGCGCTTTTAAAATATTACGGAAGGCAGTTCGCGAGTTTTCATCACTTTGGCTCATTCGAGTGTCAAGTGCTGCGTGCCGCGCGGCGCGGGGTGCGGCCCGCGTATCGTCGCGAAACAAAGCCCGCCCCCGGAAAGCCTAGAAAAAACTGGATGCTCCTTACAATAGTTCCAACTTTCGAGCCGTAGACAAAGGGACTTCCTCCGTTTCGACGAAAAACTCGTCCGCGCCAGATGATGTGTCTATGGCGAGAAATTTCAGAAAAAAAAAAAGGAAAAAGTAACTTCCACGTGCCTCCGCGTACGCGTAGAATTTTTAAACAAGACATTTTTTTTTCCTTACATCTCGCTGAAGAGAACTGTAGCCGGATGGAAGTGAATAGACAAAAGCGGCCCTCTCTGTACTCCGTTACATATCTGGCGCGAGCGAGAGCGAATGTAGATGAGCCGGGCGCCCGCTTAACTACAAACACAAAAGTCCTTACATAAATCTTGTCCTCGGAGGGGCTGGGAGCGGGGGCGCGGCGCCGCACCTCGCGACTCGCTGCTCCAAATGAGATATGCTCGATAACAACCTAAATTAGAGCGTCGCTTTTTACTTCGCCAAACAGAAGTGACATATTGAAATTGTGCTAACACTGTTTACATTGCTGCGTTTATGCGAGAAGACTTCTTCTGATACGTTTTCAACAAATCATTTTATAATATTTTCAACGAGAAGTGGACTTGAAAATGAAAATGGATGAAAAAAACTTTTGTAAAGTATCATGTTCTGAATACTAATTGATTATGAATTTTTGAAAAAATAAAATATGCTGCCAAAGTTAAGCAATTACCGAAATATAAAAGAGAGCATTTAATAAGCTTTATAATAAATGATACATTAATTGATATACGTATATACAACAATAGTCACCTGGAAACACTATGGGAAGAACTGTCTTTCTACTTTATTATTTCGTTTGAATATTTAATATATAGTTATCATTGAAATTTGAAATCAACCAATTGAGCTCTTTACTTATAATTTAAGCCGAACTAGGACTCCATAACATCGAAGAGCATAACATTACAAAAACGATTTGGGGTATTTTTTTTATCTTTAATATAAATTATATGAGCCAAATGTAACTTAATGTATTTTAGTATAATGTAATACTTTTTTTTTTGCAAAATGTAGCCAATAGATTTTATCTTGTATTACGTTACAAAGTACGAAATCGTGAATCTAACTAATAAAAAATCATTTTATATAATACTATAATTTTAATCAAAATAACAAAATTTTATATATTTCCTCGTGACTTTTCACGAGATTTATCTCAAAAAAAAAAAGCAGAAATAAAATATTTTTTAACACGAACCTTATAATTAAAGTCGAGTCCCTCCGGCAAAAAAAAAATACAATTATTTTAAAGGTACACTTTGAAAGGATAAAAGGTCTTACACAATGGAACTAAGTGAAGCAAAACAAACGTAGAGCGACCCGCGCCGCGCCCGATAGGCCCTGGCGGCGCTCCGGAGATTAGGGCCCTTCTACGCGGGGCCGTGCATCAAATACCCTACAAGTTTATTTCTACTAAACGATTTCAATGAAAATGAGACTATAAACTTCCCGGGCGACGGAGAATGATTCTATTACGAATATGAAATGATATTACCGCGGATGGATTATAAGAGGCGCGAGCAGGTTCCTCGAAATGAAATTGCTCCTGTACGGGATACGTTCCGAGGATAAATGAAATAATTCGTACGAATAATGTCCGGCGAAGGAGGCCGCGCCCGTTAAAATTGAATCCCCGTTTCGTGTTTGTTGCTTAATCGAAAACCGGATATTTGTATAAATATGCGACGGCGTTATTTCCGGGCGCGGCGCCTTATTTCGCGAAACGAACTTTACGTTTCGTAGTTAATTGGAAATTCTCCGATAAACTTAGTTATTTGTTAACCTGGAGAGATAGAGTGCGGAGCGCGTAAATGACTCATTTGTTTAAGGTGCCCGCTTATCGGCGCCGGGGATTCGGGCCTGCCGCGCGCGTGTGGAGTTAAATTGACCAGCCATCGGCTCGGTCGTTGGAGAATGAATGGAATGAACGTACGCTTTGTGTGCTTACCGACTCCCTTTTATGATTTATGGCTTTCTATGCCCTTCGTGTTTATGAAGGCCATTTCTTTTGTTATGTTACCACATTTGTTATTAAGTAGTCGATATACGTTTCAGTTATTTTCTTACTTCAGGCACGTGAAGTCTATTCTCGATTTACCTGAAACAAACGAAAAGTTTTCTTATTGATTGTTTTAAACGAAGTCGTTTGATAATTATAATTAATTGATTATAATCAAATGATAAAATAAAGTCCTTTTACACATTTATTAATTATGTGAATAAATTAAAAACAATGTTAGTAGAATTCTTGTAGTAGTTCAAAATAATGTGTAAGATCTAAGCTCAATAATGAAGAAAATAGTTGTCAATTATGAAAAGTTGGCACTCTTGAATATACTCCAACAGAAGCGCCAATTATAAGCCGCACCTTAAAATGATATAGTTGAAAATTGAACATCACTTGGTTCTTCCTACTAACTTTCTTTTATACATTTCGCACCAACGAAATAAGTTCTATCAAATTATGCATTACGAAAGCTAAGGGGCCACATAACAAAAATGATAGGTGATCATGGCCGCCCATTAACATTGGCAACCAGAAATAATCACCGGTGTGTTGTTTGCCTTTTGGGTAGGAATGGGATAACTGATGGAGTGGGGAATAAGTCACGAGAACTCTAAGTTGGACGAAACGCAATAACGAAAGCTCCTACTTCACGTCTGTATTACGTGACAGTATGTTATTTCACCGAAGGAGCCGGCTATCTGCCAAATTGACCACAACATGACTCTACCACAAAAAAAAAAGGTGCAAATCAAAACACGTTATGAATAGTTTTAAAAACCTTTTCCACAGGTTTATTCACCCTTCTCCGAGTGTAAAAATCGATGTACAGAATGACGCTGGACTTATTTAACTTGCATACCGAATGTTTTTTGACAGGCCTTAGAAATACTGCTAACAAAACAACATTTATACACAGCCAAGAGTGTTAGCAAAATTCTTAAGAGAATGGTGCTCAACACCAACGATTGTGAGGTTAGGTCAGGTCAATAAACGACGCATAGTCTATAGTAACGTCACTGTCGAGTCTGTGATCGTTCCGCAACTTGCAGTGGTATATTATGCACTGGTATACCGAGACGTACAATTTGTGGTATCAAGGCATTGAGAACTTTTTTAACGTTGCCACGTCACTTGTATTTTTAAGCCAAAAAAAAAACACTGCACTGCATAAATGTGCTTAACAAGTTGCAAGGCATTTATTTCTATTATAAAATTAATATTGGTACATAATTTCCATTTATAAATTAATTTTACAATACGTTCAACATATAATTGCCGTATTTTCAAAGTTATCACATACAATGCACGACCAGTATGTAGCATGGCAAGTGAAAATATATCAAAGCGAATATGTATTTATATCTGTAGCGGATCCCATGAACTTGAGTTTTAGATTAATTTACGGAAAACACAGAAATATACCAAAAATTTGAAAATAGCAACCCTAGGTATAAATATTAACTATAAATGAGATTAAAAAAATATAGTTAATTTAACAAATTCTTCAAAGAAACAAATACAAGATTTTTAAATTGATATATCTTTGATATCAAGGTAGTGAAACAAGTTTTTTAGACGAGCTGAAAAAAAAAAAAACGCCTTGTGGTGGGTAAAAATTTCTCATATTTATGATTTAATCTACACAATTACGTAAACAAAGACAAGTGTGTCTGGTACAACCAGTTTGGAACGAAGTTTCTTTCGCTTTTGGTAGATGTTTACTATAAACTATAATATAAAAAAGGCTTATATAGATATAAAATAAAAATTTTAAACAAACTCAGAAACGTTTTTTTTATTAAATTCATTTATTACAATTCCATTAATTTATAATGATTTATGATTATTTTTATATTATAATATGATAACATAATTTGTACATATAGAACGCACTGCTACAAAAATAACGATGTTTTTCTATAGTTGAATGTTTAAACAGTAGATGGCGTTTTTCCAAATTTATTTAAATACATTGTAATTCTTTACTTTGTTTATTATTATCATTATTTGTTATTAACACAACAAACAAAGAGTAGTATAATTTGTATACATAGAAAAACATTCGAACATTATTTCTTGTTAAAAATTAAATGCTGAGAGAATAGAATAATATCTACATTCCCAAAAATATTTTCATTGCATAGATTTTGAAATAGATATTTGTATATTCTTCTTTTTGCACAGATATTTATTCATCTTTGTTTGTATATAAAATGTTGCAGCAAATAATATTTTTTGTAATTCTTCAAAATTATTCCGTTTTTATCGAAGTTTCGTATTAATGTACAATAACTGCTGTTAATATAAACTTATTTCCAATTAAAAATAACAATAAAATTAATTAAAACGTTTGAAAGTAATTAAAAAATAAAAAAAAAGCAAACGCTAGAACAGATTCGAATCTGGGTACCCCGTGCGCGTGACGTAATGCTAAACAGTTGAGCTAAGCTATACAACTGATTCTCGAGCGAAAAGAGTTGTGCTATGTTCCAAATATCCTACGCCATGGTAATACTCACGAAACGTTATTTTTTGCGGCCTAGTTTGTCGTGGCGTGTACTGCGATAAAAAACTTCGTTCTTTGTTTCGTTCCAAGGTAACAAAATTCAAATTGTAGATAGCACGAGGATGGCATTCTTTTTTAAATCATTCAGTCCAGCTGAAGCGGCAGCTCCGTTAGTACGTGATTTTTGTGTTTTACGTTCAAACGTTCATCATTCAGAGTTATTGACCGTATTCCACATGAAAATAAGGAGTTTAAAATAAATATTTTGATTTGACACTAACATCGTTCTATAGAGTCAGTATTTTATATTTATTGATATATTCATAATATTATTACATTTACGTTTTTCGACATATCGATTGTCATCGACTAAGGCCTCATTGTTTTTGATGGCAACATCAAAATAAATATTTATTAATTATTTGTAAAATATAGAAAATTTCCGGAAAAAAATGGAATAAAACCGTTAAGATTTTGCATGATCTGTATGCTTGCTGAATTATTGTATAAATATTTAAAACAAAGTATGAAGATTAAATACAAAAAAAAGTATAAATATTTTTTCAACTGAAAACGATATTTCTTGTAGGGAAACAGAAAGTTAAGTTGAATTTTTACTAATATGGTCAGCGTTCATCAAAGCGTAACATATGAAATAAAGGCTACCCAATCAATCCTCGTCTGTAATTTATTTAAATAAAAAGTAAAGTTAACTTATATTTGTTCTAGTTTTTAATTAAGTTTACAAACAAACATGAGCTATTTTAATTTCAAAGTGCTCTAATTATTATCCATTAATATAAGTTAATTACACTTCAACTTCAGGAGCTAATTCGGCAATTTACAATTAGTGCTCAATTAAATATAATATTTAATCACGTTTTTGGTTTAAATACATTTTTCTTACGAATTCGATGAATTACTGTGAGGCCATCGTGCGCGTTAAGTACGACCGTCGCCGTTCTAACCTCATTGGTTAAACAACACGTTTATAATTTCTCCTATTTTTGATGAAAATTCTTATTCAAACATTTTTTCGAGTATTATGTAGCCTTAATGAATGACCGCCGCGTATTTTTGAAAGCGCTCACGAAACGCACATCTGTTACAACCATCTAAAAATTGTAATTTGTATTATAAACTTTTTTTAGGATCTATTTGTAGACCATAAATGAACATTGCTGATGTTCCGTAGTAGCCGCAAAGGTTCGTACGTTGCGTACGAATAGGAAACTATGTGAGTTCTAATCTTGATCAAAGACGATGGATTTCAATTCCCTATATTACATATTTCAGTTATTTAATTTCAAAGTTTTCAGTATCTCCACAGGGCATTGCGCTACATTATCATTCGCCATAACAGTCTTTTAAGTAGTTCAAATATTTTTTTTTGAACTGGCATCCAACAAATTTTATTTTTCCGTATGTAACTTACACGATATCCTAAATGAAAGCATGTAGAGCTGCAGGCGGGCGCCGAGTATTATTAATGTCCCTTAACAAAATGTAATAGAATGCTGATTTATAGCAGAAATTAAGTGAAAAACGTATGTACGTCTATCACAAACGACAACGAGGTGCCTGCACGAAGTACGCGGCCGTATTTATAAGCCGTGGCCCGTGGCGGACTATAAATTTATTAACTGTAAGAATCTTCGAAAAGACGCACCCAAGTGGTAGGTCGACATATCCCTTGTTTACGAGGAGCTACATAACACACCCGTACACAACTCGGAGTGGATAATTTGCGTGTTGGCGTTTTATTACAATTTAACATCGCTTCACCCCCATAATGGGGGGTAGTTATGTACTTCCGTGTAACTTAGATGTTGAATTACGGTAATAGCGCCCGGGGGCTTTTTAAGCCTTCCTTACACTCCGAACTTTCTGTGTTATAATTCGCGAACTTCTTATTTTAGTTGTCGTTGACGCAGGAATTTGTACGTTCCGATGGATAAAAAGGAGATACAGACGAATAACATTGTTTTTGTGGACGTGATATAGAAGATTATGTGAAGCAGGTAGTTTATTATCATCCCCTTAAAGTACGATTATTTTTTCCGTTTACAAAGAAAAATATTTATAAAAACTGTCCATTGATGTTATACTTTGTTTCGCATAAGAGATTATGCTCTGTTTCATGCAAGATAAATAACTTTATAAATCATTTTGTTTTAACTTCTCGACTTAGCACAGTGAACGAAATATGTTATTTTGAATTCAATGTAAAGAAGAGTCGACGTCGTGCTTGTACGTTTGCATCGATTTCTGGTAACTTTATTATTTATTAAACGGGAGTATAATAGCTTTTAATTCAAAGAGAATTTATTTAATGTAAAAAATTAAATATGTATTAAACAGGCTCTCCGCCATATGTCGCGCGCAGAGTCAGGTAATTTCCAAAACTCTCGGGAAATACGTACGGTTGGAATTATTCTTATATGCAGAGGTAATTTATATATTATATAACATTTTATCGAGACGTGGGTTCTATAACGGAATAATAAATAGTAAATAAAGACTGTGACATAAAATTCTAAGCTTTCGATCAGCCAACAGTGCATAATTAATATGCCAAACCATTGCCCACATGCAATGGGGAACTTGTTCTAATATTATAATAAGAAATTATATCGTTAATTTATTAAGAAATTTATTCTAGAATTAGTTAATTTGTTATGAAATATTCTAAGCTATGTAAACTGGAATGTAATTTTCCAATCAGCCTCAAGTGACATCACACTCTGAACGAATCGTTGACTACTACAACAAACAGAACATAATTATTGCGAAAACATTGAAATAGACATTGAAAAGTATACATAAAACGAAAAAACACTTTATTGAAACGCTTTATGCTTCTTTCAGTTTTCAGTAACATTCTCCATTTGTAAAAAATGTACAATAAGTAAGGTACTTAAGCCTCAAAGAAACTTTTTTCTTCTTACTCTATACACTGTGCTTGTGTAAGTAGCTATTAGGTAATGATTTCTATAAATACGGTGCACTTACGTGGAAATAATGCTCACGACATCGCAATACAGATGAAAAAAATATAAATGTGTTTTGTAACTACTTATACCAACCTTATTCTAAGTTTAGGTTCTTGAAGCACAATAATGCGATACTGGTAAACATTGCAGATTTCTACAAGTATAAAAATAGTCTGTCATAAAACAAGAAAGAATTGGAAAAGCACTTATATTCAGAACAGTAGATCAGAGTACATTATTTTTTAAATTGATCTTCACTTATTAAAATATTATTCATTTTCATAAAAAAGTGCAATTTATTATGTACACCTAAAAATATATTCTCACCTAGCAGAAGAATAATTTTCATACATCATGAAATATTTATTTTAAAAAACAAATTTTGATATGAAGTAGAAAAAAAATAATAGTGCAAATTTTAAAGTTTTCATTTTTATTACGTAAAATTAAATCTTTATATTACCCTGAAATAATAGAATTTGTATGATCTTATATTATGCTAATTCCCTGTTGTCACATGTGTGTAAAAGAGAAAGGTCATTGCAATTGCATCGATATTCCTTTGGTAGTCAAAACGTAAATATAAACATCTTGATGATTACACTGATAAAAATTTTAACGACTTTTGGATTTTAAAATCCAAAGAAACAACAAATTGGGGCAATATTAAACCAAATAGTTTGGTTTTATTGCATAATGAAAATGTAATGTGTACCGACTAGTGTATACAGTTTTAAAGCTGAACGCTATTTATTCATGGCAATTAAATGTGAACAACCCCAATTTATGTCAAAATAAGTAAAATGAGAGCACAATAAATTTTAAATAATGTGAATAATTCTTTGTTATCCAAAAACAGCCTAGAGACATGTCATTTTTTAAAATTTCCATTATATATTAAACATTAAAATAAAAGCACAGGTCCTTATATTATTTATTAATAATAGAATGTTCGAATAGCGATATAATCGTGGTCGGGTTTGAATAAAGCGATTAAAAAAAATCAAAATGAACCATTAGCGAGATTAGACTTGAGATAGGTGCGAGGGTCGAACTGTAAATTTCGACTTTCGTAAAAGTTAGAAAATTAAGATCTGAGTATATTAGCAAGTTATTTTTAATATTACTGTTTTCGAAAATAGTGGCCGTTGAGATCAATACATCACTGCACGCAAAGGAACCACTGAGAGAAGCACTTTGCCCACTCGCACTTGGGGTCTGATCGACGGTCTTTTCATATGCAGCCACTGCTTCTTCGCGGTCCGTAAACCATTGTTCTCGAACATTTTCTTTTATTTTAGAAAACAAATAAAAATTGCATGATGGAAGTTCGGGGCTGTAAGGCGGGTGAGCCAGCATTTTTATAACTAACGTCCCTAAATAGTTGGTTGATTGTCTAGCGGCATGTGGTGAGGCGTTGTCATGATGAAGGGTTAATCCTTACTGCGAGCTTGTTTTTCCCAATTTTTTTCCAAAACAAGAGGCAAACTATTGCTTGCATAGTCTGCAGTGACTGCTTTTTGTCTTTTTATCATTGAAAATAATTGCTTCATATTGAGCTGTTATTCCGAAGAAAGAGACCACCATCTTATTTCCGACGCTTCGATCTCCTTTTAACTCGTAGGTTACTAGGTTACTTACTCCTCGAAAGTAAATGGCCACTGTGTAGACAGACTGTCTTTTGATTTTGGGGCCGTAACAGTAAATCCGGCTTTCGTCACCTGTAACTATGTCTTATACAGAAATTGTGCCAATACCGGAATACATTTGCATCTTCGCGGCATTAATTAATATATACGATGGAGTTTTTGAGCCTCGATCAAATTATAAGGTTTCCGTGGAGTACAAAGCTTCCTGGCTCCTGAACGATAAAAAAATTTATGCACTTAACTTATACCAATGTATAAGTTGAATGGAAATAAGTTATAAGTTAAAATCTTCCATGACATTGGCATTGGTCTAAAATTGTCCGAATCTGCCGGTAGGTCAGTCTTCTGACAGTCTCTACCACGAGCCCAACAGCACTGACGTTGTCTTCGGTCGTCACCGTAGGACGTCCCTCACGCATATCGCCAGTCAGATTAATGCGACCACGTTTGAACTAGTTAAATCAGTTGTAAACAGTGGCAATAAATGGAGCTTCATCATGAAATGCTAACTGAAGTCAGTTATAACTTTCTAGTTGGCTTAAATGGCAACGAAATTTATACATAA
Source organism: Eumeta japonica (assembly GCA_005406025.1). Lineage (NCBI taxonomy): Eukaryota > Metazoa > Arthropoda > Insecta > Lepidoptera > Psychidae > Eumeta > Eumeta japonica. Next base: position 156,102 of record BGZK01001147.1, read on the forward strand.
ATTCGTGTTGTCGTTAGACAAACAATTTTCGCTTTGCCGCCAATTTGTAAAAACAAACGTCAGATGAATACATAATAAGGTTAACAAAGAGTTTTGTTTTTAAAATTTCATTGTTTTTTTTTTATTTATTTTAGAGTTTCTAAGTGGTATGGCCAATTCTAAGAATATTAAGTGTGACGTTGGAATTAAAATGGTAGTCTGAATCACAATCGAGATGTAAATATTTATTAGTATTCAAAATGGAGGAAATAGGCAGTAGTATTTTCGTACTTAGAAAACTTCTTATATATAAATAAATTTTATTTAATGATATCGATCTTGAGGAAGTTTGTTTACTAATTTTTTCTCTTAAGAGATCGGAAACGCCCTGGTGACGATCTATTCTCTCATAACCTGCCTTTCGAATATACTATAAAAATTATATGGAAATAACCCAATATTACAACCATAAATATGAATAAAATTTCATCATCGATTTTGGTCGATCCAATAATTTGACGAACCCAGATGTTGCTTTTTTTATCCGATTTATTAAATTACGTACACTATTTATTAATACAAGTTATTGCTCAGCTATCGCAATGAATTTTTTAACCAAATTGAATTCGAACTTGGTTAAAAAATTTTTTTCGGTGCATTCGTCCTGCATGCATAACATCCTAGCTATGCATATAATAATAAATAAATAGAATAATTGCAAAATAATTTTTAACTAATACATCAGTAAAATATTACGGTACGTTGAACCATAGTCATAAAAGATAAGCGGACAGTGCATTACTAAGCAGCGACGGAACCATTGTCTACTGGTAATGTATAAGTTTTAATTAAACAGAAGACCACCATATAGACAATATTTTAGATATTTTATCAATGAAATTCTTTGGTGAAATTCTTCAAATCAAAAAGTACCGGGTTCGATGTTGATCACAAGAAAGTTATCTAATTAGTTTTTAATCTAAACCAATTAAACTGCTCACTCCTTGCTTTGAACAAAACGCTAAGGCGTCGTTCACCGACATTATCATCGCGTGGATGACAGATGAATAAGTTGTAGGCAGATATGCCTCAGCAGTGGCGTGATTGCAACCTGCATGAAAACATCAAAAATTATCATGATCAGGACAAAATTTTGAAGATATAAATTCTTGAAATATAAAAAAAATGGCACAAATCTAACAAAATTGACAGTGAAATGACAACCGGCAATTTTACTTAGATGCAAATGTGTGTTTATTGGCACGTAAATAATGATATTGTAGCGAGCAGGAGACGTCAGTCGCCGTTTGACAATAGTTTGTCTGTATATTTTTACATCCAAGCATCTAACTTTGATATACCTACAAAATATTCAACTGTAATTACAATGGCAGTCGGCAAAACTAGAGCTGCGTTTAATCCATTAAATAAATGTATGATCTATTCAGTATTCACAGCCCTTTCCGCTGGACCGTTCAACGCTCGAAGTCCGAGCACGTCATTTTAAAGCAGGCACAATAACAGGGGCACACGAACTTTCTTCAGGCACTTAACCCATTACGTGCGGCGGGGCGGGGCGCGGGGGCGCGGGCCCGGGGCGGCGCAGCGGCGCGTGAGCCCGCCGATCGGGGCCTGCCCCTGACAGCGGTGGAAACAAATCGTTACTAATATTATGGACCCCGCTGTTATCCAGATATACTTGTTTATTTTATTTTTTCCTATAGTGCCAAGGTCTGCGGCTAAGCGATGCGCGCAGTAATCACCGTTGACGAAGTCGGATCCGTAACTGTGTCGAATATTTTCGGCATGTTATTTTTTATTTCTGACTGAATTTACTTCTTTTTTCACGTTGGTTTTAGAATAGAATGTGAAAAAAATCATTAAAATATAACAATGAAAATATTAATACACGAGATACTTTTACTGAGTTCATATTCTTAAATTTTTTTTTTTTAATAATATATGTGTGGGTATTGTGGGTCAACAAATACTCCTAATTCCTTTTATAATAGTAAAATTGTGCACAGCAAAATTTATTTCTGTTCTGAAACCTTATACAATCCGACGAATAAATATCTTCATTTACTCGCTACGTTTTTCAGTGATAAAAACTGTGAGAAATGTTAGTCAACACAACGTGTTACGACCCTAGGTAGCGTACAATGCAGCGCGGCGTCCCACCCTTGCGCCTGTTAAAATTCTAGTGGCTATAACGTGCCTACTTCTTGACAAATTAGATTTCTGTCAGGAATCCTGGTTAAAACCAAATTACCGGTGACTCGCAGTGAAGTGCAAGCTTTTAGACGCGTATTAGAGCTGACGTCACTCAGGCCTTATAGAAGGAACCGGAGTGTAAAAATTATGTAGACATTTTATCAACGGAGTTAAAATCGTTTTGATAAGTGGCGTAATAAAATTTGACGCGGATATTTACTTCGATCGAACACCGTTCGCTCTTCGGCGAAAGCGATTACTCTGTTTTCATGTTCTCGTCGATAACTGGAAATTTTTATATTTTTCCATAATATTTAATATATGGAAGAGTATTTATTGTTCATCGTGAAAAAATAACAAAAAGGAAGAAAATAATTTGTATTTATTAGGTGTTTTAAAAGATTGTTTTTTTTAATTGGTCATTAATTTAATTTCGTTCGTTATTACTTATTTTAGCTACGTATATAACTCAGTCACAATACAAATACATAACAATCGGAATTCTAACAATTGCCTTATATTCTTTGTATGTATTCTTTGTTAAGCGAATTAAATTTTAGTATGCAAGGTAGCCGAGGTGAGGCGAGGCAGTGCGTTACCGTGTACATAATACGAGTGTCCACGCAATGGGCACATAATCAGAGGGGCACGCTCGCCATCTGCCGGAAGTTTTACAAAGTTTATGAGCTCCATCAGGAAGTGTACATAAATTCCAGCGATTTAGGAAGGGGCCTTCGTAACAATGGCGCACGGGGCGCGGCGCGGCGCGATCGCAGCCTCCGCCCGCGCCCACGCCGATGTTGCGTTAACAACGTTTTGAATAAAATATCGGGTTACAACGGAGAAATGGCCAAATTAAAATGTGTGATAATTCATTTAGCCGAGTTGAAAGTGTTTAAACATTAATTTTCGGTGAGAATAACGCAACAGGTAAAGAACTCCGAGTTCGTTTTAATGAGCGATTTAAATTGTAATTTAATTCGGCGCATTCTAACGAATACGTAACGTAACCTTATGTTACGAAGTACGAAGAAATAAAATTTTATCCAAGAATAAAATGAGTTTGCTTTTCATTTTCAAGTATGTTCACAAATAAATATTATTCATGAAAACAAAATAGTATTATATAGGCTTAATAAAATAAGATACTTATTACAATGGACCATTTTTTTTTAATAGCATTGCTGATTTTGTTCATTCAAGTCTTAAGTTCGGCCTTTGATTTGATTTCAACCAAAATGCTTTCAACTCCTGAATATTAGTAGCCAAAATTAAATCTTAAAATGTCTATAACTCGATTTTTTCGTAAAATAATCATTTTGAAATTTGAAAAGTGGTCGGTCACGAAACAGCTGCGGTATCGATGTTGGCAGGTCTCTTGAAGGCAGTCAAGCTGTGTTGATAGGCTCTTGCATTTTCATTGTCTTCGGCCTTTCGGCTAAGTATTCAGTATAGCCGTCTGCCAGACTGTCTGCCTGAAGCGGCAGGCTTAGCTTTGCAAGTCAGCCTTTAATGAAACCGAGTCCTTTTTGATGTTGCAGTATGGAGTACCTTAATTTAGTTCTGAAAGTTGTCACGTTAGCAACAAAAAGTCCTTAAACCAAAATAACTATAAACTACGTTCAAATATTTTTTCCATTTTTAATTCGTATGAACTTTTCGTTTCTGGAAAATAAGCGCCACCTTATAAAATAAAGATATATCGATATATCAATGTGCTTTTTAGCAACGAAAATAAAAGCTTAAATAAGTTTTGATTATTACGCACGCATTTATACACGCACCCCTACACAAACATACGGATATAATCGTAAAAACTATCAAAAGAGCTTTCTAGGACCTCAAAACGAATTACGTATCACGATTTTATTTTCTATAATAGGGATGAATAAAAGTGAAAGAATTTTTGGAAAATGCACATTTTAGTGGGATGTCTATAAACATTAAGAGCCTCTTCCACAATTTATCTGCTTTTCAGCTAAAATTTAACAAAAAGTTACTTTTAAAATAAAATTTGCATTCCATGTCTTCTTTTTAACGAGTTTTATCGCGAACAACCGTCAAAAGGAGGACATGGAAGGCAAAACTATTTTTAAAAATAACTTTTTTTAAATGTCACTTTAAAAAGAGATAGTGGAAAAGCCTCTGAATCATCTATCTAGCTTCAGTGAACTTGAATTTTACTTGCTCGATGTTTCACACCTTTTTTCAATATATTTGTGTAAATGTACGTTAACTTACTTTCAAAAGTCTTATAAAACTAACACAACATAACACCGGGGGCACAGCATAATACATTCGAATGAACATCAAACCCAAAACTTGTCACATCCCATTAGGTCACAGAAGTAGTCTTTATCAAAGTCGTTTTTCTAAAGTTTCTCAATCTAAATGTTGGAGCCAGCGCAACTATTAGCATCTTAGACTTCAGTTTTGTTTTTATTTTTAATAAATTTTCTTGCTCTTATTAAGATAAAAAAAATATCGTGCGATAAAACTGCTGAATTTGCTACATCGGCCTTACAAAGCTATTTGGAAACAAATCGTAGGAACGATTCTCTTTGTGCTACTTTTATTTTACATAAAACAAAATCACTTTTGTACCCCAAAAATACAGAAAACATAAACTCAATAAATATGACAAATACTAGTGTTTCATCCTGTTGAACAGCCATCCGGTTGCTTTAAGTTCACTGTTAATCCACGGTTGCGTAATACGCTCCGTACTGGTACTCTGCCTGGATTTTCCAAAGGAAGAGCTTGCTTTGCAGGCAACTTTTAGCGAGGCATCCATGTAATCTTACTTATAAAAATAAACTTTTACATTAACCGACCCCAGCACACGATAGGTGAGCAGGCAGCGAATGAGAACATAAGTAGGCTACTTCTCACAACAAACTACAGAGCAAAGTGGAGACTAAATAAATACATAGTTTTGAATGTAGGAAAAGTAGGTTGACTTCGGACTTGAAATTTATGGAAGAGCGAACGAGATAAGGAGCAAGTTCGGAGATAAGCCCAGCTTTGCTCGCGACGAGGAGAGCCCGAATCGACGCAGCGGAATATTGAGGCTTCTGCGCACGACGCCGATGATGTAGTACATTCTGCGATATGGACGATATTTATTTATTAGGGTGGCCCGGACGCCACGCCACCAGGGTAACGGCGACGTAACAACAAAACAGCTGTTTCACTGATTTCGTACGAGTGTCGTATGTTAGCAGTAATGTATTTGAATTTTATGAGATAGCATCGGTGTGACCTTTATAAGAATACCGTTTACGCTCATTTGATTATTTTATTTTTTAATGGCGTATAATTAATAGCCCGATATCGGCATAGCTATATATCACATATAAAAGCTCGTATTACAAATATGGTTTTTTTATAGTCAATCATTTTTAATTAAGTATAAATGATACGTATAATTTGGTAACTTCAGAATTTGTCAAAAATTATAATGACGTATCATTATATAAATTAAGATTTTTCCGAACTACTATTTTTTGGAAACTCATATCGTAAGAGAGTACAATATACGATTAATATTTACAAGTAAGGATTTACTTTATCAATAATAATTTATTGGGAATAACAGCAAGATAAGAAGTCTACAAACTCCATTCTTCAATCTCACTCAATCTGCTTGAATTTATATTATTGTGTTCTTTTTGATTTAGATCCCGTTAATGTTCTTCATTCTATTTCCAGTTACACACTCAATTTCGATATCGGTCCCAACTTTCGATCCAGCTCCTTACTTCGTTTTCAAATCTGATAACGCTATCGGTCACGGTTTCGATTTGTATGAAGCCGAGGCAAATGCTAGTACCAAAATAAAATATGGGCTATATCACTCGAAGACATTGTGAGTTTCTATTAGTGAAGGAATTTTCAGAATTGGTTTGAAAGTTTGTTACAATACTTTAAATACGTATACGAAGTTGGCGACGAATGTTTATAGAACTTATATAAAAACCTCATTTATATTTATTTTATTACTAGGCCGTTTTATTATTTGTATACCATGTTTTTTTTAGGATCTGAATATAAAACAGGTTTCATTCCTTCATGTCTCTCCTGAAATCCTTGTGCAAAATTTTCAATTTCCATGTCCAAGAGTTTGGGTTGGGCGTTGACGAGTCAATGGATCAGTTAGTGAAGACTTTTCTTTATATTTATACATATACTTATACACATAAAAATATTTTGTTGTTTGAAAATGAATGAACTACAGTACATTTTATATGTTTGTGAAGAAAAAAATTAAATTCATTATGAACCAAAAATTAATAATGGTCTGAATATAATGTAAATAAATTTGATCTATGCTTTTCCTATACTGCCGTAGCTATTTTAGTGTTACAGTTTTCATAGGTAAATAAATAACAATTAAATACATCATAATATAAACCTAAGTCTAATTTAAGAAGACGAGTTATTTTTGGAAACACAGTTTTCTCTTTTTGAAGACTATTCAATGGCGTTAACACAATCCCTATCACCATACCCAATATTCTAAACTGAAAAGAAACACTTTATTTATGCCGATAAATTAAATATTAGTGTCTGTTTCTAATTTAACAGTTTCGTTCTGCGTTCTGTTGCATTTAACTGTTAAAAAAATTATTCTAACTAAGTTTTAATTCAGCTTGGTTAAAAAAAAACTTGGTAGTTGAAACATACTTTAACAAACAATGCGCATAATTTAATCGATCTGATTAAACAAAGCAATAGGTTGGTCAAGACAATCAAAATATTGGTTGCCTCAAAATCAATGATGAATACAAATTCTCATCAAACATCAAAAAGTTTGAATAACGTAACAAATTACGTTATTCAAACTTTTTATTGGAATAACCTTTTTTTTTTTAACTGAGTCAAAAATGTGAACCTGATACATCTCATAATAACATTCATTATTAAAAGCGGCGTGCCTTATATACAAAATACATATTGCCCTTTTCATACATGGTCATTTAGAACTTAACATGTTAAGTTCTAAACATAAGTTCTAAACATAACGTTAATTTAGTTCAACGAAAATGGACACTGATAAAGAGAAAGGATATTAAGGGGTAAAGTTTTTCGTAGGTACATCTCATATGTATTAAAGGTTGTAAATTTTAGTTAGATCTTATAATATACTTCTAAGAAGTTTGGCTAGATATTGTCTTTTGTCTTGCAAGGAAAGAGCAAATGAACAAGGGTCGATATGGGCATATATTTTCGTAGTACCCATCTACCTTAAGACATATAATGTAGTAGTAATTAAACTCTACTTGTAAGCTTATTTTTTGGTATTTATTACTACACTATAACACGCACTCATACACGTACGTGTAACATTCACATGCACACTGTAATATTTTAAGCATTTGAAATGGAAATTTGTACACGTTAAGGACGCGTGCAAAGTTCGTATAAAATAGAGCTGTGATCTAAGCAAAGCTCTAAGATAAGAACATATTACAAAATATAGCACAGTGTTATCAACAACGTTTAATATGTGCCGTAAGTGAGCAATTATATCAAACATCTTTAGTGTTCAGATTAAAGGAATTTATTATGACGCCACTTTAGTATAGAATCGTTAAATTTACAAACGAATAATTTATATATTAAATTGATTTATTTTTAGATATTTATGAATAACAGTTATCTGGACCATATAAAAGGTCAAACAGTAAGAGTAAAGCGCATAAATCACCTAGAAGTACCCTGTTGAATAGCAGTTTCGTGAATATTACAAAGACACCAATAATTTCGAATGAGAAAAACTTGATCTATTTCCATTTATAACTAGTTTGATCATTTCATGTTGTTCTTTTCTATACTACATTTTATAGATGTAACTATATCTCTATAATTTGAAATAATTTATTTCACTTGTTAAGGACCATCTCAATAATAAAATGAAATAAATTAATGTGGGCCATTCTAAGTACAGTACATTAGTAAATTGTTCAGCTTTCATCGAGAATTCTGCCAGCCATAATCGAATATTGAATTAATAATAAGGATTTCATTGAAACATTTTGCTTTTGGATATTTATGAAACTTATTTTCAGACGAGGCGGATTTGAAGCTACAATCCAAAAATCACCAATATTAGAAAGTTGCGTCATAGGAAAATCACTGCAAAATCAAAACATTGAAAGAGTAAACTTTTATTTTATACAATTCCATTTGTTTGTCTATAGTTAATTATTATTATTATTGTCAAGTCAATTTTTTATTATCTTACTCCGAAAACATATATCGCTTACAATATTTTATTTGAGGTTGAGACTCTTGAATCTTATTAATGTTATGTAAATATATCAATATATTATAGTTTGTTAATTATGCTGCAAGTAGCGACATCTGTTGTCTTGTACTATAACCGTATATGCAACGTGACAATTTAATAAAACAAATGTCAGTCTGTTACAGATCTCAACCCGCCATGATGTCGATTTGGGACTTTTGGCGTGTGTCGTCACCGGGTTGGTCACGATTGAAACAGACTTTCGAGAGCGAACTTTTAATGTGATCACCGAGGATTGCAGTGAGTGGTTTAACTAACGTGTGGACATTTCGTGAAAAAAAAAATAATGTAAAAAAAATATGTTGATTTCAGTGCCACAGACAAAAATTCTGCTCAAATAATTTGCTACGTAACAGGAGCTTTTATGGAAAGATTAATATATTCGTTATCCTGTTCCCTTCTGTGTGCCGATTTGACTTAGGAAATTCTCAAAAGCATTTTTCTTACTTTGAATGACGGTGTCTCGCATTAACCTAATAAATTAGAGCAATATATCCTGTACTTCGTTCTTGGACGAGCGCTCGTAAAGAAATCGGCGGTACGGTTTTCAAAATAGGACGAATTTCCTTTTAAAGCCTCAAGTCTCCGCTAATGAGAATATCCTTCATAATTATTCAATTACAAAGTTAATAAGGCCCTAACCTTTTATTCCCAGAGCTAAAAAGTTCAGGCGTCAAAGAATATCTCGAGAGATGGACAACCTTATTTGGAACAGCTAACAGTAATCGCTTAATAAACTTGTACTTAACTAAATTTGACAAGTACTTACGTATAATTTAATCACAACTGTGTTAAAGCAAAACAAATTGTATATTTGTTTGAATTTCGTTTTAAATGATTAATAACAAACTCCATGCTGTCTTTTAATAACAAATAATAACAAACTTCATTTTCGGTTTTAACTTAGAAACTGATTTGAAATCTCAAGATTTCAAAGAGATTTGTTCCAATTTTCTGTCTCAAAGAAATTCGGGACAGAAAAACCAAATAATTTAAAAGAGATATGACGGTCATTATTGATAGAGAGAAGAATAATTTTCAAGTACATGCTTATAGAAATGTGTACTAGTTTTAATTGCAAATAAAGATATAACAATATCATATAGCATTAAACGAAATATTAATCGTTTATAAAACCAATGTTTTGCGCGATGTACTGTATTTTCAATAATAATTTTTGTGTCAGGTTTTTGATTTTTGTTCAGGAAATGTTCGCGAGCGGACGCGTTTCACGGAGCTCGGATTGGTGAACGCATTTTTGCTCTACCCGTCAAGTGGCAACGCGACACAAACTGAAGTGGCGCGCAACCACTTAACATGCCGGACCAGGCCGGGCGTACTCCCAATTTTGTCCTTATAACATTCGAATTTTTCGCTGGAAAGTCAGCCAAACTGTCAAGCTCTGTTAAACGTAGTACTATCTGATTTCATTATTCACAATAGTAATAAATGTTATTATTAATAATATAATGAAATTACTTAAGTGAATTATTCATTAGACAAACGAATCAACTAGATACAACGATAAATGACTTGTGTACAAAAACAAGGTAGTAAAAGGAAATGAAAGGCTGGAGTCGTTTTAACAAGGAAATATTTAATCAGGAAGAGATTTACCAATTACTTCTAACTATTAAATAATCAAATAGTGCATCAAAAGTGTAACAACAATTTCAATATTAAATAATAACTCATTTACTATTAAAGCCTTTACATTCGAAAATCTGTGATAGATCAGTTCAAAAATCTATCTCTCCTTGTTAAATTTTATGAAGACCGAATGCGAAAATAATTTACACCATTTCTACTTTAATGAATTAATTAAATACTCATTAATGAGAACATTAATAAACTTAAAATATGGTACACTTATTGTCACAAAGAAAACAATTAAATCAATATCAATATTACAATAATATATTTCATATGAAAGGAGAGGTGCATCTCAAGTCGTTGAAGTTTTAGCTAACCCTCTTAAGTACTCTACAACCACATATGATCAGAAATAATTTTACTGACAATTTAATTATTATCTTTGATTCAGTATTGATTGAATTTTGTTTGTTGTGTTGAAAAAACTTAAAAGAATTATAAATACTAAACGAAATAAAAACTAATATATCGATTAGAGATAAGGTTGCCACCAGACGTACACAAGAATTAAATGGAGTCTTAATAAATTTTATGTAGATATTTAAGTGTCTAAATACATATCTGACATTAGAGTCAAAATAGAGGGACAGGATAGCAGCAAGGTATAAACGAGCAGTGGTAATTCTAAAGGTTTGATAACTATAGCTAAGAAGATCAAAATTCACTAGGATATCGCCAAGTTAATTTATAAAATGATTATTTATACCTTGAATTTAAAAACGCGAATTTAGAAGCACTACTATATCACTAACCAAAAAAGAACAAGATTGGAACTATATCACAAATAGATCTTAAAATGATAGAAGTTCTTAGAATCGAACCTGGACCGCAAACGATAGAAATATTTTTGTTTATCATATTTAAGAAGAAATCGTCAATCTTTAGTTTATTCTGCCTTAAAGCTACTACAACTAAAAAAAGGATGAACACCCCATTTGTTTGAAGGAAAATCAATTTTGAGAAAACATGAATTATTGTAACGGTGATCACTAAAAGTAGGTCAAATTGACAAAAAGAAGACTAATAACGACAATAAAGGCTACAAAATAATATTAAGAGAATAAAATAAAAAGAAGTAATGAATTAAACAATAGTATTCACCATAAGAATGAACAAACTGAGAAAAAAATTGACACATTACAATATCTATGTACCTACTCCAATTCAAATTAAAAGTTGTACGAATACCTACTAGTGACGCATTCCAGTTACTCCTAATTTAGCCTCACATCATGCAACATAAATTGTGTTCCTTTTGAAACATCAAAACTTGATTCTTTCAGTTATTGCGACCAGTTGAAGATTGATAGAATATCGACAACGACGAATTGTTTCTGGGTCAGGTCTTTGTCACCGCCATGGTATATCCATACTTCTCAAAACCTACATGAATGGTGGTTTTGAAATGAAGTCTTTGATTTTGGCTCTGTAATAAAAGTGTATATTAAATTCATTTAAACAGCGAGCCGGAAAAAAAAAACTTACTATTATTAAAAGGGAAATCGTTAAGGGAAATATGAAATGGCATTTAATTTATTTCATGGACCAAGGAAGCAATAAAAACGAGCTAAAATCCGTCGTACTCATACTTTTGAGATTTGTTTCAGATTTCGATCTTTGTTGACGAATCGATATACTATCGATTTTATAAGTGTATAGTATCCTTGTGGTGGTTCACGTTACGCATGCAAGACTGAGAAAATTGCTCAGTCAACCGGAATTTGCTTTGTCTTCAATAACCACGTTAATAATATGAGAATATTGATGACGAAACAAATCTACTTCCTTACAAAAACTGCACGAAGCCATGAAAAAATTGTAATCTATATATGTTATTAATGAGAGCGGTAAGCGAAAATGTGAAGAACCACGTTTCGTATGTTGCCTCTTAAAACTGCAACTGTTTCCACATTGATACCAATTTCACCCATTTTAAGTTTTACTAAATGAATTTGGATCTCAGACGTGACTTACGATCGATAACGTCAAGAAGAAAAGATTTCCCGAAGTTCGAGCTTAAAGGCAAGTGTTCCAGTGACATTTATTATTTATCGAGAGTATTGTATCGGTGCGTCCTTTTAAAACGATATCCGTCTCAAGCACAAAAAGCTCCTTTCATCCGCGGCCCGCACGAGTGCAGTCTAAGGCGGGCGGCGCGGGCACTCGTGGCGGGCGCGATTTTCGATCATCGAATTTTTCCCCCTCGACTCTTTTCCTTTCGAGGCTGCGACTATACGTGTCATACTTGTGCCCGGGCCGAGTGTAATTAAGGTGCAAAGATACCCGGAGCCGGCTGGCGAGAGCGGCTCGAGGGCCCTCCAGCGGCTCGGCGTGTACTCCGCGCCGACGAGGGCTGCGTAGGCCGCGGTTATTCCTCTAAGCTTTCAAAAGATTCAAAGCCGCCTTAATTGGGTTTAAGTTGGATGTTTGGCGCATCGTCGCTATCCAATTTATCTTTTTGTAACCCAAGTAGGCATACGCCGCGACAGTCATCCGGAGATTTATTATATGTGCGGCGCTCCGACATCTGGACTCGTACCGAAAATGGAAATCTTCAATTCGTGTGCCCATAGAACGCTTTCAATACCTAATTTTTATACAAAGCCTAGTAAAACCAATGGACGTAATTTTCTTTTATTTTGACGAGTTAGTATTTTTTACATGTCAAAAAACTTAACTAAACCAACCGACACTGTTGATAAATTAGGTTTTTGAAAAAAAATTTTTTTTTTGAAAAATGGAAAGATCATATATAAGTTTTATAACAAAACAATTTTAATTTTTTTTTTTCTGCAATAATTAAAACGCTATATCAAAATAAAAATTAATTTTGAATCCAGTACCGAAGACGCGCCGACAACTCCCGAACAAATCCGAGTGCGTGTGACGTCATAATGTTAGTTGTCACCGTAGTAGTATACGGAGATAATAAGTGTAGTGCTTTTGAGTTTTGATTTATTTTATTCTGTCATTGTTAAATACTCAAAAATATAAAAATGTCAAATCTCAAAAGTTACCGCTCTTGTTTTGTACCATTATGTACAAATACTACAAAGACAACTCGGAAAATGTTTTAAATGTTCCTCAAGACGAGAAACGTCGAAAAAATGGTTTCAAGCAGTGCTCCGATAATCCTAAAACAAAATCGAACTTTTTGTTGTGAAGATCACTTTGATGTAAGTATTTCATATTCATATTGCCATTAGTTACTTATAATAGCTGTAAACGCTGCACTGTTATGGAATTGCTATAACATTATGACGTCACAAGTATGGTGGCCAATCGTGGCGCGTTCACAGTCACGTGATTTTTAAATTTTATCAATTTTTAATCGCTTATAATTAATTGAAAAAATTGTTTTTTTCGTTTTTCTAATAACATATCAATAAAATTAATAATTAAGTTTTAAAATACATAAAAAAAAATAAATATATTTCTTTTTTCAAATTCCCAATTGTGCTTAGTTTGTTTCTGAGGAATTTAAATATAAATTTGAGAAAATAAAAAAAAGAAACTTGAAGCACATCATGGGACATATAATATTGTATTAAATATATTTATCATGTAATGAACAATAACTACAATTGAAAAAGACTATAGTTAAAAAAAGGTTTTATAATCCCATTGAAAATGCATCTATACTTAAACACATTTTTAAGATTCAGGGATTTGAACTACAATGCCTTCACGCTGGCCTAAGTGCTTGCCTAAGGTTAGTTGAGGCTATTAACCAACCCAATGTTAGATAACGCAAGGAGCAAAACTTTTGAGCGTTCCATAAAACATATAAAAAACACATAGGCTTTTCATCAAATACGGTGAGGCATCTGTACTATTTATATTGAAATAATTTGGAATTAACAATTGTAATACATTCAATTATTTATTTATAGAAGATTTCCTTAATTTAATTCCTTAAATTAATCCCAATCCATTAATTTAATTTACATTGTAGTGGAATATTATTGTGTAATAACATTATTTACTTTATTGAAGTTTATTTATTTACCACATTATTATTAGTAATCACATTATTTAATCACTTGAATTTGTTGCCCTTTCTTATCAAAATGAATCAACAATTTGGAATGGGTGGTAATGTTAAAGTTGAAAAGAATTTATTAATGACCTATTTCAAATTTGATTCCATTACTTATGAAAAAAAGATGTTTTTGTTTTGGTTTGATTTGATTTGATTTTATCATGTGCCAAAATGTTTAGTGTTGCTACTAGATGGTGCTCATAGAGTAAACAAAATAGCGCCATAGAGATGTCCTGCCAGCGATATGGTGGGCGTGTCGAACTTGTATATCAGTTTATTTTAATTTAGAGTTATGAGTCTTAGTGTAAAGTTAATACGTGTAGTAATTACATAAATAATACTTGAGTATCAGTAAAACAAAAATCATTTACTCAATATGGTTTTTTTTTGTAAAAGTCCGTTATAATTGGAGTTTTTATGCAAAAAATCGGTACTAAGCATTTGGCTAAAACGAATAATTGAATTTTGGCTATAGTATCAAATGTTTTTTTCAATAAAATGTCTTCTTTTTATTTTATTATTTGAAGGAACGTTCACGCAGGGCGTTTAGCAGTCTCGCCGTATAAAATTGAATATACCACTATGGTTTTTTTTAAGTAACTCCTGATGAACATTAAATTTTAAATAAATACTTGACTATACAAACATCTGAGTAATTTAATGAATTTCGGTTGTACAGTGTTTCTTTTCACGTCTATCACAAAAAAAAACAGTCTATCACAAAAACTATTATTTGATACACAAATATTATTTTTAATGCACAGATTTTTTTTCTCTACTGTTTTATTTATATATTGTATAGATTATATCTTTATTATATGTAGAGATTATATCTTCTAAACATACAATAAAACAGTAGAGAAAAAATCTGTACATTAAAAATATTTGAGAAAAACTAATCTGTGGAGTAAGTACTAAAAATGTTGACAAAACAATTTCAAGGGTTTTATTTTGTCAACGGTAATTTTCTTTTGTCTGTTTATCGGTGCATTTGTTCGCAAACTTCTCAAACCTGCTGGATACAATTTGATGAAATTTAGTGTAGTAATAGTTTATACCCTGTAACATTATATAAGATAGTTTTTTTTCAGTTTCGATGCTATTTTTTTTAATGTATATTTCTTATAACTGTTCATAGATGGCGTTAGCTGTACGCGCTATTCCGTTCGGATGGGACAAGTATTTAAATACAAATATACCGAAAGCAACACCGGGATCGGTATCGTAGTCATGGCTATACAAAAAGATGTAGGAATGGATTTTATGTTCAATCGGTCGGAGCTGCGGGCAAAAGCTAGTTAACAATGAACATATTTTATAATAGTATGGACATTCACAAGAAAAAGTAAATACTTTCAATATAATCGAAGGCACTTAAAACTTGTCAGTTATTTTGAAATTTTAAAAAATACGTTTCTGAAAGCTATTTTCATTTTATGATTCCATAAATATTATATCTGTCAACAGTTTAAAATATATGTATAGAGGTCAGATAAATAATAAACACTTTCAGGAGCATCAAAACACAGTCTTGGTCAGTCGCCAGCTCGTCGCGTAGTCCGTGAAGAGCTAAATAAGTTATCATATGTGCATTAATCGATAAATGTCTATTTAGGAATCGGACAGATTTATTATCTCGAGCAACATAATCTTATTTACTCCGGCCAACTCGCACGCGGTCTTAGACTAATTTCTCCGGAGACAACTCGCAAACTGAACAGCGCCTGGTGCCCGGCGCCTCTTGTTTATTGAGAAATTGCCCTATCTCGAAGAGCTACAAACAAAACCACATCGGAAATGTTGAACTAAAGTATTTCTTCTCTCCAAGGATGCGAGTTGTACCCTTGTCTGCGCCAACCGATCACACCCTTAAGGCCCCCGAATTACTGTCCGGGCTGATTACTGCCGCCCGCGCGCCGCGCGCCCCCCGTGCCGCGCCCAGGCGTCAACTATTGTTTGTGTTCTACTTATAATCTCGTATGCTCCGGAAAAGTTAGACAAACACCACACGTTTTATTAAATATTTCGAAAGTTTCCGAGAAGTTTGTCGAATGTTCCGAGATATCCGCCAACTATCGAATGATTCGATTAGTGTTACACGGAACATTGATCGATCGGATACGAAATTAGAGAAAACGGTTTCCGAGTGCGCCGCGACCGGCGCTCTTAGTGGTGGCGGCGCTAAATCATGTAAAAGCCCTGCCGCAGGTGGCTAATAGAAAACATAATGTGCTACCAGCCGAAGGAAACTCTAATATCAACACAGACCGAGGCAAGAATGAAAAAAAATACGTCGGCGGGAATTCTTCGAGCCATAAAAGCCAACCGCGAAGAGGCGCGCGTTTTAATGCTCCCACATCCTTGATTTCCCGCGAAACAGAAAAATGTGCTCATTGACGCGAAACGAAATCATCGCCCTAAATACGTCTTTCACAACAACAAAGGCCGCCTCGGAACGTGTTTTACATATTTTTCTTTAAACACAACACAATATTTACCAGCTGACACATATCGCGCTAAGGGGATAAACAATGAAAGCACGAATATATGCGCGCGTGCAAGCGCGATGTTTCCTCTCTCTCCCTTTTGTCTGCCTTTTTCTCTTTCTTTCTCAGTTTGTATGTGCGTATGAGTGTGTGTGTTTTGAAGGCGTCTCGTCAGGCGCGCCTTGAAGGGTGAGATGTCGCGCTTGTCGCCGCGGCGCTCGTCTCTGTTCCTTTTCTCGTGCGCACAAACGAATATTTACTTGAGGAATGCCTAATCTAATTATGAGGTCCTTATTCATTTTGATGTTACATTTACAAATGTTACATTGTTTATTCAAATCTCTGGTGCAACATGTAATCTTTTCGTCCTACAATCAAAATACAATTTGAAGTTATAACAATTTATTTATTATATTATAACTAGACAAAAAAGCAACAAAAGCGTAAATTATATCAACGTTAAAAACATTATTAAAAATGGTGAGATGGTACGTAGCTATTAAAATCAAAACAAAAGATACACTAATCATTTTGTAGATTTCAAACAAAATAAAAGTCGCTGAAAAGTGTGATAATTTGCCAGTTCGTCGATATCAAAATAATCGATTGTAGGGTGCTCTATTATCTATGTCACGTATATGTCAGGCTTATAAAGTTCAATAAACACTCTTTTTGTTTTGACATTTGAAAAATTATCAAGAGTATGAATTCAAATTATCAATAACTACGCAGTTAGTGGGCTCGAATAGGTTTTTGTATTTGAATGGCGGGTAGAAAGGACTTTGTAATACACACAGACAATCGTAAATTGAATAGTATTTCATGTTTGAGCAGGAGCATCTCATTATCAATTCGTTACATTTACGTAGTAAATAATGACTAAAGGGCAGCTTGGTCATTTATGGATCTCGGTTAAACTCCATTATTTGACGTTGCAAAGAACTTTTTACAGATATTTGGCTAATTTATCGCATATACAGAAGAGAAAGAAAATATGCGATAGAAATAAAAGAATAATCATCTAGGACGACTTTAATGACTCATCGTACATATAATGAGAAAGGTTTGAAAAGATCATAGGTAAGTCAAACTCACGAAATAAGAGAATTAGATGATGAAAACTAGAAGGAAGAAACGACTTCATTTCCACAAAGGCCGACCGCACATTACAAAGAACGAGTAGTATGAAAGATGAGTAAAGAGAAGATGAATTTGTTTGCGGAGCGGCAAAAACTAGAATGAAAGGGGTGAGAAAGAAAGAATTAAATAAATGATGGTTATAATAGAGTATTGTAGCGCAATTACAGAGCAAACCATAAACTATGACATTATTACCTAAATAATCTCGGGATATAGCATATGAATTCGATAACAGTGGAATGAAAGAGTCATGTACATTAAAAATCGTATTAATTAAAAGTTTATAGTGTAACATAAAGTCACACGTATTTCCCATTATACAGATAAATGTCTAAAATCAAATATTTTAATAGTAACCCCATTCAGTGCCATTACTCTTTTCTTCAATTAAAATGTTTATAGAAAGCAAATATTGGTTTCATATCGAATGAAGTCTCTTGTTGTTATTTTAAACAAAATACTACCTAAAATATTTTGTAAAATTTAACTAAAAATATACAGTCAACGAAATAGAGGCCAAATAGTATTTAGGTTTCATAATAGTATAACATACTAAGTACTGTTAAATAAGTAAGTACTATAAAAAAAATATAATACAATATAGTTCCTGGTGGAATTTCTAAAGACGGCGACATTTACTTTATTACACAGCCTCCTTCGAGGTGTCGCAATTTAAAGAATAAGAAAAAACAAATCGATTCCAGTATATTACGCGTGTTACAAACGCATTGTGACCAAAAGAAAGGTGAACATTTAAAAGACAGATGGCCCATTCGGATAATTCCGTTATCAACGGCGGCGCCCGCGCCGGGCCGGCAGCCGGTCCTGGACACCGTTCTTCATAAAAGCCCATTTCACTTGGCTGTCTGTTTACTCACAAGTGTAAAAAGCTAAGTGAAACCCGTCCATTTGTTTGTATTCAATTTCATTTCACTTCAGTGTTACATCTTTAAATATCACATTTTAATTTTCACTTTACTCTTGAATGATTTAATTTGAAATTCGTAACAGTACTGTTTGAAATACAAACAGAATAATATGTGGTGCAGAAGAAACAGAACATATGTGGTAAGAAATCTTACCACATATGTTATTATTGCTTTTATGTACCTATACTTACATTCGTGTATAGATTTTTCATTTTTATTATGTAGATACCTGAACAAAGTACCTTTTTTGCGTATAGAATAAAATGATGCACACAGCGTTTATTTTCGCATTGGACTGATACTACGAATACAGAGGTAAGATGTCTCCATTTTTTCTCTCTCTTGCGCCTAGCAGAGACAGAGGACAATATTTGACGCCCCTGCAAACGTATACTTTCCCCAAAGTTTAGATTTATAGGCCCCTGTAAATACTCTGTTATAACTAGCAACGGTAAATCAAATTGAGTAAGATAGCTGACATGGGGAAACTGAACGTAAGTTGAAGAAATACAGCGTTATCATGGAAGTGTCGATAAACCACGCCGATAGAAACGCTATTCTGGACATTAGTGCACGTCGAAAATATGTAATACTGTTAAGAGTTTGGTTAACTACGTATTTTACAAAAGTATTTATGATACCTTATTACAAGGCATCCATCCGTAAGAAACATTAATCAAAACTTGTGTTTACTCAGAAACACAAAATAACTTTTTAGTAATGAAAAAGGTTTTCAAGAGCCTGTATCAACCGTCGCAACAAACGTAGAATTATATGTGGAAGTTCCAGTTGTGTACCTGTATTATTATTTGTAATTAACTATTGAAAATGCAGTTCTATTGCTGTAATGATATTTCCACATAGCATATATATTCGATAAGTCCTTTAAAGATACGTTGAAAATAATAATATTATAACGCAAAATTGTAAATGTCCGTGAAGATAATTCAATAATTATTGAATATTTTATTATGCTCACGGATACATATGAAATAGAATACATAATACATAGGAAAAAGTGTAAGTAATATAGCTTTAAAAACGTTCGATCTTTAAACAAAAAATAGTAAAATCACATGGAAATTAAAGTACCTAATATGTTAAATTATCGAAATAAAACTTTTAAAGGTAGATAGGTAAAAATGTTTGTTACGACATGCGCGTTAAACACTAGAGTTTATTTGTTAAACATGATATGTATTATGTATGCATCCATGTACAAGTATTTCGTAGTACACCAAAAAGAAAAAATGTACTGTGAAATTTAAATTTTAGGAATCACGTATCTATGAAACGTAGTAGATTTTAATAACATTGCTGTACAAGTACAAAGTATAAAATAATAATTAATCGTAAAAGGCACTAGGTAAAAAAAAAACATTACTGAGATAGTAAAAAACATGCAGGTGATTTTTAATCACAAACTACTATTTAAAAAAAAATTTTAGTTTATCGGTAATTTTTTTTTCTTTAGGTGAAAGGAAAAAGAGGCAAACGAGCATGCGAGCCGCCAATTAGTACGCTATCACCGTCACCCATCGACACTTGTAGTGCTAAAGGTGTCACTAGTGCGTTGCCGGCCATTCGGGACGAAATAGGATATCTGATGGAGGGGAAGTGGGCTACCGGGATCTTCACTTACTGAAAGAAATGCGATAGTGGTAGTTGCTATTTCGGGTATGTTGTCTCTGGAGTGTGGTATCTCACCGGCCGAGTCGGCTTATTTTCGCGCTGCATTCAAATTGGCCACAGCATGGCTCTATCAGGTATAATAATTTAGATATAATAAAGCATATAAAGATACCTTAGGCGCATTTGGTAGTCGTAAGAGAAAGAATTTTAAGTTTTTAGCGTGGATATACTAACATACATAATAATTTATTCATGTTTCCACATTCTTTATGTGTTTATTTTATATGCATGCTGATACGGTGCATTTGCCTTAAATAATTATGACATGAAATAACTAAGTTTAAAATAAGTAGAATAATGAGTTTGAAATTCTAGTGATATCTAGTACTTGGATCACGACGACCCTAACATTGTGACTGAAAATTTTAGAAGACTAAAAAATAATTGACTATCTGTTTTCCGTTTTATATTCTATCACCAGAGCAAATAAGGCGTAAAAACACAATAGAAATCGAGTTTATATTGAACACATTTCTTTGAACTAGGCAGCTCTTTATCGACCAATAAAAATATTTTCTTGCATGCGCATACAAAAGAGTGACGCAGTATACGACCCGCCGCGGCCCGAGGGCTGCAGCGGCCCGCGCACAATACGCGAATTAAGATTCAGGCTCGCATTTCAGCTGGAAGTGACACATACGTTACTGACAATGGGGACCGTTTTATCGGCTCAATTCCTCCATTCAGTGTACGATGCAGAAAAAAAAAGTAATTTAAAGTACTGATCCGGATAAGCGCTGACTTATCTATTTTTTTGAAGGAAACGAACGGAACGCACGCCGCGACCCGTTAAATCAGAGTCCGGGAGCTTCCGTCGTGCGCCGCGCACGCGCCGCGCGCCGCCACCTCGCCGTGCTGCGAATTTACAATGAAATCAGCCTATCAATTACATGCGCATTCTGCGTTGCTAGTGCTCTGTGAAAACGAAAGTGATGTTAGCGACGTTAAAATGAAATACGGAAGGATTACTGTTTGTTTGATGTCGAGTCTTTTCAGTCCCATCAGAAATAACATTCGAGCGAGTGCATAAATCAAGTTTATTTTTTCACTTAATTTAAAAGCTTAATATAAGTGATGTACATTTAATTATTGTTAATTAAAGAAAATGTTTGTTAAAAAAAAATTGTTTGTATGTATTATAGTCATAATGATTTATAGAAAATCCTACGTACACAATGCATGCCAGCTCTTCGTCCACACTCGGCGACACGGAGGATCCACAGCTTTCAAAATGAATTTTAAAAAATGCCTACAGACAATATGCAACGTCTATATCATTAGTGAATATAGGAAAAAACACTAAAGGGCTGAAGCCCTGCCGAACCATAAGTGAAAGGACTGTTGAATTTCTTACGTTATTGTAATAATTTATTGATCATTTGTGCTATTTATTTAAGCGTGTAATTATCACATATCTTATGGTTGTAAATATCACACACGCCTAACTTGGGTGCTTCAAAGGCAAATTCCGAATCGGCCACTGTTTGTCATGTTATGAAAAATAAGCCAATAACTGAAATATCCACATGGGTGGAATTAAAATAGATACGTTATAACATTTCTGAAACTTATTGTGCAATTAGGTACAATTACCGTATCCTTTATAAAAATAACGAAAAACATATTAAAAAGTGTAGTTAGGCTCGGTATCCGAAAACGGAATCTGAGTTTTAAAAACGAAATCCGAGGTACTGTTTTGTACTAATCCAGGATACCATCAGTAGTAAAAAAGATTCAAAATTTATGAAAGTTCCTGGCGCGATAAAGCAGATCATAACATTATCTGGGCTACATAAAAAGGATTCGCGGGCACTCCGGCACGAGCGGAGCCGAGTACAAAAGGTAGTTCTATATAAATTTCCGGCATAATGTGGGGTGAGGCGGTGCGTAGGTGGAGGCCGCGAGTGGCCAGCGACGGTGACGGCGCAGATAAAGAGGGTCGATAACGTGAAATAGCAACGTGAAAACGTGGCGAGAAAATAGCATTATTAACCTCCTGGGCGTAATACGCGCGCCACCGAGCCAGATACGGTAATGATTATGTAAATTCCCGTCTCGCGAGTACGTCTCGGGAGCGTTATGTACTTATTAAAACCGAGATTGGGAACGAGAACGGGGATTATCTTTTCACGGCGCCGGACATCGGCGAGATAGCGCCGCCGCAGCGCGGGCCCCGACGATACAACCTAATGCACAATCTTCGCCCGCCCCGAATCCGATTCGCCGACGAGTTGCACGGTTTCGCTTGCGCCGCTTTCTTTTCAATTTTCGTAGTCTCTTACCCGAAGCGAACGAGCATTGTATGAGTGGATTCTTACCTCTTTAGAGAGTTATTCAACTAAATGGAATTTAAGAAGCCCGCAGTGCAGTTCGACGAATCTACATTGAAATATTTAAAATGTCGAAATTTAAGCCGCAGCCGCAGTATGTTTCCACGTGCCCGTGAGTCTTCCGCAATCTTTTCCCGCTCCGTTCCTTTAGGTACGTATGCACTTTAGTGAATTGAAAGGATTCCGTCTGAGACTACAACGGCCGTACCGCTTAGGGATCACTTTGTAACATCAACGTTTATCTTTATGTAAGAATTCTAAAAGATCTCACTGGAACGTTCAATTTATGACATAGATTTTAACATTTTTTTTATGTCGTACAGCTTAATTTATGTTCTCGAGTTGATTTTACTAATTCATTTCAAAAACATCAATTTGATCGGAATCGTTTCAGGTAAGGAACAAGAATGTAAATATTGGTGAACAATTACAACGGATTCAACAGAAGCGCTCCTCGTGATGTTTAACTTAAAAGTACCTAATTGAGATCCGTTAATCAAGAACACGAAGTTTTCTGAAGTGCTTAATTATCCCCCCTCAGGAACAAAACATCAGCGTTCAAAGCGTTTCTGAAATATTCCGCTGCACAGACACGAAACACGGCGCAGGCTCTCACGGATAGTAAATATTGAAATGAAGCGGCTGGGATCAAAAATACTCGCGCCGCGTCTTGTTTATGGAGATAATGAGTAAGGAAAAGTGGGGCTTTGTCGCGTTCGCGTCCCGGCACGAGCGCCCGCGACCCGCGCGCCGGCGGATACAGACGGCGTTTATTTACTTTAAGCAATCCTTAATTGATGTCTAGACTGTAGAGGGGCTCGGAAAGGTTCCCAATTTTCTCATCAACGGCCTACGCTTACGCGTTTCATGTCAGCTGTATTTTTTTTTCAATTGCAGTATAGCGTTATTGTTGATACAACCAACGATTGTTCAGTCCCAAACGACATTGTTGAATTAATCACACTATCGACTTCTACCCGTTAAGTTTTGTTGAAAAGATATTTTAATATTTAAAATTTACCACTTATACCGTAACGTGAACACTGCCAGAAGTCTTTAATGTACTCAGTCCGTAAGAACGAGTTAATTCAGTTATGAAGGTATCGTTATAATTTAAACTTTTATGGATTGCATATTTTTCAACCTTGATAAAAAAATTATCGATAGCTACTCAAAATAAAACTTATATTGATTATGTTTTAAACGAAACTAAAGCAAATAATTGCAGAGCTGTACCTATAGGATCAAATATTAATGTCGATAAAATAACAAAAATATTAAAATTTTAGTTTGATCGAAGAAAATAAATATTTTTTGTTTCTTACCATGATTATTAAAACAATGAAAAGGAGTAAGAAATTACTAATATGTATAGATATTAAAAGTAACATGTGCTAAAATAACAATAAATATATGTAACTAAGTTAGTTGACTACAAGCATGAGACAAATTATAATAATAAGTTTAATCCAGATTTAAAATTCAAGCAATAAAATGTGTAATGTTACGTATGGAAAATTGTTTTGGAACCCAAACCGCCCGCCCATACGCGCCCGAACCGCACTATTACGTGCAAATTAACGAATAACATATTGCCTAATTAAGGAACCGTTTAAAGGCGTGACACCTACAGAGCGAGCCGCTAGAATTTATGTAGCAAAAACGGTATCGCAGCGCGCCGAGCACAACTTTGAAATGAGTTTCTCGATCGTCTAACAACCAATTAAATTGCCCCACTTGTATAAATAAATGTCTTTCGTCGAAGAACACTCGAATCGACCGGCGTATTTTTATATAATTGCACGCTAAGAACGTTTCCAATGAAAATATCAAATATTCATTTCCTATCTGCAACAAGTGTTGGGCATCTAAGAGAATATACACACAACACACAGACGCGATAACTGGGCGGATTTTCTGAAATCTTGGCATAAATATTGCAAGCGAGCACGAAGCTAGAACGCGGAAAATCACTGGTAGCGAGTCACAATTAGCGGCCCAACACCCAGCGGAAATAAATAAGGATATTTGCTTTTCTCGGAGGAGATTGGGATTGCCCTAAAATTTGTATTATCCGCGTTAGCTCCGAATTTAATATTACATAAGTCTGTATATACACCCATACTAATATTATAGACGCGAAAGTAACTGTGTGTGTCTGTCTCTGATGCTTTTACGGTTGTCGTAAGTCTAAGTCGTTGAGTCAAGAGACAAAATTTGATATTTGAACTCTGAGGGAGGGCATAGGCTACTTCTTTTTTATCTGCACGTCTGTATATCTTCTTTCTATTAGACAGTAGTTCGGCCGATTTTATTTAAATAGACCACACTTCTTGCATGTATAAATTTTACCTTATATATATTCGTATATATACGTATTTATATAATATGTATTATATATAATACGTATTCCTATTTTTGGACGATTTCGTACATTTTAGAATCATGAAGCCTCAAGTCTACTATAGTGTACTGAGTTTGTCATATTTCATTAAATCCATCTGTCATTAGGAAAATCCGATAGATTAATTTTTTGTAGTTAAATTATAATACGTATTTTTATATTTTCTAAATTTTTTTCTACTTAGTGTAGTAATTTATTTTTACTGATTTAGTACAATTTGTACATAAGCATTTTGATATTACATATGCCAAGAGATAACAAAAAACAGCAAATATTTCTGGTACCCATATAAAACAATGTGAAAATATGTCATTACGTTTGAATGTTTGTGATTCGATTTCGCATTAACGGCTGATTGGATTAGAACTAAATTTGACACATAAAATATGTAGTGCAGAAAAATGTAGCATATTCTTAACTCGCTGTCATTTTCCTTTGACATAATTTATTTGGGATTGACAACGGAACCGGGATTGAAATAAATTAATAGCAGGTTTGAAATATTTTGAGGAATAAAAATAAAACCAAACTATTAAATATATGACTCGTATGTGTTACATGATGCGAAAATAATAATAAAGTATCGAGAATACGAATCTACAAATAAGATGCCCGTATGTATTTCTATCAAAATAAAGACTAACATCAAACACGGCTACTGCTTTTGAAAATAAACAATGATTGCAACGGTGCAAATATATCATACAAAAAATTATATTCAGCTGCGTCAAAACTACCAAACCTACAATATTCCTTTTTATATTGAAAACGGCAAGAGGAAAGAAATACTAAACTAGAGGTTTATTACATGTCGCGATGAAAAATTCTTTTTTGGTTCTCTCGAGTGCCGTTTTTCGCGCGCTACTGGGATACATTAGGCCCAAATCTTTTAAGATGGTTATGTACAAAGAACGCGGGATCACGTCTGAACTCCGACACAGATATGATATCAAGTTCTTAAAAAGAATGGCAAAAAAAAAAACAAAAATATCTCAGACACTTTTATAGTTATTTTATGCTTTTTAAGATTAGTTTTATTTTATTTGAAACAAAATAATTTCTTGATCTGATTCTCCATTTATTTATTTACCAATTTGAGTAATAAAACCTTTTATCTACTGTCAAATTTTTGCGTAGAGAAATCCATAAATTGTCTTTTTTATTACACAATTCGAGACCAAATATTCCACGTAATTATGACAGCATCGTCAAAAAAAAAAAATAATGATACAGGACCATGTTTTCATCTAAAAAAGGGTTAAAACAAGGATAGAAGTGATATACGTAAAAAGATCCGATTATATCACATTTTATTCGCACAACATATATTATTTAGTTCTTTAAATAACACCAATAAAATCAAACTATACGATTAGATACGGTACAAAGAATAAGACACGACACAAGTAAATGGCCCGTGGGAGAAGGACGTGATTAGGTTAGGGACTGCAGCGGACGGAACGCGCGGAACCAGCGATCACCGATACCTGTTTATATTGATGTATCCGCCATAAAATGAGATCGCGGTCCTATAAACTCGTCTATAGATGTATATATATTTTTTTATCGCATTTAGTGATTTGTTATCTTTATTGCTTCGTATTACATTTTTATTTATTTTTTTATTTCTAGCAAGAATCATTAAGTTAAAGTCATGATGAATTTTTAGAAGACAGAAGCCGTATATCTTTTCACGTTTCTATGGAGTCCGTCCATTCTTACGGTTGGATCCTATTTTGCACACAAAGCACGATTATGGTCTGTAATAATTTTGAAAGTAAGTATTATTTACCTAAGGCTTAGTAACCATGTTTATAGTTAACTTTAGGTTTTGTTGTATCACCTGAAATTAAATTAATTAAATAGCTGACTAACTTAACTAGCCAATACAAGGTTCGATATATAAGTACGTTAATGTCATTATATAAAAAATACTTATTAATCAGCATAATTAAAAAGAAAGTGCAAGGATACTAATCTATGGGGTCTGGAAGTTATGTTTATGGTGACGAATATCAAAGAGTCCACTACCAGCATTGGCTCAACGTGGACAGTTTCGAGTACCATACCCTCAATTGAAATTGTAGAAGGAAGTGCCTCAGAAGTGAGGTAATTTAAACCTGACACAACAAGCTCCGATGATGATGTAACAATAGTATTCTAATCTAATCAAACATAAATACAACAACAACATGACTGATAACATATATCTGTCAAACTTATGGAAGTTCAATCTAATGATGGGCCAGATAACAGATGTGTGTATGGAATAAAGGAACTATTGCATAGTACAAACATTATGAAATTTTTCAATTGACATTAATGTTCTTAATATATAAAACAAGTACGGATAGGGAAAAATTAACAAACTCTAAAATTGTTCGCGGTCAGAATGATTTTAATGGCACTATGAATGCGAGACACTGATGTGGGTAGTGATGGAAAATCATGATATAAAAAATTATCACTACAACATTCTCATTAGTAACTAAATGCATTAATGTGTATTTTATTTGTTTATTTTATTAATATATTCACACTTGTTTCCCATAAGAGTAGTATTATGTAGAGACTACAGATTTCTGCATAGTACGTTCCTTTCATATCTCTCTTGCTTCACTGACAACCATAAATCTGTTCATGCAAGCTTAGATAATTAGAGTTTGGTCCTTTTATTAATATACCACTAACTCGGTTTGCATGGGATTTCCTAGCACGACACTTGCCGATATTTTCATGGGTAACATATTATGGGTATATAATGAATACTATAACTTTACGTATTAAAAAAAAATATGTTTCTAAGTTTATAATTCTTAATACATGGATTCCAGTCTGAACTTACTAGGAAAACTTGTGTCTTGCGGTTCCATACATGGAAACATTTCTGAAGTTTAATCAAAAGAAAAACTATCGTAAAGTATTACGATACCGATTCTTGGAAGTTTTTACATTCTATACTTTATATAATTATAAATATTTTTATATAATATAAAATATTTGACTTGTTATAATCTGTAAATTATTAGGTATCCTTTTTTTTTGTTTTAAATAAACTAAATTCTAAGATTTTTTATGTTCAGCATTATGAATATTAGTTGACTATATTATTCGACAAATACTCGTTGACGGCTGAAATATATAGAATCAGTAGTAGGTAGGGAACGGCCTTCAAGTTTTTATCGTATAATAAGGAGTGGGACTCACCTCAACGCAGTTAATATTTTCGGCGCTTAAGTATTAGTGTTTCGTAGATTTGATGTAAGATCTAGATTACATTATGAATAATTTATCATGCTACTAATTCGTATTTCCGGAGAAATGCAAATTTCAAACTAGAGGTCCAAAATATGACGTAAAATCTTTACCTTTAGAAACATTTAATATATTCACCTTTGGAAAAAATTCCATTTATCGCAATTTTGCTATTTCAAAATGTTTGATATCCACCAGCTAAATCTTTCCTAACTTTTTTTTGCTATTTTTTTGTCCAAATGCTACCAACGAACATTTTACATGTTACATGCTACCAATGAAAAAACCATGTAACTTTAGGCAGACTCTTGATTTATTATTATTTTCATTTCGCTTCCATTACCTTAAAAATAAATATTGTTTTTTTTTATTTCTGAGTTAGAACCTTTCTCTTTATCGAGAGCGCAAATTTTCCTCTCGATTCCATTAAATACGCTGTACCTAAACGGTACCATCCCGTCCCCGTTCCCACGGACACATCAGACTTTTAGACACCCTTCACTAACTCATATTCGGCGCGGTAACATTATTACAACATAGTGCTCGCGTTTTATTCCGGCGTCGAGTCCCTGACGCCTCGCTCCGCTAAAACCGATTCCTTGTTACTTGATTTCTGCATTTCGAAAAAGCGTAAATATTTTCCTCTTGGGTGCTTTTGCAGCGATAAAGAATTCAGTGGCCGTTTCTCTACCATGAATCCTTAATTGATTCGACTGTCACTAAGCAAATTTCTTACGACGGGTTTTGGCACGCTTTGGCTTTTAATTTTATATTGTAATGAAAAATATCTGCATAAAATCAGTGAAAACACTTTTCGAAACTCGTTACTTTGTATCATAAAGAATTATAGGTACCATATCATTATTTTTTTTATATTCATGCTGTATTTTCGTTTCGAAATTCCTTTAAATGCCCAAAACTTTTTCATGTGATAGTTTTCTTTTTTTTTTTGGTTTCCCTTTGTAATTAATTTATATAAACGACATTTGTTTTCCATAGTAGATACTATTATTTACGCGTCCTACTAAGTTTTACTTTATGGTGATGGATATTTGATGGTTTTTAGTCACTACTTCAGTTTTTTTTTCATTGATTCTTAAGCCTACTTTTGAGCTATAAAAAATTTTGGTGATAAAGGGTCATCTTGTCCGACTCTTCTTTCTATTTTGATCGGATCACCTTTTATTTCAAGTTAAACCCTACCTGTACCTATTATATGCTGTTCTATCTTATGCATATTATTTGTACTGTTTTATTATTTTTACGTATCTGTCTTCTACATTTGATGTTTTCAGTGCGTTCCGTATTGAGCTATGACTGATTCTGTCAAAAACTGTGCTATAGTTAATAAAGGTATTATAATATTTAAAGGTTTGTTGTATTCATTACACTTCTCTATTAATTGGACTATTGTTTCTATATGCTCAGCTTTGGTCAGTCGGTCCTGAGCGAAAGCCTGGCTTTTACTGGTTGCGAGATGTCAATTCTTTTCAGAAGGTAGTTTCAATATAATATGTAGATGTACAGAGTTCACATGCACTCGTCAATACATCGATGAGTCTGCAGTTTTCGGTTTCTAATAGGTTCCTTTTTTTGTATAGCAAATTTATGTCAGCTAAACAACATTGTTCACATCATTGAAAAATATTTTATGATATATCATTAACCAATCGTTTGTTTGAGTTCATTTGTATTAATGAATTCCAAACGTAACTTTTTATTCATTTAAATTTAAATTTTGAATGAATTTTCATTTTTGGGAGTACTACGTAGTATTGTAATATTTGAGTATATTTCTCAATTTCCATTGTATAGATGGAGATTTGGAAGGATTTATAAAAATCGATAAACGTAATGTGCAATATAAAAATAGGAAATGCGACTTTGAAATGAACCAGTTTAGTTGCTATCTTCCATGTGTTCAAATGTTCTATCTTATTATTATTTTTTTCACTTTACTCCGTTTTAAGTGGAACGAAGAGGAAACCTTCGACCAGTCGCTCAGTTAGTAGCCCGTTACAAATCGGCATCTATACATCAAGAGCTTTGGCAAAAGGAGTGGCGCGTTAAGCACGCATTTCATTTAAGTAAGTGGCGGGCTGGCTGCGTGCTATCGTCTCACCGCAGCCGGCCGGCTCGTCTCGTAATCACCCTTCGATGTTTTGCTTCACTGAAAAAAAATTACCCGTAAACACCTTTTTACAGCAACTTTTTACATGCACTCGCTATTTTTTTAATTCATGTGAAGAAAAAAAAAATGTCAAAGACGCAAGCTATATACTGGATTAAATTAAACTCCAAAAGGTTTTTTGTTAAGTACGTTTTAACCCTTAATTTAATATTTGTTCCTAACGAGTAATAATAAAGGTTTCTTGAAAAAATGGAAGTCCATTATCCATCATGATCGGTTTCAACTCTGATTGTATGACAAAAGGTATACAAATTCATAATTGATGAAATTGACAAAGAAAATTTTAAAACTCAGTGATACGGATTAAAATATTGTAACATCGTAAGATTGAAAGAGTCGTAAATTAAACAATTTAATTATCAGTAAAAGCTATATTTCTAAAAAAGAATTTGATTTAGAAATAAACACAGAAAAATGATTCGGTAAAAGCTAAATACATTCAATCTTTCTTTTTCCCTTTGGTGAGAGATTGTGCTAAGTGATCACATTTCGATATTAAACCATTTGGCGGGGGCCGGTGCTGGCTACGTATTTCATTTCACTGAGTGTCTGATGCCGGCTTTGGGCGACGTTGCTTTTTGTTACATTTTTTTTTATTATCGTTATTATTATTTCGTTACACCTGATGTTAAACTTTTCATCGCTTCATTTTCGATGTAGTAATATCTCATACCGTTTCAAGTTGATACAAATTGTTTTTATAGGATTTTTGAAAGTTGCCGCGAATCGCGTCGACGACTTCTGATCACTGGTTATCTAAAGGTTTCAGCAGTATAGCCCGCATTTTTTTTGCTGTGACAAATTGTACAAAATACCAAAGAGCAACACAATCGGCCATTATGTTCACCGTACGCGAGTAACGCAAAAAGCTTTACATTATACCATTCAGTACTAGAGCTTTTTTACATGTTAACTACTGCAATGTCGATGTGCTGAGATGTTCGTACGATGATCCAAGTATGTCAGTTTTGATACCTAACAAAAGCGTGAAACCGATCCAACTTTTAATATTAATATCCTATTAATATTAAAAGTTAATAACTATTAATATTCTAACTTAAGCAGCACAATACATATACGAAAACCTGGTATACGTCAAGAGACAGCATCGTTCCAAAAAAGGAGCGACATCCATAACATTAGCACTAGACATAAGAACGATCTTGCTTCTCCTGAAACCCGTCTAAGCAAAGTTAATAAGTCGTTTAAGGGGCAATGTGTGCGCTTTCATAATAAGATCCCAGCTGAAATTCAAAATTTGACATTTTGTGAATTTAAACGTTTCGTTAAAAGAAAGTTATATAGCAAGGGCTATTATACCGTGTCTGAATTTGTTAATGAAAAAAACCCACGGGATTGAACTGATCGGCTATTAGGTTGCTTCATGTTATTACTAAGTTTTGTACCAAATAGTTTATTATTCAATATTTTGAATAGATGAGTAAAAAAGAGTGTTTCTTGAGTTTCTTGCCCATTTTTCTCATGGTGAATCAGCATTTGGAATAAGTGGTAATTTTAAAGTCGAAAACAGTTGTTTATTATGCATTTCTTTTCATTTCATTGCATTTCATTTTCTTTTTCTTATGCAAAAACATTTTTGATTTGATTTGATTTGATTTGATATGAACTGTAGAGAATTATCGGAAAAAAGATATATCCCTATCCCAAACGTCACAGCATCAAAAGACATCTCCAAGCGTTGAAATTCAAAAGGACGGGGCGTAAGTATGGATGCCAAATACAACGTTCGCTTGAGAATCAATTATATGATAGTCCTAGTACAGAATCGCCGAATGATCTCCACGCCGTCCTCGCGATCGTCAGTAGAGTATGCCAAGATGAGCTTAGATCTCAAATCGCATATGGACGAGGCGGGAGTTATATCAAAGGTAAATTTTGCATATGGCAATGTGGCTTGCGGCTTTTGGATCGGAAGGCACACCGGGCTTAAATTATGACCGCGGGCGAATTCAGCTATCGCGGTGGTGATGTGGTGTATCTGGCACGTGGAACGATAACGGAAATCAGCCGCAAGAATGAGCTTGAATGCTTCTTCAGAGAACTCCCCGTACTATATACACGATAAAGTTATTACATGCAAAAATCGAGGCTGAAATTTATTTTCGAGCATACCGCTGTATGGGCTGCCGTTGGATAGGTCTTTGTAATGCATAAAAGGTTCTTAGATTATATTTATGTTTTTATTTCAGTGTTGGTTAGTTATAGCTTTTGAAGTTATCCGTTTGATTTGTTTAATTTTTTATCCCTTTCACAAATTATTCATATAAATCTGAAAAATATCACAATAGGAGAGCCTTATAAATACTTTAAGCGAAAAATTTATCAACGATGTATATATCTATGCTTTAAAATAACCACAATTTTCAGTCTTCTATAGTAAAATCTTAATCACCGACCCGTAAATATGCGCATGAAAATTTTAGTACGGAATAATTACTTAAGTGCTTATATTATTTTTGATAAACTTTTTGAACCAAGATGCGTGAGTGCATCTCCAATCTCGGCCAATGTTTTAACATTCTAAATTTGCGACAGAACTTTAAAAATGATTTGGAACATTTCAAA
This sequence comes from Eumeta japonica, assembly GCA_005406025.1. NCBI lineage: Eukaryota > Metazoa > Arthropoda > Insecta > Lepidoptera > Psychidae > Eumeta > Eumeta japonica. The sequence continues at coordinate 189,313 of BGZK01001147.1, forward strand.
TATTCAGCACAATTAATTTGAAACGCTCTTTTTAGTGATTTATAGTACAGTTACGTACATTTTTAAATTCGAAATGAATGAAACCCTGTAAAAGAGTATCTAAAGGTTGTAATGAAAGTCACTTGCGTGATTGGCAGTAAAATAAATTAACCGACTATGTCTAATGATTACAAGCAATTATACTAAGTTTAGGGTTTAAACCATAAACTGAGTCGGTCTCTAAACTGTTCTAAATAAAAAACGCTCTACAGCAGCATGGAAACAGTGTGTTTCGTTCTAATTTATTAAATATCACGAAATAGTAATTAATAGTGAGCAGATATTTGCAAGCGATTGCTTAAAATGCTGATAATAGTCGCTTTTGTTACTAAATTTCAATTTTAATTGAGAAATGATTTTTTTAATAACACTACTAAGAAAGAATTGAAGGTCAATATCAAGGAAAAACCTAGACGATAAGCTTTAATTTCATCCAGACCGATTCCCGAATTCAGACAAATCCTCTACATTAAGTATATATATGCTAAAAAAGAATAAAGAAAGAAAAAATGGTATGCTATTAGTTGAATCCAGAGTTGATAAAAGAGCTTTTGTCTCGATCTGTACTTTTAACAGTTAGGTAGAGTGTGCATGATATAATTGTAAACATACTCACCATTTATATACGAGAAGAAATTATCCCTTTTAGTGTAACGATACTCCTGCAAACAGATTACATTTGATTCCCTAATAAGTCACAGAATTTATCAAATGCTTTTACTATCTCTACTTATTGCTATAGCGAAATTTTATTATCATGTTAAACAAAAAATAATCATCATAAAGTTCAAACGGCATTTTAAATCTTTTTCAAGTTCGATGTTAAACGACTGTAATAGCATTAAGCACCATCACAAAATTAGAAAATTTTGCAATTATTTATGTATTATTATGGCCTTTATTTCTATATTATTTTAGCGTAGATTATATTGTTATAGATAATAATAGCATAGTCGTTAAATCGATAGTATATAAGAAATCAGCAGAATAGACATTTTCTTAGATGTATTTTATACAACCTTCAATAACTACTTGTATTATGCCACTTTTACTTAAATAAAAATAGAATAATCTTTCTTACAGCAAAACAAAACTGCAATCACTCTTACAGAAATAAGTGGCCACAGCAACAAAATAATTAGTAAAGTACATAGACTGCTCTACGAAATATAATATTAATAATAACAATAATATCTTAGAACCTATATACACAGCAACATCTGGTCCAAAATCATGAAACAAGGCTTGTACTATGGGCACCAGATAGTTCATATAATACACATGTACTTTTTTTTTAATATATACATAGAAACACCCAGACAAAATACGTACATTAGTTTTTAATAAAATAAATAAACATTTGTCTTGTACGGGAATTGAACCCACGCCGTCGGCGCAACAAGTCGAGAAAGTACACATGAAAGTACATCACAGAATTATTTACAAACTATTGTAAGTATATCTGAGTCTAAAACATTGACATAAAAACTCAGAGCGTCGACGACGCGTGACATGAAACGGTATGACTAATGGAAAATGCAGAAACGTAAATAGAATGTTTCGAGTCAACGCACCGGCGGCCCGCATCGAGCTAGATCCCAGTTTCATTAACCTCGTATACCTAAGCTAAGCCTGGCTCGTTTTGTCTTCATTTTGTCCATCAGCAAGATTACGTTTTATATCATCATTTTAAGTTTTCCCTATTAGAGCCATCTAATACTTTGAAAGATGTCTTTTTAGTAATCGCTCAGTTCAGATATATATATATACATATATATATCTTGACGATGTATCGTAGCTTAATTAATTTTTACGCTACAGGCTTAAAACCCTAACTACCTGTGACGAAGCGGGACTGTCCACCGTTACTCGCCGATGAACCAGAGGTTCAGTCGATTAGGAACCCGGGCCTGTTCGAATCCACGAGTACGGCGGCGGACAAGCAAGGATTTGTTGAAACAACCTTTTCTCGATAGATAAAGTGGTACGGAACTATCCAATAATTTCTGACCTTTTCCTATGGGTACTGTCGCCGGAATGAAATCGTAAGGAAACTGTTTCCATATATATACATTTCTTGCAATATCCCCACTATTACGGGTGACTCCCTTCCCCTCGGAACAATATTATTTATTTTCAACCAATACACGATGAATATACAATAAACTTATCTCTAGTATTATTTTCTACTTATTTTTCAATATTTCAAAACTATCGTGCATTCCCGGCGTCGCCCGGTCTTTTTTTTGAGATGGCGCTTCTATATTCCCCTGTACCCCACCGTGATAGTATGAATTCATGTCCTCATTTTTACATTCGCTCATTTTACGTTCGAGCGGCGTCGGGGTTTACCCGTTATAGGCTTCTTTAATGAAAACACATCTAAATATCGTTTATTTCACATATTATACATCTATCTATAAGTCAATCATAGTTTAATTTAAATATGTTACTGCAATGAAGGAATTTATACTTTCAAATAACATTATATATCAATGTTATGTATCTTAACGTCTAATATGTTAAAATTGCGATCGTTCCGTATGATGACATTTAAATCTAGTTAACACTTTAATAAAATATAGTATTTAAATGTGAGTTATTTGCGATCATAGCTCGCACTAAATATTAAATTTAAAAAGTACAATTTGTTAAAACAATAGCAAAATAATTTAACTTTATTTGGAATTCTGCCTTATTTTTCTATGTTACATACAGTCACAAATTTTAATTAACATTATTTTTTAAAACTAATGTTAATTAAAATTTAATTCATGTATAGATTATTTGAAAATCCTGCAGAAATTAAATACGTATTCTTGTTAAACTTTTTATCAATTCATATAAAACATACGTTTTGTTAGAAATGTCTTATAATCTTAATAGTCATTAATAAATGGCATCTCTCAAAATGATGTATAAGTAAGCCAAGTAAGTAGTATATTCTGAACCCATACATATTCTCCAGAAACACTTTTCATGAAAATGAACAAAATGTTGAACAAAATATGTGGATAGCTTCCATAAACTTCTAAACAAAAAAGATTGAAAAAGTAATGTTTGCGCTTAATATTTTGACATGTAATAAAGGTATGTATATGTAATAAAGGTGTAATGATAAATATTAATTGATTATATGTAATTTATATTAAGAGTTCATATATTAACAGTTTTGTACATTTAAAGAAGGTAAAGATCACGTAATTTTCTCATTGTGTACGAAAATCGGTTTAAAAAGAAATCCGGTATAATTATCCAACCGTTGATTATTTATAGTCAGAGCGAGTGACAAAAACAAGACAGAGAAAGTAATTAATGAACCATGAAATAAAGTTTAAATACGTCATTATCCTGTGTAAAATCTGGCCAAACAATGAGCGAATTCATTATTATTTAAACTTATTCAAAATAACCATCAAACTGCCAAGTTACGCATACAAGCGTTTGTGAAATGTTACGTTACGCTCAAGCAGTCGTAACTTCTATTCGGCGTGTATATATTTACACATTGCAAACACGTAGATACTGCGAGCACCCCCGCGCCCTCTGTCTGCGGTGGCGCGGAGTAGGCGCGGGTGCAGTATTCAAATTCTATCCAACTAGCCGGGTAAGCTCCCTGCTGTGAATAGATAAGATTAATGGCGGCGGATCGACCGGCGTCCGATTGACGTTTCGGCTATTTCGGTAATATCGCTGCGGCCATGATTATTGGCGCTCTACGTGCTCGCCCGACAGCCGATGCCAATGTATCTACTTACTTATATACGTTAATTTATTTGAAGCCAGCCGATTAAATGAACTTCCCTCGTATACATTGTCTATGGTTTCAAGAACACATCGGAGTTTTTAAAGAAATAACCCTAAAACACTTATCGTCTCATATTTGTGATTAATTACACGCCGAGAGGTGGCAGCTCAAGGATTAAGTACACTGTTTTCAAATCATAGGTTGTTGGTCTCAGTCACGACTACATGCAAATTGACCAATGAGTTTTTGACTTTGAGTGTAATTAAATCACTAAATCACTCGCTCCGTGCCTCGGAGAGTATTCTGAGTTGTCAGTACCAGGCGTTGTTATCACACTGGTGACAACATCATTATGTCAACGTCATTAGCAGGATCCAACCCGCATTGGGTCAGCGTGGAGAATTTGAAATTCAAGTCCCTCAGTCTGAAATGGAAGGATGGTAAGAGGGTAAGCCTCATTAGTGGGGTTACTAAAAACCTGACACAGCAATTACACGTCGTACTGACTCCAATTTTACCTAAATCCCATTGCGTTAGTTTTGAACTAGCGTTCTTGAGTATTTACCAACATGAACAAAGATTTGCTTCTTTTTACTTGTAGGCCATATCAGAAAAAATGAAATTATAAGAAATATAATAAATTTGCACGATGCTTGTCTAATGATAGCCAAAAAACAAAACTATCACTAATATTGTTTTTTGTTGATTTGTAGTTTTTGAACTGTTAGGAGTCTTACATTTGTAGGACTCTAGGACTCGTAACAGTTCATAACTTAACTTACTTAACTAACTAAACTGCTAACATAATCTTTGATTTTATATTTACATAATCAAAGATTATGCATTTATTTATATACATTTTTGTATTTTGTTAATTATTGTCAACACATTCATGTATTCCTATAATGTGAGATATGACATACTGTAAGAAATTCTATTTCTGTGTCTGACTCGGGAAATAGTAATGAAGACAATGTTCGAAGTTATACATTTACATGACGTCTTAATACATTAGAACAAACTTTAATAAAAAAATTTTAGTTCTAAAATTGAAGCATCGTATATAATTTTCTTTAGTAAATTTTGGATTTTTAATTTATTTATACACAATATTTATTAACACGCTACCTAAAGAAATTAAACATAAGCACCAACGTGAAGCCAATTAATAGTAAATTAAAACATATTAAGCATCTAAAATAGTTAGAGATTAGTTAGTTAGAGACTAAAAAAATATTGAACATAATTTAGTGACATGTTCTAGTTATTAATGCATTTTCCTGAAATATATTTGACTAGCCAGCATCTAAATATTATTTTTAATTTACAATAAATATAATTAGGATTTCAAATTATTGGCACAAAAATGAAACTTGAAAATGTGAATTAACCTTTTTGTTTTATGCCGTTGTTAAAGAAAAAATTCATTGATTGCATTTTGGATAATTTTTATAATAACTATTAATATATTCATTCAGTTTTGAATATACCCTATTTTATTTCAATTATTGGCTTTTACAGAGAATACCTTAGAATGGCTGTTCTTTTAATGATCATTAACGCAATAGACCTTCCTTTTTGTCTCTAAGATCACGCTTATTTTTAAAAAAAGAATAGGAAAAAATAACAGACATTCACACGGTCAGATATTTACATATCTCTCTTGCTTTACCGATACCGATCGACTGTTTCATATAAGTTAGTTAGTTTAAGGTGCTTAAATGCTTATTTAATACGGTCACCAGTCACGTCTAAATAAGATTTTCTAGGGCGCCCGTTGCTGGACCTTTCCTTACATACAAGCGCTCTTTCCTTTAGTCAGCCTACTTTCATTCATATTCTTCAGATGGCTACAACTTTGCCTGTTGCAGTCAACCACATCTTCTCTCATAAGCAACCTCTTTCTCTCACATCACTCTTACTTTATCAATCTTTCAAAAACACTCCACTTATACGCAGGGATGGTAGCATCTTTACTAAATTGATCTACTTTCATAGTTCCCGTCATGATCAGCTTTCACTGCCTTACACAAGAATAGGAATGAAGATAGTTTTATAGATAGCCAAACGTAATTATTGTGAGACTATTATTTACATGTTACTGTTTTGCTATTAATAACAGCAAGCAACGTCCGATTCACTTAATCTATTACGCTAACTCTATTTCAATATTTCTTTCACGTTTGCCATTACTTTTAAAAAAAGTACCCAACGAATTCTTCCAGTTATTAAATTCTTTTACCTCTATCCATATATTGCACGAACTCATCGTTTATCTTTATTTTAATGGGAAAGCTTTGGAAAACTTCGCTCCAAGTTTGTACTACCAGAGACTCCAACATCACCCTGTCTGCCTGTATCAAAGATGCTTAATGTAGACGAATCGGTTGCTTGACGACGAGATCAACCCATATCTGACTATCCAGATCATATAATCACTTACAAACCAGTTAGTGTGTCTTATTTATTCACCCGTAAGCATTGGAACCTTTGAATAGAAACTTCAATGCCCTTATCACTCCATTTCTCACAATAGACATAAACTGGATATTCTATAGTCAATTTGTTTTCACACTACCTTAAACATTTTTCAGGTGTACGAAAGTTTTGGTCGTTGACCTTAAACTTATCTGCGATATTTCTTAAGGAACTACTAGGTCCCTACATCTCATTTCCTTTCAAAAAATCCATGCTTGTACATTCCAAACTTTATTTTCAGTTCTCTTAATTCAAAACCTTTTCAAGTATGATTCCCGCATACAATTTGCCAACGATGCTGAAGACATTTATGAGGCGGTAATTTTCGCAAACCTGTCGTGAATCTTTCACTTTATAACGGGGTGCAATGGTGGCTCTGTATCAGTCATTTATACTTATTAAAGACCTAATATAGGAGCCTTAGTACTGTACCGAAGCTCCATTAAGTGTATTTGATGAAATCCTGTCATATCCGCATAATAACTTCATTTTGTCATCATTGAAGCTTTTAAAATTGAACGGAGATTATAAATTGAATTTAGTACAATAAGAAATAATTTGTATTACATCCAAATTTCAACTGATTCCCAGAATCATTAAAGAAATTTGTCAGATTCCGTAACTACTTTATCATATTTATTTTATTATTTTATAGAGTATACTCAAAAATAGAATAAAGAAAATATAGGGCATTAATATTAGGGCGGTGAGAAAGCTTTTTCGTATTTTATAAGTGTAAAGTTGTAGTAAAATTTCATTGGTTGTGCTATTTCTATTTTGTTAGATCTGATACCTCTAAATAGACGATATACTAGAAAAAAAGAAAAATAAAAAAAAAATAAAACATTTTCTATTGTTTTTTGTCCACCAAAATTTATGAATCTAATGCAGAAATTCGAATCGTTTTGAAGTAATGAAATAAAATGAAATGAAATAAAACTTCATTTCAAAAAATGTAAAAACGTGACACAAGTCGCAAAAAAAAATTGTGATGTTTATAGACCTAATGTAGTGTTGGTAACAGTGCACAAAACTGATTCAAGTGTTTTCAGCAATTTTGATATCGAAGATGAACCTCGCTTTGACCGATCTGTTACGGATAAAATCCATGCCATTTTGGAAAAAGATTAGAACAAGATTAGCATTTAACATAGCAAAGGGCTAGTTTTAGCCCATAAAAAAGCTCGTCATACAAAAAAGCTAGATACTTGGGTCCCACACGAGCTCACTGAATGAAATTTGATAAATCGTGTACTCATTTGCGATTCTCTATTCAAACGTAATGAAACCGAATCGCTTTTGAAAAGATTGATCACTGGGGATGAAAAATCAATTACCTACGACAATAACGTGAAAAAAAGATCATGGCAAAAAGGCAAGCAAACTCTACAGACTATAGCGAAACCCGGGTTAACTTACAATAACTTGATTCTATGTACATGATGGGACTGGAAAGGCATTATTCATTATGAGTTTTTAGCGCCATGAAAAACATTAATTTTGATCTTTACTGTCAATAGCTGATGAGACTTAAGAAGTAGAAAAAAAAACGGCCGAAATCGATCAACAGAAAGGGTTTGGTTTTTCACCATGATAGCGCCAGACCATACATATTTTAGCCACTCAGCAGATATTGAGAGAGTTTGGTTGGGAAGTTTTAATGCATCTATCATATAGCCCTGACCTTGTACATTAAAATTTTCACGTGTTTCGGTCTCTTCAGAATTCTTTAGGTAGTGTTAGGTTAACATCAAGAAAAGACTGGCAAAACTACGTGTTGCAGTTTTTTTTATCAGAAGTCCCAATATTTTTACAATACAAAATGTCTATATATATAAATTAATTAAATATAAATGAAATATGATGAAAAATTATCTTGAATTTGTATATAAAACAGGAGAAAAAAAGTATGTTCCTCGATCTCAAACTTATAAAATTATGCGAATACTAATGTTTCGTTAAAATAGTAAAAGAGAAGTCATTTAAACATTTTTTCCCGACAATCCAAAAGATATATTAAAACAAAAATGTTCCACTGTGAATATTAAAGTCGAAAGTAAAGTTGTATGACTAATAGTCACACTAAAAAATTATCCCGCAGAATGATTGCAATAAAATTTTTCACTTTTATTAGCATTCAAAACGTTGAATAATCAAATTTATCGAATGGCACCAACTGAATAAATTTTTAAAAATGAAATTTTAACAGTACCTACATACATTAGACACATGAGTAGTTCATTGGTGTAAAAAAATGCAGTCATTTCAACCTTCAAAGTTAATTCGAATGGGCCACGTTTGACAGTGTGATTAAACGTTGTGATTCTGATTAACTGCACACAGTATTACTAAACCATACAAAGCTTGTTTTTTCGTTTTCTTATTATGAATTATAGTACTGAAGTGGCGTAGGTTTCTTTATCTTCTTTAAATTCTTATATAGTACGTTTAAAGTTACTTGTAAACATTATAACAACGAATGACTTTATATAGATTTTTATATATTAAGCTCGAAATAACCCGATTTCACTTTTAATATTCTTATAACACTACCGGAAACCTTGAATTGTTTTTCTAAGGTTGACTAAATAACATTCTCCTGCAAATTTTTATATTGTTTCTTTGTATGATCGAGTTTTGTAATTTGGTTTGACAATAAAAAGTCTATAAAAAACGCAAATGCGTAAAACCATAAAATATAGCAGAATATTGGAATTTTTTCATTGAACATAAATGAATGTATATAAAAAATATGAATATCAAAATGAAGCAGGTCTGATATATATATTTTAATTCATTATATTTCGTAATTCAATCCAAAATCTGTCAAAAATTAAAATTCACAATCAGTCAGAAATTGTCACGCATTAATTCAAATTGGATATTAATTTATGGGCAAAGAGCGGGCTTAACTGAATGGAGGTGTACCCCGGCGTACCTCAAAATCGTATTTAATTGAATGATAACAACCGCAGGACTTTGCCGTGTTTATGTTAATTTAAGTCAGTTGTGTAAGAGCGACTTTTACCGCGATATCTTATTGTAATTTTATTCAGAAATGTTCTTGTTTTTATATCTGCGAGTTTACTATAAGCGAGATTTAGAGCTGTTATTCGTATTTGTAATTTTGGTAGTTTTAATGTGTTTTTATTGTTTGTACAGCTAAATATAATGTGCAATAAAGTGGCTATATGCTCCAAAAACTTTTAGTTATAAAAAATATTGTTGCATCTTACAGTAGCGCCAATCACTGCAAACAATTTAGCTGTCTGTATAAGTTTATTTTACCTAATAATTTAATTGTTAATTAAGAAGACTGTTTTATTATACATGAGTGTGGAAGTCTTAGTTCAGTATTTACCTTTTTTAGTACTTTTGCATTACAAAGGTACTTAAACTTGTGACTTCTCTGAAGTCACGAATGTCCACGAGCAGTAGTGATCACCTATGATCTAGTAGCTCGGGCTTGTTTGCCCTTCGATAATGTTATAAGAAAAAAAGTCTATTGTACCAATTGCTATTAAAATTAACAGGATCACATGTCACTTAATTTATATATACGTAAATTAAGGGTGTGATAACCAAAATAAGCGACAACAGATTAATCAATATTAAAATTTTGGCACATTAATAGTTTAGAGCTTATTTAATATAGGGCTTCTTACAAGGCCTCCTTTTGAATTCACTTTTGAAATAAAGTTTTTTTTAAAGATGAATTTTTACTTTAGGATTAACTTGTAAAAGTGGTTTTTTGTAATTAAATTTAGAAAAAGGTCGTACAACTGGCACTGAATGTGATAAATTGTAAAGTTACTAATACACGTAATAAGTATCTATTATAAGGAAGTTAGAAATGAGACAAGCAGTTTAGAATTTATTTAATGGTTAATAAAAGAATTTCAATTTCTTACGAAATTAACTCAACTTTCAAATTATAGCGGATTATGTCTAGTTTACATCTTCAGAGATGATATTCCATTTGGAAATTCTCATTTTTGTTCCTTTGAAGTATTATGGAAAAGTTTTTGCCCAAGTGTTCTGCACTTTCATTGACCTGGAAAAAGATTACGATAGAGTGAAAAAGAATGATCTATGAAGAACCCTATCCATGCTTGGTGTGACTAGTGGAGTGATGCGGACACTGCAATTATTGTACCGAGGCTCAAGTGGCTGAGTCAGAATAAATAGGACGTATGCTGACTGATCAGTCAGGGATGTTAAGCTTCACCGTGGTTATTTAAACTATTCAGGAATGACTGTCTGTATAAATCTGAGACAATCAGAGTATAGGCTAAGAATAGGGTGTAAATCAATTGGAGTTGTCTGTCAAATTCTTATTGTATACCAAGAACCAAATAATCCTAGATTTGAACTAGTTGGCTTGAAAGAAGACGTAGTAACTGGAGTGGAAAAAGGTATTTTGCAGTGATTTCGCCACTTAGAAAGAATAGATGAAAATAGACTAAAAAAACAAATCTAAAGAGCGGATGTGTGTAATGGAAAGGTAGGCAAGAGTAGCCTTAGAAAATCTTGTGGAGGCCAAATTGATGGGATATTAAAATAGGGCCAAGTTTTAAGCACTCGAATCGGACGGATTCACACGAAACGATTGATGGATGTCACTAAAACAAGGGAGATATGTAAAAATCATATACCATGTGGATATCCTTAGCGTTTCCCAAATTAATTTCTGAGTATATTTTTAAGAATTTAGACAAGCCATAACAAAAAAAAAGTTTTTGTTTAAAACATGTATGTGTAATGAAAAATATAAAAAAAATTTGCCCCTCTATTTGTAATTTGTGAACCCTAATACATATTTAGTATTTATTTCACTAGCATTTCCATTGCTTGTATTAGAAGCATTCTGTAGTTTTACTATTGTCTATTATTTTCTATACCATAATCTTATTGCGAAATATGTGCTGCCATAATTTGAACAGTTTCTGTTTTTCTCCACAGAAAACGATAGACGATTGAAAAGTATATTGAGTAATTGTTCTCTTTAGAATCGGTACAATTCGAAACTATAATATAAATTTCATATACATATTACAAAAGGATTGTTATAAATTTCAGTTTATAATGTGCGGGAAATGTGTAATTATAATTTGGAAGGAGTGTTTTGTAAAGCAAAGTAGTGTTATTTATGTTGTCTGTCGATACATGAAAATAAAAGGAAAAGACAATCAACGTAAAAAGTGAGATACACAACCTAGTACTGATTTTTGAATTTTCGCATATGAACATTTTCATTAACAAAGGCTGTTCGAAATAATAAAACATGTAAAATTTTAATTAGAAACAAATAAAACTGAAAATATTATCATGGTGAAAAAATGACATCGAAAAGTTTTAAGTTAACGCAAGGTTAAAAATATTATTAGAAAATCAATATTAAGAATCGACAAGTTTTTTACATATTACCCGTTTACATTGACAAACCAAGACTCAAGAAGCCAAAATTTTAACTCAAAATCATGATAATAATTCTATTGAAAATATGAAATCCTTTCAAAATCATATTTCAATTCGACAACAATTCAGCTCGGGGCACAGCGCGCGGTATCTCCTCACAGCACACAATACACGTCGATTCGGATTACGCTATCGGCGGGCGTCATAACTATTCGTAAGGAGCTACGCATCCGCCCTCTATAGCCACTCTACCGGCACCACAATGA